>WEIU01004128.1:171862-239397 GCA_013389925.1 Aegithalos caudatus
TTTTTTAATGTAGGTTTTTCATTAAACAAGTTGATGTGATTGGGACAGTAATACTTGTGTTTTCTGTGGTAACTAATTCCAGTTGTGGGCTGCTCAAAAACATCAACCCAAGGAGGATTTATGGAAGGGCAGGATGTGAGGAGGTTAAACCTCATACACACAAGGAAGAAGAGATTTAGTAGGTACCTAAATCCCCATTACAACTACCCTGGGATGCTTTGCCATGTGGAAATGGGATTGCAAGGAATTGGGATCCAGGTAGAATTGGGATTGCAAGCCCAGGAGTAGGAAGAAAGGTGGATTTTCCAAAGAAGTTTGAGGTTGGCTTCAAGTTTTGTGGACTTCAAGGTGAAAGCAAGAGGTAAGCATTGAATTCCCATGTTGCTGAATCCTGGAATTTATTCTTACTCTATTCCTTGTTATTAAATAGGGAACCAAAAGTGTTCTTCCAAATAATAATTTCTGGTAGAGTTTAATTTCATTTTAATGAAGTTTTAGACAAAAGCATGTTCCATGCATTTCAATGTTGCCTTCCCTATGTAAGCCTGTTAGATGGACAAAGGCAGCAGACTGAGTACAGCTCCATTTGGGAAGCTACAGAAATGTGCAGCTGCAAAACACACAGGTCACTCAAAAGAAACTCTGTGCTGTCATTAGTGAGGTCACGTCCTGCTCTTTTTTTTTTTCTTCTTTTTCTGTTTCAGTCTGTGCCTGTTTGGTGGCAAATGGAGTTGTACCAGGGACTGTGCTCAGCCTGGCATGGCTTGTTATTCCATTTCCAAGTTAGTGTAAGGAATGGAGAGCCCTCCCTATTGGGATCTCTGTGTGTTGGAGGCTGAGCACTACTGGGAATATGTGGTAGACTAGGATTAAAATGTTAAATTTTGCTTGAATTGTAGAGTTGGGCAAGAATCCATGAAGTGGGATTTGATTAAGGACAGCCACAGAGGCAGGAATAATTAAATGCACAGATTTAAATAAGAGATTCTGAAGGTAGTGGGATCCCAGGGGTGGGAAGGAAGGTTGTGGAAGGTGTCAGAGTGAAGTGTTTCTCCAAAGTCAGGAAGAGAAGTGCCATGTTGGAGTTTGATGCTATAGATACTCTGACCAGGTGTAACATTTACTGCTAAATAATCCATGGCACTCTCTGACACATAACAAATAAAACTTTCATGGAGTGTGGTACCTGCATGTGTTTGTGTTGGTGGTTCTCAGAGAGGTCAAGTTTCAGCATTTATTGGAACTTCAAACTTTTAACTGCTAAACTCATGTGAAAGCCAGTCCTAATTGTGCTGCACATGTGAGCCCCAGGACCTTAAATACTGTAAAGGGATGTGTTGCATCTGTGAAGGAAAGTGTTTGGCCCAGAGAGGAATGTGCCTTTCGTGGTAGATGGTGTGTGAATATGTTGTAGAGTTAAATAATTAGACTGCTTAACTTTGGAGGAGTCAGTAGGTGTGTGTTACACACAGCTGAAAATAGCATCAGCACAAACAAGCTCTTCTAAATTTACCATGACTTGTGGTCATTTAGGCTAACTTATGGTTTTCAGAGGCTGGACAAGAACTGGGTATAGACTCATTCTGATGATGACATGCAGGTGATTACAGAAAGTCTAGGAAAGGAATTGATTAAATGTTTCCTATGAGTGTAGCACTGCAGGATACCCTGATTGTCACTGCAGTGTCAAGAAATCTTGTTGGATGGGTCTTTAGCAGCTTTACCATTCCTAAGTAAATGAAGGCTGGGAAAAACTGACTGGAGAAATGAGCTTTGCTCTTATGTGCCATCAGTTTTCAAACAACATTTAATAAAAGACTTCATCAAAATGTGTAAGCGAGTGAAACATCACCGTTAAACCAAGTTGTACTAGGTCCCTCAACCACCAAAGCAAGAAAGACACTGAGGAATGGCTCTGTGAAAATCCCCTATCATGAAGTTCATTAAGGACTGATAAACTTTATTCTGGACTCACAACACATGCTTCTTGCTCGGGCTCCTGATTTGTCTCTCCTTGGATAGAGCATCCAAATCCACAAGTAACATGCAAGTTTGCATTTCATTTTGAGCCCAGCAGGCATACAGCAGTGAGGTTACAAGACCTTTCCAAGTGAGCCTGGAGGGACTTGTTGGCTAGAGTTTGGATCTCTGGCAAGCAGCTCCCTCCAGCTCTCGTCTGTAATAAACTCAGGGTTCAGTCCCCGGCCTCGCGCAGATCCCGAGCTCCATTGCGTGTCTCTGGGTAATCAGTCACTGGGAAGGCACAGATGTTTCGAGATGCACAGCAATGGGTGCAGCAGAAAAGAGAGGCAACAGCAGGGTCATGCTACAGATGCAACCACATCTCACATGTGTTCGTTCTTGACAGGAGAATTCTTGTAGCGTTTGCGGTTTTCTGGTTGCTAATCCCATCAAACGAGGACTCAAAGGCTAATAATGCTGGGGACTTTTATTGCTGCTCCTTTAGCCATGCAGTGCCAGGTGTGGCTGATGCTTCCACTGCTGGCAGATCCAAGGAGGGCATTAAAATAACAGAGAAGGGTGCAGGATTGCCCCAGGCAGTGGCTGAAATTAATTTGGGCAGCAATTGTAATAAAGTTGGAAGCATTAAAGAAATCTGGGCCTAGAAGATATTCTAGCCTTTACCTGGTTGTGGAGGTAAGAGAGGAAAAAAGTCCTGCTCTTTTTTTTTTTCTTCTTTTTCTGTAAATGAAGTACACTCAAGTCTAAAAGAGGAGAAGCCAGACCAACTCAGGATTCAGTTTGATGTTCTGTTTTTGTGCACATAATGACTTTTGTAGCAGTAATGCTAAAGAAGTTTTGGCGTGTATCCACTGTGAGAAGTGCAGGGCCTGTGTTCATTGCTAGGTGGTCCTTCATTCTAAAAACCTTGAGGGACACCCATGGCAGATGGGCTTTAATTAGACTGTGTCCTGCTGCCAGTGACTGTCAAATGTGTCTCCCCAGATCAGGCACTAGAGCTTTCTGTTGAAGGTGTCAGGTCCTGCTCTCATGGAAAGAGAGTTTGCTGCAGCATGAGCTGTAGAAAGTGCTGTGGTACCCCTGAGACACGGACAGAACTGTGAAGTATCTTGGTTAATTAGTTCTTCAGCGGCCAATTTGGATGGAGATACAAACCTGTTGCTGTTGTCAGCCAGTGTTTTAGCCTCAATGGCAGAGGCCTGTGCTAAGTAACAAAGGTTCTGGTTTTCTCTTTACTGGTGTGGAGACTTGTTAAACCCATATGGCTCAGAGTGCTTGTCTAGGGATGGCTCTGCTGTGTTGCTGCAGGGCTCTGCACTGTAAAAAGTTACAGCCCATTCAAGGAGGGGAACAAGCTACTCCTAAACTTGGCTTGTTTGATCTTTTCTAACTTAGCCTCAAGTGATTAAGCAAACAGTGTGTTTTCAAGCATTCTCCAGTTGTGTGATCTGCTAAACACATCTCGCAGTGTGATCTGCCAGAGATGCCTTGAACACTGTCCTTGTGCTGAGCGCTCTCTGGTCCTTGTGGGAACATAAATAAGCAGTTATTTCTATTGCATCTGCTCTGTCTGGGTGGGATGCAGAGGATGGGTATTGGTTTATGTTTAACCTAAACTTGAAAATTCTTGCTTTTGTCTTAATATTAGCACTCACAGCAAGGCAGCAGCTCTTTATTAGCTACCCAGGAAAAGAGTCCCCTCTCCTTGCAATGAGCTCCCTCATCTGCAGTGTGATGTGTCTGTACAGAGGGGTCATTCTTGCCCTGCCCTTGTCTTAGGGAGGTAGAACATCTACCAGCAGTGGTGGTTGGGACACCAACCATAAACCTGTAAGCTCCTTACAGACCAGTGAAACCAGATCCCTCACACCCTTCATGGGGAACATGAATGAGCATTGACATGGCTCCATCAATGCCTAATGGGCACTTTTTGGTTTTTTTTCTGCAGTGGCTGTCCTTTGACATTCAGCACTGGTCTCATATACCTGAACAAATGTGAATGTTGTACACACTGGAATATAAATCTTCACCATGGAATCTGTGTTCTGCTACAGGTTCAGCTGTTAAGCTTTGGTCTTTGCTGATTGATGCAGAAGAGACAGCAAAAGTAAATTTGATGCCTCAAACAGATTTGAAGTGATCAGGAGTAAGAGAGGATGGTGTTCCTGAAGTATATCAAAAGCTGATTATTTATCAGTTCTTTCTTCTTGAAATTGTGATAATCACAGAATAGATGGGTATCCTTTTTTCCTATCCACATTGGTTTACCCCTTATATTTATATTTTAAATCAGGAGAAACTCTGATCTTCACCTGGCTTTTTATGGCAGCTTCTAGAACAGTAAATGTGAATATGCTGTGACAGCAAACCCTAAATCAACCCTTGGTCACTGCAAGCTGGAACGATTTGAAAACCTGTGTAACCTTTTGACCAAACCTGGGCTGATGTTCAACATCTTTAACAAGAACTGAAGCCAGAACAGCCCTGATGACTTCAGACTCTCATTACGAGCCAGCTGTAGGCCCTAATGTACACCCAGGTTGGGACAGAGGATGTAGTGGGTCAGCTGCACCATTTGGGCAGGAATGTGCTTCCTCCCAGGGGATCCATTGAGAAATGCTGTTCTCAGGGCTGCTTTTTACTTTGGCACTGAAAAGCAGTGGGCACTTCTCCTTTTCACCACTGCTGCTGGGCACCAGCCATCTCAGGGCAGTCCTTGCCAGCATCTGTCATGGTTTTCCTTTGCTCCCCAGCTCTCCCCATGGCCCTGAACTGTGTCACACTGAGCAACACCCTGGGAATCATCCTGTAGCTCTGCACAAACCCTGCACCACAACAGTGTGCCAGGTTTGCTGCTCCAGGTGTGCAGCTGATTTGAAACATGTCTTAAATCCCTTGTTCTGGCACAGCTCCCTGTGCAGCTTGATGTCCCATCCATGTGGATTGGAGCAGGCAGGGTTGAACTAGCTCTGGGTCTGCATTAAGAAGCTGAATAGAAGCTAACTTCAGTTTGGGTGCAACAATCAGCCTCTGCTGGTGCAGTAGTGTGGGCTCTCTCCCATTTGCTGTTAGCTGAAATGGTTCTCAGTTTCTGAGAGGGTGTTGGAAGAGCTAAGAAGTAATAATGAAGATTTTCCTACTACAGATGACAGAGGAGAGTTGGACCACTGATGTTTATATAACAAATCTCTGTGACCTGTGTAGAAAGGGAAGGTGATTTTATTTCAAAACACATCAATATGCTGATTCTACCCACACACATTTTTGCAACTGTGAGCACTTTTGTGGTCTGGATTGGATCACCTGTGGGACATGGACAAAAAGGGACAGTGCTTGTCACATCCTCTGTCTTTTTAGTCTTTCCAGGCTGTAGCAGAAAGCTGGAGTTTGGAGAGTCTCTCATGCCTTCTATATGTCATCAATAGTTATGATGTTACCTTTTGACTTGGGAATTTGCTTACTTCAATGTCAGCAGCTACTACTTTGAGCTTCTGCCTGTTGTCTTTGACCTTGTTTTGGCTCTGTTTGTCTGCCCATTGAGCACAGTGTGTGTAACCTTAATGTGCATTTCCTCCTCAGCATCATTAATGCTCCTGTCAAAAGAACCAGTTGGAACTTGGACTAGGTGATTGTTGTAGGTCCCTTTCAATAGGGATTATTCTAGGAAACAATTTCCCTGTGTGTGTCATACCTGTGCCTTTTGAGATGCATGTTGTGGGCTGAGTTCCATTTGATGTACCTGTAGATCCAGGTTTCTCTTTGGGATCTTGGAGTTGCTTTGGATCTGACAGCATGGGGGCTTCTCTGAGTTTGCTAACACCATAAAGACAACTACTTTGCATAAAGACAGTTTTTATGTGCCCTGAAGCATCTTCCTGAGTGCTCTGCTCCCAGCTCCTGGGGTATCCAGCCTGCCTGTGCAAACAGAGCAACCCCAACCCCCCAAACATCATTTAGTGTTCAAATTGCACATCCCTCTCCCTCACTCCAGTGACTAAATTCCACTTCATTGATGCAATAGGATGCTTCAGGCCGTGTTCTCCAGGGCAGTGATTGCAACTCCTCATGTGATTAAAGTCACTTGGCCAGCAGCCCTTATCACAGCAGGGTTCATTCCTCCAGTAAGAGTGGCTGGTGCACGTTAACTACACTGGGGTTCCAGATTTCATAGCCTTGGGATTTCTGCCTCCATAGTGAGAATTCGCTGGGATTTGTGGTGATCCCACCTGAGCCCCACAGGATATTTGGATAATGGGCATACAGCAGGATCTGGGTGCTTGTAGCCATCAATCTCCAGAGGCACAGTGGATGTTTTTATTGCCCTTGCTTATCTGGCTGTCCCTCACTCTTTTAATATGAACCATACCAAAGAAAGCTGACTGAGGATGGAAGATTATCTGTGGTATTCGTCACTTGTAGGAAGGGGAGTTGGTTCAGTGTTGGCTTTTAGCATTTGCTAGGCCTTGTCTCCTTGACAGAAAACAACAGACTAAAGTGATTACCAAGAACAGCTGCTTAGAAGGGGCTTTGAATATTTTTTCCGCCTTTGCTGACCTGAACCACAGCAATTATAAGTTCTGGTTATTGTAAACTTACCACAGAACACAAGGCATACCTTAAAATGATGTCATGTCTAGACACACAATTCAGGTATAAATTATGGAGAGAAAGTAGCTTGTTCAGTGGTTAAACTGTAAAAATTTAACAAGATATTTCTGTGTCTCTAGCCTTCGCTCTTGCATACGTATTTCTTTACCTCTTACCAGGAGAATTCTGTGACTGCCTCTTAATTTTTTGTGTTGGGAGATGGAATTTCCTCCCTGTTCTCCATTTCATTTCCTATTTCTGCCTCGCTGAGTCTCAAGGGAAGCAGTGTAGCCATCTACTCAGAGTCCAGAGTTGGAGAAGAAGACTCTTGGGTCCAGTCATGACTCAGGCAAGGTCACACAAGGGGTGAGGTACAGCAACCTTTCCAAAATTTGGCTTGCTATTTTGGGTAGCTTTGTTTTATGGGGTGGTAGGGGAAAGAGAACGCTGCTGTAGTGCCCAGGTGCCTGATTTTCCAAATACTCAGAATTTGGAGTCTCTGCAACATCCCAGTCAGGCTGCGCGGGCCTTACATTTCAGGGGAAGTTGGACCCCACTTACAGCAGGGTCATCTCTGTGGTGTGAGCTGGATTTCTGTCTGGAGTCACTGCTGCAGGCCTCAGGGGAATGGTGGGCACTGATGGGCAGTGTCACACCTGGGGGCTCGAGCCCTGCAGGCTCAGAGGAGGGATGGCTGTCACAGTGCTGGGGAGCAGTGTGGGCAAGTCAGTGAGCAGTGTGGGCAAGTCAGTGAGCAGTGTGTGCAAGTCAGCAGTGTGGGCAAATCAGTGAGCAAAGTGGGCAAATCAGTGAGTAATTTGTGTAAATCATGAGCAGCCTGTGCAAATCAGTGAGCAAAGTGGGCAAATCAGTGAGCAACATGTGCAAATCACTGGGCAATGTGTGGAAATCTTGAGCAGCCTGTGCAAATCAGTGTCCTGGCCACCACCAGGGCCTTGGGCAGATCTCCAGTGCTGCACAGGAGGGTTCCCCTGCTGACAGGGCCTGGCTACTCTGACTTGTGTCAGAACACAGCTCCCCACACTTGGCCCGGGCTGAGTTTCACCGTGAGATCGGAATGGTTGGCTTACCACCTGGTGTAATCTATACCTCCAGGTAGCTGCAGTGAAATGCAGCCTTTGGAGGTGGAGGAGGCCTGTTGGGTTAGCAAGCCAGTGCAGGGCTGTTCTCCACAGTGTATTCTGTTGTGCTTTTCCTGGCCTAATTACACAGTCCTCAGCGAAGGAATTTGGCAAGAACATCCTTCCGTTTTTACTGGTGTTTGGTCTCAAGTTCTCTTAGTAAGCTTTTTCTCAGTCATCTCCATTAGAGCAAACTTCCATCTAGAATTTCTCTGTGTAGAAGCCTATTGTGGATTTTGCTGCCAGATCCAAATATGATACTTCTTCTTACCTGGGAAGCACCTTGCTGTCCCTGGACTCCCGGCCTGCCATCTGTGTGTCCCCTTGAGAGCAAGGATCTAACTCTTGTCCTACCTGGGCATCTCATGGTCATTTCTAACCCATAATCACATCAGTTTGTTTCCTGGAAGCTGTCTGTGCTCCAGGTCTCTGGAGGCAGCTATTAATGCTCGGCAAGCAGAGATGGCAATTGATTCTAGAGTTGTTCTGCTCTTGTTGCCATAGGGACAGTTTTGGAATACACTGAAGAACAGTTTCACTCTATTTTCAGCATATTCAGCAATGTTCTCAATTCCAAAGGGGCACATGTCTTTGCAGCCTCATGAACTTGAAGTGTCCACACTGGCCACTGGTGTGGAAGACTTTTCTTTGGTATCCATGAACTCAGGGAGAGAAGCCCCAAGCCTTGGTTCACTCTCAACACCTGTTTTTTTGGTAGAACAGCAATCAGGTCAACTGTCCCTGTGCCATATGTCAGATCTGTTCTGGAGCTGTGCCTTTCTTGTCCTGATCATGTGTTTGTACAAAGGCCTCCAGGTCCTTTTTGCTGTCCTGATTTTTCAGGATCACAGCAAGACTGGTTTTCATTTGGATGCATTTGTATCCATTGTTTCTTCTGGCCTCTTTGTCCCCTGTCAGCCAGGAATGACCTTTTTGCTGTGTTGTTTCTCTGTGTTTGCCCCCAGCTTTGCTGCTGCCTGCAGGGCAGTGTGTGGAAGGTGAACATTGTGCATCCTGCCAGGTGCCCAAGTGTCCTCTGAGGGGTTAATGCTCTGTGCAGGGGGCACAAACCTTGAGGTATTTCTGAAGGCACCACAAATTGCTATAACATCTTCAGAGATCCACAAATAAAGTGATTGTTGAAGCAAGGCCATGGAGTAGATGCTGCCACTGGAATACTTTGTTGTTTTAAGAGCACTGAAGAAATTAAAACTCCCACTGCATCCTTCCAATGTCTTGCACAAGCTGAGGTGGCCTTAGGGCCCCTTTTCAGCTTTTGATTGAGTGATTGTTTTTGTACATGGATGTCTTTTTTTTTTTTGTTAATGGCTATTAAACATAGGAGGAGAGTGTTATTACAGCCCTAAGTGCTGTCAGCCAAAGTTTGTCCTCACTTCTGCTTCTAGGATATCCACTTGCAGTTGTCCCAGTTTTCCCTATTCATTGCTTTTAAGAGGTTCTTTTTCTTTCATGAGACTCTTGATCAACTCAAGTACAAACAGATGGAAAGCAGCAGAGATCCAACTCCATAGCAGCACCCAGGCCAGGGTCTTAACTCATCTGAAGTGTTTGGTGCTCAGGGACAGGGCTACAGCCAGGAATTGCATAACCTGGGGCAGGATGCTGTAGGTTCTTCCATGTGTTGTCCTTTACTATTCTTCCATTTCCACCTCTCCCTCACCTCCCCTTTCATCCTGTCTTTCCAAGGCTCTTGTTTGCCCAGGTGGAGCTGGTTTCCTTTCCTGGAATACTGAGGTGTCCCTGTCCAAGTCCAAGGGCAGGAAGCTACAGGCTCAGCTGGCACCTGTCCCCTCCCTGGGACAAGCAGTGATGGTCTGTGGGAGCTGAAAGTTATGGAGAAACAATTTGTGTTTCATGGTAGAGTTATCTTGGCACCCTGTTCTGCTTTATGGTGTTTAGGAAGTGCTCTGCCATGGAGGAACAGTTTCTTTGGATAAAGGATTCTGGTCCTGCTGCTGAGTGTGTTGTGGATGCCAGCTTCTGCTGTTCCTGGAGCCTTTACTTCAAATGCCCACAAAACAGAAGCCCTGGTTAGCACAGAAATTGTCACTAATGGGCCATCTAGCCTCGGGGTGTGTGTGTGTGGTGTGTGTGTCTGGTTTTGAGCCCCTGGTCACTGCATTACCTCAATTGTAAGGAGGCTTGGCTATGTCCTGACTTGGTGCCAACAAAGGGAATTCTCCAGTGGATCACTGTGTGTGCCTCTCCTGTGGAATGATCACCATGTAACTTTGCCAGGGTCAATGTGAGCCATCTTTCAAACAAATGTCATATGGAAGCTTGCAAATCCTATTGTCCAAGGAAAAATTAACTTTTTCCAAAGTGTTGAAGTGTTGCAGGAAGCAAAACTTCAGACTGTACTGGAATATTGAACTATGTGGACGTTGGAGAATTTTCCCACTTCTACTCCATGTGGAGTAACTTAGCTTTTTCAGCACCTTAAGGGCATTGACATACATCCAGAGAAGGGAAAGGAGCAGAAATGCAAGAAATGAAAATGTGAACCAGAGCTGCTTAGGCAGAGACCATGGCCTGGATATGAGATTCCCTTTTGCTTCATATTTTATAGAATTTTTATGGGGAAGGGAAGAGATAGGATCTCTGGGAAGAGCACACCTATTCTGCAGCTTTCTACTCAGAGATGGCCTTTAGCAAGTGTGTGTAGAGATAAGCTCTTAATATGAAGCAGAGCGTCTTAAAGTTCTTAACAACATCTCTCTTAAGTATCACCACTAGGAACTCTGCAGGGAGAGGTTTTGTGTAATTTTAATAGAATTTTTAAATTTTAGTAGGAATTTAAACTTGTAGGAAGTTAAAGTTTGGTTAACAGTGGGACTAGCTTTTCACACATTGCAGTTGGGTCAATGCTTTTGGGAACTGAACATGCCTGTTGGAAGTGAAGCAATGGATGGAGTGGAGTGTGTGAAACCTGCTGTGATGCTGATTCTGAATAGATGTTGTATTGTTTACACAAAATAACAATTTCCCTTTATGTAAGTTCTAGATATACATAGAAAAAAATGTGTGTGGCATCTGTGGATGTGCTGAAAAGAAGCATCTTTGCTCATAGATTTCCATATTTTCCTCTGGCTGACAACCCACTCTGGCATTTTGTGCCATGTAATTGTAGGACTCTCAATCTCTCCATTTTCTGAGTAGGGCTCTTGGCCACACCAGCAAGCCAGGCTGTGAACATTGTGGGGACAGACTCTATCACATTTTTCTATAATCTCAGCTAGTTCCTGAAGTGGAGCTTCGAGTGACTGGTGACAGATCTGCTCTAAGTTTGGAAACAAGTGCAAATTATTTCAGAGAAAATCTTTTTCACAGAGCAAGCCTCTGCTGGCTGGGGAGGAAGGATCAGATATATTCACCTAGGCTTTCTCATCTAGCCAGCTTCACATTCCTTTCCCTCCTCCTCCCAGGCTTCTGTTTCTTTTGTTTCCCCCCAAGACCATTGTTTTGTTCTCTTCCAGTGGTTAAGGCACAGCTGGAGTCAGGAGCAGGCACAGAGCAATTTTGGGGTGCTGGGCTGAGCTGGGCTCCCAACTCCCAGCCCCAGGTGCTCTTCTGTGCCCAGTCCTTGGTGGCTCACAGCAGCTCCCTCCAGTGCCATCATCCACAACTGCTGCTGGGTCAGGCATTCCAAACTCCTCTGCTTGTACTCTACAAGTACAAGGCCCCTTCTTCTGCCCTATTAATGGGAAACAATCACATCAGTCCCTAGTGAAGCTTTGGATATGGGAAAAGGATCAGGAGGCAATGGTTTCCTCATCTCCCTGGCATGACACAGCCCAAACCTGGGATGCTGCAGACAGAAATCTGTTCTGTGTGTGCCATAGGAGAGCAGCAATGCCTGGGGAAGCCTCTCTGCAGCTGCTACTAAACTGAATTTCCCTCTTGTGCCAAGAGGGTTGGTAAAGGATTGTCTCCATCCACCTTGTCTCCACCTGGCTGTGGGTTTTCAGAATGGCAAAGGCTGCTCTCCTGTGCTTGGCTCCTCAGGCTGGGGAGGGAGAGTGCACTGTCACAGCTCCCAAACTAGGACTGCCCTGGGTGTGGGGGCCCTGCCTCTAACTCCTCTGCAGCTCCTCCTGGGAAGGACCCAGAGGGTGAATCCAGCAGGACTTTCTCTCCTATTCCTCAGCTACCTGAGGAAGGTATCTCCTGTGCCTGCTTTCTGCAGCTGCCTTCCCTGGAGGGCTTGATGGAAATGCAGGAGGGCTGTTGGCTTGTGAGAAGGAAAGTGATACTTTGGAAATTGCCAGGCTCCAGGATTTAACTCTTTAGCCTCTGGAGTTCCTAAGCACAGACTGCTTCAACATGCTGAGTTAGCCCCTGCTTCCCAAGCATCCTGCAACAGGGCTGAGCCTTCTGGGATGTGCAAGGCAGCCCGTTTTCCTCCCTGCATCCATAGGATCCCAGCTGTGCAGGCAAAAAATCATCAGGGAACAACCCAGCAAGAAAAGGAGGTGAGAGCAAGTGCCTGAACTCTGAAAAAGCAAAACTCTGGGAGTGGCTCACCTCCCTCCCCACCTTTCCTAAAGCTCAGCAGCACTCATGGAGCTGGAATAGGGGCTGCATTTATCAAATTCCTGTCTGCAACAGCTATGCAGTTGTTTTAGATTAGTGTACAAATAGACATTAGTGTAATACATCTGTTGTTAATCCACATCTTGGTAGAAAAGAGATGCCAACACATCATTTATTAGCCACATCGATCCTATAATGTCGTTTCTTTTGTCTTTTGAGTATGTAATGGGTTCCAGGATGTCTTTTATTTCATTGTATACCACATTTCCTCTTGTCTAACATAGCAGGACATAATGTGTTCCAGGATATAATTTATGCCATTTTGGAACTGGACACCACACAGTGTATCCTGAACTTTTCTGAAAACCTTCAGTGTGTTGTGCTCAGCTCACAGGTCTTTGCACAATTGATGGGTAGAAAGAGCTGGAAAACTAGTAGGAAGGAAAGCAATTTATTCTTAGTCCAAGGAGAGCTGAAGGACCATGAGGAATTCTGGATGCTGGCATGGCAGGCTGTAACTCTTACACCCTTGATTTGTTTAGAAAGTTGGAAAGAGAAGTGGTAGTCCAGTTTAAGAGCCTATCCATGACTGCTGGTGTAAGACCCTGATAGTTTCAGTGGGATTCCACCTTGAAAAGGAACCAGTTAAGGGGAAGCTGTTACTTTCCTTTTTTTGGTGAAAATTGAGAGCTGCTCCTTACCTGACTGTATCAAACTCTGTGCCAACCATAGGTGAAAAAATGAAAACCACCTCACTGTCTTTTTCCCTGTTTGGGGATGTTAATGGGGTTTGAGAAGCAGATGACACTCACAGGTGATGAGGGAAGCAGGGACACAAGATCTGCTGAAAGTTGGGGAGTTTGGTGGTAATTTACTTGTGGAATGATCACCTGGGGAGGAATTGGCAGTGGCCACTTGCCTGATAGCTTCTGCAGGAGTCTGTTCCTTTTGCTTGTCTTTGTCATGAATTAAAATCCCACCCAGAATGATGGAATCCCAGTCCTGCATCCCCTCCCCACTGCAATACCCCAGTGTCAGCTTTGGCCTGTGCCAGATGTTCACTTTGTGGTGGAGTTGGACACTGGAGCAAGAGGCTGGTGCAAAGGGACAGAACAGGATTTCAAATCAGCTTCTGCACACAGGCAGGATCACCATGAGCAGAGCCTTTGAGTTTTAGGTCAGACCAACAGTTGCTGTCAATTTGTGGAAAGGTTTTTAAAGATAAAATATTTTGGCATGATAAAATGTATTCCTTCTGTTGTTGTTGTTTATTTGTTTTGTTTGCTAGTTTGTTGTGTTGTTTTCTTTCTTTCACCAAAGGATCTCACAGGAGACACTTTGTCTCACACTGTCCCAGTTTCCCTGCTCTGGACCCCATTCTGTCTGTTTGTGTCTGGCTTCTGATGCCTCAGTCCTGAGCTGGAGGACTGGAAGGTAATAATGGCCCTGTTAGCTGCAGCCCTGACTTCTTGCTCTGTCAGACCTTTTTTTTTATTATTATTTGTGCTGCTTTTAAGCACAGGGATAGTGCAGGCAGTTTGGGGAAGGGTTGCTGGGGTAACAGAGACGTAAGACCAGAGGGAATAATGTTAATAAAATAAATTGCTGACTCGGAGCAGCCTGATAACTCAGACGGGTGAGTTCTCAGGCTTGACATCATGTTTTTCTCCTTTCCTCCCTCTCTGCCCTGCATCAGCTGCCTCTCACTTGCAGGCACTGTCATTCACAGGTCTGTAGTTCAGCTAAATCCAATACGGTGTTGTGCCATTTGCACACAGGTCTCCTGTGCAAGGATCTAATTTCCAGGTCTCCAGAGAGCCAAATGTTCAAACTTTTTAAAAGGCAAACTGTTGTAGAAATAGGAAACTCTTATTCCTCTCCACACAGCTCAGCATTCCTGTGCAAGGGGAGATAGGACAGAATATGAAATAACAAACAGCAAAGACACCAGGCAAGTGATTAATTCTCCTGCCAGGACATAAGAATACCAGAGGATGGGAAGGAGTGGAGAAGGTGGAGTTATTTATGTTGTGAATAACAGCTGTAGGTCTGTTTTGTGCTATAAACACAGAAAAAAGTCTCAGACTGAAAGCTCTTCTTTTCTGCACTGTCTGCTTAAGTTAAAAGATCACAAAATTAAGGCAGTTGTGAAATTGAGTGTCTGCATATGAATGGTCTCCAGATCTCAGTGTCACAGGGCATGAACACAGCTGAAATTTCTGTGTACTTCAGAACTTTTGACTGCTATTGAGATCTCTTCTGCTTGCATCAGAGCAGATAAACCTTCCAAAGCACAGCCCAGCTAGAAAATTGGGATGCTTGAGAAGAACGTTAAGGAAGAATAAGTTTTTCTGATGTATGGTCCTTTATGCTTCCCTTTTCAAAGTCTTCTTCTTCCTGGCACTCTCTATTGGCATTTACCTTGTTGGTACTGAGGTAGGTTGCTGTTGAGGGCCTAGAAGGCACTTTGTTCTACCACCATAAATTTAAGAGCTCCTTAGGACTAATGGTGTGTACCTGTACACAGAGGAGGAGTTAACAGCACACTTGGGTGCTGTGCAGGTTGGGACACTGAGGGAAACCTCCAGTGACTTCCCTGTGGTTAATAAAGAGTGCTCTGTAGAAGGTGTTGGTGCTTCTCAGCTCTGCCCCTCAATCCAGTTTGCATTTTCTCTCCCTGGAACAGAAATGACAAATATTTGAGTGAAAGAAGCTGCCTTGATCACGTAAAATTCTGCCTCTGTCCTTCTTCTCCTAGACCAAGCCCACTTTGTGTAGCCCTGCTGAGAGTCTGGTGAAACCCCCTGCCCTGCCCCTGCCTGGCCCCCAGCATGGCCTCTTGGAGGATGTGGTGCCCCAAACACTTGACCTCTGAGCAAAGTTGCTTTCCTGGGGTCCAGGTAAAACTGGCTTGTGGTCCTCATCCAGTCCTTGGTCCATCAGCTGCTCTAAAATCATCTTTAGAGACTCACTCTGGCTTAGTGGCTTGTAATGGGCAAGGGAGCCACTCCCAGGCTGTGTGTGCTCCTGTCTGGGCCCTGCAGCCAGAAGGTTGCAATTATTTCCTTGCTCTTTCTGACTTCATTATGTTGCTCCACATGCCTTCATATGGTAAAGGACACTGCAGTTCTAACAAGCTTGGCTGGGAAAATCATTCCTTCTTGGCAAATACTTCCCCTGACTTGAAGCCATGCAGTGAGACCAAGGAATCATCTTTATCTTTTACAGTGGGGTGGTGATGCTGCTCATCAGCCCTGTCCTTGCTGAGGCAGGTGTCCATTCCTGTGGGAAAGGAAAGGGAATACTTCAATTTTGGCTGTTGAGGCAGTGTCTGCAGTTCACCAAGCACTAGGAATGTGCTGTTGCCAGGGTGATCCAGGCTGCCCAGTGCCATGTGCTGGTGCCATGACTTCCCACACCACTGGGGGAATGGGTTAAGGATCCTGTGCCCAATTAAGCACAGCAAGCACCAGCCTACAGAGCTGTACAGACAAATGCAGTGTGCAGTGAGGGAGTGGGATGGCTCTGTGGGAACTGTGGGCAAAGCAACACTGAAGATGCTTAAAATACCTTGGAGGAGGTTGATTTTCCTCATGCACTTTCTCAGATAAAGCTGGTGAACTTTCAGGTACTCTTTTACTTGCACAACACGTGGTCCAGCAGGTTAAATTGGATTCCTTCCTGCCCCTGAAGGCCCTGGAGCTGCTGTGAATTTACCCCAGCAGAGCTGGGGTTGGGATTAAAGCAGATGGGAAACTTGGCGAGCTGTGCAGGCAGGATGGCCTTTGCAGGGGCCAGGCACGAGTGCACATCTGTGTGCTTCTGCCATTCTGTGAATCTAGTGAGAGAGGGGGCTTAAAGGGGGTTAGAAAAAAAAGGAGAAATCATGGTGTGATGCAGTGTTTTGGCACGACTGAGTTATTTTGCTTAATAGTTTGGAGATGATTTAATCTTGGAGATAATTAAATTGAAGGTGTCATTTCAAAAGATAACAATGTCTGTATGAGCTGTGTTAGGTTTGGCATGAGCTTCAGCTTGTTTTGTGGGGATTGAGGGATTTTCTTGAGTGGAACATGGGGGAGGAAAGTGGAACATGGGGGAGGAAAGGCAAGGCTAGTTTGATGGTATTTATTTCCACCCTTTTCTTGCTATAAAATAATCTGACATAATGCAGAGCAGGAAAGCAGCCCCTGTGACTTCAAGGGGGTGAGAGCAAGATACTCCCCTGGACTTCAGTGGAGCATCTGACAAAGAAACATCTTAGAACATCTTAGTCCCATCTTCATGTGTCTGCTCTTGTGACCTGCTCAGGGAGAGAAACTGGTCTGTGAAATAGTGTTGGGTCAGGAGGCACTGTGAGCTCTGCAGGGACCACTCTTAGGGGTGTGGGGTCCCAGTGTCCTTCTGGGCTCCCAAAATGTCACTGTCCTCTCCACTGTCACTTTTTGGAAGTGTCCTGGATGTGTAGCTGTTGTGGTTTGTGGTTTGCTCTGTGTCTTTCCTGCAGCACAGCTTTGCCTGACAGCCTTCAACTCCAACAGGAGAAGTTCCCTGCCCTGTGCTGGGCACAACTCAGTTTGTGGTCCCTGTGGGGACCTGCTAATCCTTATACTTTGGGTACAGGTCTCCTCCAGAGCTGTGTGTGATGTGGGGAACTTAACCCAGCCAAAATTTAGCATTTAGCCTTCTGGTATGTGACCTACAGGTGACTGGAACACGTGTTCCAGAGCTGAAGTGCCAGCCTGCTCCTACAGACCCTCTTGCAGGGTTAGATGGAGCCAGCCTGCAGTTCTCTCAGCCAGAGTCCCTGTGAGTTGGCAGGGAGCCCTCATCCCCACGTGTCAGACCCTTCTCCATCCCTGCTGTGCCCAGGCCCTGCCTGTGACTGGGGGTGACCAGGGGAGCTGGGCTGGTGGGGAGCAGCTCCCTGCCTTGGTGAGCTCTCCCCTGACTGCCCTCAAAGATGCTCCCTCAGCCCAGCCCTACTCAGCAATGGGTTTGTGGAGTGAGAGATTGCTAGCAGTTTTCTTTCTCTTTGAACATTGCATTTTTAGTGATATTTTGCCTTGTTCCTAAATGCTGCATTTCTTTCTCTGGGTCTCAGAGCTCTGCTGCCATCAGTTTAACACCAGCTGTGTGACCCTCAAAGAAGAAAGGCTCTATGTAATAATGTGTGTGTATTTGTAATTTTTTTTCACTTTAGCTCTGATGTGAAAAGCCCTGTCTGAGCATTTAAGTGGCGTGGCTTGTGATATACACCAATTTATGTAGAGGTTGGCAGGGGTTTTTTTGCCTTGCCAGCAGGAGAAGGAAGGGGACCTGGGACCTCCTTCTGGTGAATTACTTAGAAAAACAGCCAACATTTAAAATTACAGGTTTGGAATTGAACTATAAATTCCAGTGAAGTAAAAGATCCATGAATAATATGTCATTAGGCTGAAATATAATTTGTTTGTATGTTTTAAGCAGCAGAAAGGAAACAGGATATAATTCCTATTAGCAACGTATATATTTTCCCCAAGCAAGAACCAGCTGCCTGATGGAAAGTTTATGTTTGCTCCATAAATGTTTTTAACTGTTTGGGTGTATTGGGTTCCTTTTCCAGTACTGCACAGAGCTTTAATCTCTCCTGGTTCAGCTGGGTTGATGTGCTGCTCTCAGCCCTGGGGTTGTGTGCCCTCTGTTCAGTGTGAGCATGTCATGGGTTGCCACAGATTTAGCACAAGGTGCAGAAATCAAGAGTAAGTTTGTCTGTCTGCTCTGATGGGCATCTTGAGAATGACAAGCCAGACTCACAGCAGATCTTCTCACATCTTTGCTCAGATCTCTGTGATCACAACTCTTCTGTGATCTGGAATATTCTGGTGAAACAGGAGGAGGTATTTTTACAAGGGACTTTTTGCATTTCTCACATAGTGTTGGACCCAGCGTAATCACAGAGCGCTTTTGGTGTTTTTATTGGGGATAACATGATTTTGTTTATGCCATTTAGATGTCTGGGTGAACTGGATCAAAGCTGTTGGATTCTGTTTGAGGCAGAAATTGCCATAGATTCTCCCACAAAAGTATTTAAGGCACTTGTGGTGCCCTTCAGTGTTTGCCCTTTCAGTGAGCAGAGGTGAATGCCAGCTGAAGAATCTGGAGTTTATCTCATTTTCCTTTATCATTCTCTGCTCACTGGGATGATGGTGAAATTGTGGTTGTACCTGCTCATCTCACAGCAGGTAGCTGTGGAAGGCAAAAGCTTACAGAAAACTATTTATTACAATGATTCCAGTTTAACATTTTTGTCCTCTCTTGTGTTTAAAGTCACTTTGGGTTTAGTTTGGGAGGCTGGAGTATGGGACTGGGTTTGGGAAGTTATGCTGGCTCAAATGTGCTGGATTTGGACTACAAAGAGCTTTTGTGGGTTCTGAAAAGGTTCTGAGCTTCTTGCAAATCTTGATGACATTGATAAGGGCTTGCTGTGAATTCAGTTTCAGAGATATTGAGAAATAAAAAAAGGAAAAATTGTTCAAACATGCTTTGTGCTGACACCTGGCACTGCAGGAGCCTGGAGGAGCAGTATCTGTCCAGCAACACTTGGGTACAGTAAATGTGTAACTCTGGAGGTCCTGGGCCATTCTCACTGCTTGGAATTGGAAGCAACTCAGCCAAAGGCAGTGGAAGAACATTTTGATAAAAATGGCATAAACAGAAACATGGTGGAGACCTGTGGCACCCCTGTGAATCCCAGGCCGAGCCAGAAAGAGTTAAAGAGCTCCTGTCCAGGGAGTAATGGCAGGAGCTGCCATTTGGTGCTGACAGACAGGGAGTCACTTGCTGCCTGCAGCTTCTATCAATTTCCACTTCACTGTCAGCAGGTTGTAAATAAAACCTCTGCTGGGCTGCTCTTTGTGCTGGCTCTGGGACTGCAGCCTCCTCTGGGTGAGCTCTGATGGATATCAAGGACTGATGGACACCCAGGGGCTTGGAGGGGCCTCCAGCCATCACTCAGGGCAAGGGACACATCCCAGCATCCCCACATCCTGCTGGCATGGCCTCAGAGCCTTCCAGGGGCAGGAGGAGACCCAGGGCACTCTGTGTTTCTGCTTCACCCCAAGGAAATAAACTGCTGTCTGATGTGAACTGGGCTCGACTTTTTTGGCAGCGTCGAGAGAGAGAGAAATAGGATTAAAACTAAATGGAGGAATTCCTCTTTTCAAAAAGAAAAATGGAAGAGGAGGGAAAGGGTCCAGCTTGAAATCGAGCTGAATGTTGCTGCTCACTCTTGGAGTTGCTCTGAAGGCACACAAAACCTGACTTGTGTGTTTTTGGAAGTGCCCTGGCCCGGCACGGCGGGCTATGAAACGGGGGCCCCGAGCTGTGCTTTGTGGCTCCACAACCAACTCCTGCCTGTCATGGGGACCAAAGTGCTCAGGCCAGCTTTTCTGAGGCAGTCAATAATTTTTGGGCTGTCTGGTTTGGGAGTTTCCAAATCCAAGCAGCTTCCACTGGCTTCTGTTGGTGGTTCAGGGTAGGCAGAGCTTTAAACAAGCAAACAACCACCACCCCTGCTGCTGCTGCTCAGACATCCCAGCTTAAGGCACCCAAAGTCTCCAATTCCAAAGTCCTCTTTCCATACCAGAAAATGTTGGCTTTCATCTTTGTCTGTTTCTTCATCCATAAAATAACAATTTTATGACCAATTGCTTATACCTGATAGTTGATGTAAGGATAAAAAAAAAAGTTAGCTTCCTCAAAGGAAACAGTTGTGAAGCAAACAAATGTAGTGCCAAGGCTTTCATGATGGCCCCATCTCTATGGGAGGCTCAGATGCAGTGTAACTCTCTGTTTTGAAGTAATTTAGAGCATTTCTTTTCAGGCTCCTTCGAGTCTTGTCCTCTCTGAACATGGGTGTTCCCATTCTCCAGTTTGTTTTTCACATCTGTGCAATCATCTGGAACAGCCCAGTTCCCAGGGCAGGCTGGATGGGGAGAGTGCTGGGTTTGAGCAGGATGGTGTTCACCCCCAGAAAATGGTGATTTGAGATCACTCCAAAGCAACAACCCCAGGAGGACACTGGCAAAACTGCAGCTTTGGGGGTTTGAATGGTGGCTGTGGTGTCTGAAATGAGGCTGAAAGCTTTTAGACTCCATTAAATGGGTATTTTTATTTGCATTTGCTGCTGTGATAAAGGCTGGGGCTGTTCATGTCTCCTCCTGCCTGAGGGGCAGAGTGTTTGGTGCTGTAATTTTGGCTGTTCAGCATCTGCTCTGTTACATCCCTGCTCGAGAAGGGGACTCAGCACTAAACTTTCCAGGTCTGTCTGCAGTTGATCTGCTTCAGCCCTACTGGCATTTTTGATGGGAATTTTACGACTCCTTTCTTGCAAGTTTGGTACACATTTTGTTTTCTTTGGAGCCAGTATTGGCTCCTCGTGCCTTTCTTTTGGAAGCTCCAGTGATCAATGCCTTCGGTTGTGGGAACTCTTGCAGAGAAGAGTTCTGTCATCATTTATGGGGGTACGGGAAAAACAGATGAAGAAGTGTAATATATGCCAAATATTATCCTCAGAACTGCTCTTATCTGATATCTACAGCTGTACTTGTTTAATGTTAATATTTGCTTAGCTGGTCCTTTCTGTAAAGAAGTTTTTGTTAAAAAAGTGGAGTTCTCTGAAATCAGGCATCTTTGCTTAGCAACTAGAATTATCTGTGTTGGTATCTGTGTGTATGATTCACTTTTGCTGCATTGAGATTGGTTTTTGTTGTTCTGTGTTTTCTAAAGTCACATTCTGGTGGAAGCCATCAGCAGGAAAGGAGCTGTTGTGGTTTCAGGAGTTGGATGCTCTCCACTGGTCAGCTGGATAAGATACAACACCTTCCTTTTGATCTGGCACTGCTCTGCCTCCCAGATTGGTACCTTGGGTAGGTTCTTAAAAAAAAAAACAAACAGGAATTCTTGGGTGGCATGAGCCAGCAGGACAGGTTCTCCATTTGTGTCATTGTCACATGTGATGTTTGTGCTGCCTTATACTCCCCCACATTCTGCTCCTGAGCGTGTTAAGTCATCTGAGCAATTAGTCCAAGGCCCATTCATCAATCATGGACTATTTATGCTCATTTTAGGATCTCCTTCATCACAATGCCAGGACCTAAAGAAGGGACTGTAGTGCAAATGCCAAGGCAGGTAAATGAAGTAAGTAAAACTAAAAGTTCTCATATCCCCCCAGTAACTTTTGTAACCAAACAAGCTGATTTTGGAGACAGAGCACTTGGCCTTTTAAGGGAAGTCTGTTGTTCAGTCTGGTAATTCAGACTAACACTTAATCTTTAACTCCTGCATCACTGTTACAACCCAAGGCAAGGCATCCACTCCTTTTGCAAAAGAATTGTAATCCAAGCCCTGACCATTCAGGATAGTGATGATAAAACAGGAGCTATTAAAGCACTCACTGCATGAAGCCAACAGTTATAACATTTTTAATAGGTGTAAAAGTGCCTAAAAATATTACCTGCCTACACAAATAAGTTTAAATCCGAGTAAGGAGTAGAGTCTCTTAAACACATCAGCCTAAGATTCAAAAAACCTTTTTTTATTTAAAGTGAAAAGCTTAAATAATTTCCCCAGAAAGCCAGTTTGTAACTTAAGCCTTCCCAGGGAATGATCCAACGTCCAGTCTAATCGTTTTATGTGACTATTTAATCTACTGTTTAACAAACAAAAATACTTGCAGTACCATAGCAACTACTGCAGATTGGTGCCCTTGGGACAGAGATCAGCTTCCTGATCCAAAGCAAACCTGCCTACTCTATATTCTAAGATATTCTTTAGGGCAACCTTGTGGAATCATAAGGAAGACTTTCAAATGCAGGCTAAAATGGATGTGGATGTTTCATTCACTGGCACAAAGATGCATAAATATGCTCCTTGCTTTGGGATAAATATGCAGCCATATTCTGCAAGGCTTCAAGGCCATGGAGGTTTCCAGCCTTTTTCCTGGATGTAGGTGTGTTATAGCTAGAAATCACTTTATTATTTGTGCATAAAACCTGTGTGTGTCGAGTTTTAGAAGAATGCTTAGCTAATGGTTTTATATTTAAGCTTATATAGGACATTTCCTATTTTGACTATGGCTGGATAGCTTTAGGAACTTTGCAGAAGCACTGGTTTTGATAAAAGGCTCTGTTGTGGGTCTACACTCCAATACTCCTGATTCTCTTCCTCTCTCCTGGCTGTTTATTCCACAACTTCACTGCTGCAGCTGAGGGTTTTCTATCCCAGGCTTTCATATCCTTTGCTCTGGTGCTGTTGGATCTGCAGCATATTGAGGAAACTACCCTGGACCACAGCACAGCTCAAAAATGCAAATTAATTGTGATCTTATTTCAGTCAGCTACATTTGTGTCCCCTGATGAACATGCCCTGGACCTATGGCTGTCCTGGCACAAAGCAACTGGGCTTTACTTTGGGCAGCATGGATTTATCCTTAGTCTAGAAATACTTCCAAACCTTCCATACTTTGTTTTGCATCTAGAGCTGGTCAGGATTTTTTCCCCACAGAACTGATTTGTGTCAGAAAACACAGCAGTGATGCTGGTGACCAGCTCCAGGTGCCCTGCTGGGCTCTGGGGCTGCCTGGGAAGGGGGACAGGGATCAAACCAGGGTGAGCTGGGACACTGGAAGGTGCTCATCACCTGAATTCCCCCTCATCAGCTGCCCCCAGGCTGGAGGATGTGCCAGTGGATGCATCCTTGCCTTGGAAAATCTGCAGTGTGGTATTTTCTTCCCTCTTCATGCACAGCCAAATATTGGCAGTTTGGAGTTGTCTTTGAAGCACCATCTCTCTCTGGTCTTGTTTGCAAGGTGGGTCTGACTGGGACAGAAGAGCTGGCTGCTGGCCCTCTGTGTTTTACAGAGCATGGGGCTGTTCTTGGGGTGTTTCCCACCCTCTGGTTGGGTGCCTGAGTCCTTCCATGGCATTACAGCAGGCAGGAGAGAAGGGACACATTTTGGGATTCTTAATGCTCCCAGGAATGTGCATTGCCATTAAAGTTTTTGGGTAGTGATCTATGTAGTAAATATTTGTCTATTCTCTTTCCTCCATCCCTCTTTTCTGCTTTGCTTTTCTCCTCCTGGTTATTCTGTGAACTTTAATTTCTGCTCTCCCCTATTTTGTATGAACTGCACCAACCAAAGCTGTTAGTATGTTTGCCCAAGAGAAATAATTTATCATATGTATGTGTGTAAAGTTTGAGAACCTTTCTGGTTCAAAAACATAAATAAAATGTTGAGCTACCATGATCCTAAAGACAATTACTGTACTTCATCTAAAAATAATCTTCCCACATGCAGGATCTCTGGGTACTCTGTGTAAAATGATACCCTACTATGAAATAGAACTTATTAATGAAAGTTTTGACAGAGAAGATTTCACTTTGAAAATAATGTTCCCCAAAGCTTTTATAATAATTGGGTTTGAAACAAAGCTGTGCAGACACAATAATTTCCAGGCTGAGTGATCAGATATAACTTCCTTCTATAGTTTCTTTTTTCCACTTTTCCCTTAAAATCCCTCCTCACTATTGGACCTGCCATAGATTTAATACTGGGAACCCCCAATACAGTGTAACAAAGACAAAAAAAAAAAAAAAAAGAAAAAAAAAAAAAAAAAAAAAAAAGAAAAAAAAAAAAGAAAAGANAAAAGCAGGAGGACACTTCCTCCAAGCTTTCTTGGATTTCTCTTTTTCAAATTATCCTTGGTCTTGAAACAATTAAAAATCAAAATTGTACTTTCCATTGTAACCCCAATGAACTGAGATCACAGCCCTTCTCAGAGAGCTCTGTCTTCCTCTTCTGTCCAATCTGTGCCTTTGTTCTGCACATAACCCATTAATACCTGAATTATATCAATGCCCTGCCTTGCCACTTTAATTACTGTAAGTTATTCTTAAAATCTTTAATTGCATACTTTAGGACTGTGCTTGTTTGCCGTACTGAGAGCTGTATCTGGATTATTTTCTCAGAGCTGTGGGCTGATGTTTTCCTGTTTATCCCTCAGGATATGATGGGAAAGGTTGCTTTGAGTGATGTCTTGTGGGGTTTCAGGGGGTAGCAGGGCCCATCCAGCTCCTCCAGCAGAATTGCAGGGGAAACTTGCAAAGCACCATAAAACTCATGGGGTCAAGCAAAGGAAATCTTAAAGCATTGGAGATCTGGGTGAGATCCCCTGGCCTTGGATTAGGGATTGTGACAGGTCAGTGGTTGTACCAGCTGTGTAGCAGTTCACCAAACTTGGGTTAAAATCATTGGCAGAGTTCACAAATTGATTTTCTCTTATGCATTAATTGGAAATAACTGTTCTTGTGCACACTGATGGGGCTGTTCATGTCACTTAGAGATTTTAGAGGAAATACTCTTTGAAATCTAATGATTGGTACAGGTAACTTTGCCAGTTTGTTGCTTGAGCAAATCAGCTTATGGTCATTAAAAGCATTGTTCTAGCAGGGAGAAGGAGCTGCTTGTCCCCTCTCAAATTTAGAAGATATCCACATGCAGATGCTTAACTCAAAATTGCAGTGATAGTCTGGTACTTTAACTAGTGCAAATCCCACTTAGAAATGCTTATTTGGGGTTGCATTAGGAGCAGGGCTGGGTGTGTGCTGTGCTCACTGCAGCTGATGAGTGTCAGGACATGAGTTCAGCAGGCTGCTGCCATTCTGTGCCCTCTCTGCATATTGTGACACCAAGGACAGGCTGTTGGCTAAAACAACCTCAGTGTGCTAGGAAATGTAGGTTAATCATTGAATCCCACAGTGGTTTGGGTTGGAAGGGACCTTAAAGCTCATTTTGTTCCACCCCCTGCCATGGACACCTTCCACTAGCCCAGGTTGCCTCAGGTACCTCTAAATATCCTCTTTTCTCATTTCCCATGCAGACCTTCAGTCAATGCTTGGCCAGAATTGTGATGTGGGCATGCACAGAGTCTGCAGCCTCACAGTCTGCACACCTGCTTTAAATCTTGGAGAGTACCAGGGTTTTTAGAGATAATCCCAGCACTGACATAGCTGCATGCTGCCCTGCTGGAAAGGTGCCCGTGGGATTTGGCAGTGACATCTGGAAAAAAGCTGAGTTTTGTGCCCTTGCAGTGCCATGAAGAAAAAGCTCTGCAGGGCTGGTGTTGCAGTGATGCAGTTTTGTGCTTTCCAGGTGAATCAGTCGTGGATACACTGAAGGCCACCTCATTTTTAAAATGGTTTGCTGGCACAGGCCCTTGACATTGGGATTTATCCTATACCTTGATATGGAGTAGCTTTATCTTAATTGTTCTTGGCGTGGGGCAGGACAGATACAGCATTTCAGGCTTTGGGTGGGAGGAGTGAGAGCCTCTGGGAAGCACAGGGGTGTTTTTCTCTTCTCTGGTTGCTTGATTAAATTGCTGGGAGTTCAGCTGCCTGAGCAGCTGAGTTTCAGTGCATGATTTGTGTTTTGAGGGTTGTCAGGAGGCCTAGATCCTTGAAGCAGCATGCTTTTTGCTTTTTTCTCTTTCATCTTCATTTTGAATAAATAAAACTAAATTATGGTGACAATTTCTGGAATTTTATCACTCTCAAAGCTTCTCCAAATAGTGGGCCTGCTCAGATCCCAGGCAGCCAGGTGAGAAACATCTGCCTATCACATAATGTCTGTCTGTGAGTAAGATAAATTTAGAGGCTTTATTATTGGTCTGCCAAAATTATTGGTCTTAGAGTTGGGAATGGAAACCGAGACCTTTGCTGTGCTCCTCAGACCACTCTTCCAACCACATGCTTATGTTTCAGTGCTCAGGCTCCTCTCAAACACATGCAATTACTGATCTGTGCTGCTCATGCTATCAGGCATCTCCATTAAATTTATTATCCTGCAAAAGATCTAAGCTTTTGCATAGTTATCCCCTGGCTGTGTTCCTCTGTGAATTATTTACGGTAGTATTTTTGGTCTTCAGTCATCCAGTTTTGGCTAAAACTCTTCTTCTTCCAGTTCCCTGCCATTTATCCTTCATGCTTGAAGCCAAACTTTGAGATTGTACAATTGCTGCATTTCAGGTGTTGTTGTTCACCTCTACCTTAAAAGGACCAGCTTTATCCAGCAGACACTACTGAAGCTGTAGGTAGCAGATGAATATTTTTTCCTTCTTAAAAGGGATGGTGTCAGAAGCTTTGTATTGAAAACAAGGAATTAGAAGGCTCTGCTTTTAATAAGCCATGGTTATTTTGTAACATAAGGAGGGGTCTTGGTTTTTAACAATTGTGTTTTGGCCATTGATTTTGTTTGCTGCCATTTGAGTTTCTCAGCTGGACAATGAAAAATATTCCTATTTTAGCCAGATCTTAGAGTAAGCACTGCTTTTCATCTCCATCAAGAGAAGTTACGTGTGGGAAGGCTGCAAGGGATCAGATATTTTCTTTATTTATGTTGTTGTCTTTTCACTTGTCGTGCTCCAGGACAGTCCTGTGATCTTTGCTTTATCAAGCAAATATTGCTCATTTTTAAAAACCCAGCAGAATATGTCACCAGGAGTTAGAACTTTGGAATTACAGAACAACAGTAAAAGCTCACCTGTGGAAAACTTATGATAGAAGTCAGACTCTGCTATCTTCCCTCTAATTACAACAGTGACTGCAAAGGTGCTGGAGACATAAAAGATTAATGCATTGCCTGTAGTGGCTTTATAGCCAATGTAAGTGCAGAAAATAAACTGATTTGTTCCTGAAGGTGAAGAGGGAGAGAATTAACTCTTCTGATACCTGAGAGAGGCTTTGTGAGAGTGAAAGCTGGTCTTTGCTAATGGAGATTTTCTCAGTATTTTTGACTCTAAATGCAGATGTTATGTAGGCAGGATAAGAGTAAGTAGGTGATCATGTTTCAGTAAGAAAAAAAGGAATTACACTGAAGGGTCTGTGGCAGAAGGGCAACAGCAGTAGATACGTGTGTGTGTGTGCCTGTGTCTCCCTTCACTCTTGCCCAATCCCATGCAAATTAAACCCATTTAATCTTCCTTGCTCCATTTTACAAGCTGTGCTTCACATATTAACTGTAGTTTAGCTCTCACAGCATTACAGATGATGGATGGATTGTCGTGCATGTCCTTGTTCATTTAACAGAGGTGGGGACATTCTTCTGCAGGCAGGTTCTCATTCTCTCTCTGCTTTCTCCATTGCTGCCTGGTTGAGAAGAAGATCTTTGTTCTGTAGGAGTTTATCTGCTCCTGCTGTTTGTTCTGCACCTGGAGCCAAGATATTGATTTGTGGCTCTTTGTAATCCCATCCAGAGCAACCCACTGGGACAGCTTGAGCAGTGTGGGGATGCTCCAGGTGGGAAGGACACAGGAGGGGGAGGATCTTGGACAACTGGAGAATCCTCTCCTGCAAATACCCTGCAAAAGAGAAATGTCAGGACAGCCCCATGGCATCAGTCCTGTGGGTGTGAGTCCTGAGATTTTCTTCAGTAATGCCTATAGAAATAGTAAAAGGTCAGGTTTGGGAAAACTTCTGGCAACCTCTAAATGCCCAGAATGGTTTAGAGTTTCTCTTTGAAGCATGGCTTTGCCTTGAACTATCTTTGTGGGGATAGCTCTTCTCCCCCTCCCCACCTGCTTATGTCCTTATCTCTTTCATGTTAAACTGTAGGGCTTGGTTAAAATAACAGGGAAAATTTTAGGGGAGCCAGAACAACTACAACAACTAAAAAATCTCTTCAGTGAAGTGGTACGGGTCCTTGATTGCTTCCTTCCCATTTAGTCTTGGGGCTGTTATTTTTGCTTTCTTGAGTTAGATGCTTTTATGGATATTAGCATCCCCTTTCATCTTGGAGACTTGAATATTTTGGTACCAAATAATGCTAAACTTGCCTTCATATGAGAGGAAATTTTGCTCAGCCAACAACCAAAGAGATCTGGATCAATTGCCTTTTGTAATATTTGCTGATTAACTTCCAGTTTGCTTTATCTTCCTTAGTCTTATTGCTCTAAGTGCCAGCAGCAGACTTATTCATGGTTGAATTTATACCAGTGATACACTCAAAAGAGGAAGGGGCTTTTTCAACCTTGACCTGCAGTAATCCAGCTACACCAAATGTGTGGAGAGAAGCTCAACCCTTCAAGTGAGACACTCAAAATTTTCAAGGGCAGAGGAATAAAAACTATTGTGCATTTTTTGCTGCTTTAGCAGAAACAGCTCTGTGGACCTCTAGTGGTCTAATGATCAGACTTTTAGCCACAGCTTTTTATGTGGAATGTAGCTTTAACACATTTCAGAAGTTGTTCTAAGTTTGTAAACCTGGTCTCTGTATGTTGAACTGCTTTACTGAAGAAATGCTGGGTTCTTTGGCACTTTAATGTCAAAAGCTGAGCAACATTAGAAAATCTAACTAAAAAACCCTTTCCCAGGAAAAGGGGGAAAATAATCCACCCAGTCAAAAGAAAATGCAGACATAAAGGAAGAACCTAAGGTCAGATTTCACCCCAAGTTTAGGGCCTGTGTTCTCAAAAAAATTATCATGGAACATTTCTCTCAGACTTGGACTTCATACAACATTTTTTTCTCTGAAAAATGTTCTACCAAGAGCAGTGTTTTTCCTCCACCAAGATGTGTGTGTGTGTGATGCAGAACGGGGTATCCTTTACATCCTCAGCACTCCCATGTTTTCCCAGGATATCCAGAACCAGTTCAGTGACAGGCTGGGAGCTGTCACCCAGAACACACGAGGGAAGCAGGTTCTGAAACCACACAGTGTGAAAAGCATGGAAAGAGAAAAGATTCTCAGATTCTCCATTTTAGTAATGTGAGTGGATCCAAATCATTGCTTCAAGTGTTGATTTCAGCTGTCAAACTGATGTTTCTCTCTGCTAGGAGGCAGATTTTGAGCCCAGCCAGGATGCAGAGCCTGCACATCCCACCTGCTCCCAGCTCTAATACAGACCTCATGCTGTAGAGACACCAGGGAAAAGGGGAACCAATCCCAATTTATTGTACACTGTCCCAAACAGTTCATAAAACACTGCTCTTTTCTTTAAATTGCAAGTTAGTCCTCACAAAAGAGCATTGTATGACCACTCAGTTTATGTATTCTTCCCTACATTTGCTTGTCTGCTTCTCTAAAACCAGATTTTATTGCAGCAGTGACTACAGAATACTCAGAACATCAGAAGTTAGATACCTAAAAGGACAATTCTGAGTTTTTTATATGTTACTAGGCTGTGACAATCCCCATAACAAACTGGAAGTGGGAAAATTCAGGTCATCCTGTGATTATCCAGCTGCAACAGATAGAGAAAACATAGTAGAAAGACAGACTGGCTGCCCCAACCCTAATGTGCATTCATGGCAGAGGAGAGGACTGTGAAACTGGCCTGAGACAATAATTTCATTTGGGAATGTGTTCATAGTAGTTACTGTAATTTTTCATGGATCTGATCATGAATTTTCCAGCAGTTCTATAAAATGAAGCTACTGTTGGAAATAAAGTTGTTCAGTGTCAAGTCATGCTCCAGAGGATTTGGAAGCAGCACTTGGATTCAGGTTGTCAGATTTGCTTCTTACAGGCACCAGTCACTTCACAGGAAATCTTATTTAAATGGAAATGGGCTAGCAAGGCTAAAGGCACAGCATCAGGATTGCTTGCACCTTTATTAACATTGTAAAAGTGTCTGTGGGTGTTTGGTTTTTTTTTTTTTTCCTTTCTAATTTCAAATTTTGTGGTGGAATGGATAGGTTACTTTTTTTAATCAGTTGGAGTTGGTGTTTGGAACAAAGATGATGGACCAGCCTCCCTGGTATCCATGAGTGTTTGTGCAGTTCTTACCTTGCAGAGCTCTTTGGGCTCAGCTCCTGGCATGAGGGGAATGAAGCAAAATGATGCTGCCTGAGGAGCATTTCAAGCAATCTGTGTGCACAGAGCCCCAGATTTCAGATTTCTCTGATGTTTACTATCATTTGTCCTGCTCTTAAATTTTGCATTGCCATTAGAAGAGTTCACCCTCACCTTTAGAGGCACTGGCTTGGTTCTTTTCATCCTGAAGTGCCTGAGTTCCCTGTGTAGCCGTGGCCACTGCTTTTGGAGATGGAGTTTGGATCTGGGCCCATTTCTGCTGACTAATTCAGTGTTTGTGATGTGAGGAGGCCACAATTAGCAGGTGAGGGGCTGATGTTGGCACGCAGAAGATGAGAGAAGGCAGTGGAAGGGATGGGATGCCACTCAGCAATGTCTGAAATGGAAGACAAAGGTCTGGTGTGCAAGTTGGGGTCCCTTCCAGCAGGAAAGTGGGCCCTTGTCTTGTGGGACAATGTTAGGGCACAGAGCCATCCTACAGGCTCAGAGTGGGGAGCTTAACAAATGAGCTCATTCCTACTGAAACTCTAGCACTCTGGGCATATTACTACTATGGATTAATGCAATTTATTTCTGTCACTGACTGATTCATAGGGTGTTCTCCTGCAATTTGCAAAAGCAGCTCGTGAATCATTAAAGTAGGAATTATAAAATTAAATGCTCCTTTCCTCTTCTGACGCTAGTCCTTGGAGCCAGGCTATCTGGGGGAGGTGTGAGGGAAGGGTGTGTGACTGCACAGAGTCATGTCAGCAGTTTCTCCTCTGCTTCTCTCACATCAAAGCTTGGAGGACATTTGGATGTTGAGGACCTTCTTGCTCTGCTTCACATGCCCACGTTGGAGAGAGGGTTGGCTCTCAGTCCCCAGCTTTGCACAGGTTGGGTGGATCAAGTGCTACATCCATGTGATGTGACCACCTCTGTTTTGTGTTTAAGACCCACTTGCACTGCTCTCCTGGCAGATTTTGGGCTGCCTGCAGCCAAATTTCCCAGACAGGCACCAGCCTGGTACCGTGGGTGTGGGTGTCTGGCTTTAGCAGATCACTCTGAGCACGGCCACCTGCTTTGGCACAGCATGGACAAAGGCTGTGCCTCCTCAGCCTGCCCAGAGCACCCAGCCTGTGGATGGACAGGTGTTATCTGCTCCTCCTGTGTCCTCCCAAGCTCCCTGGAATTGCCATCACACTGTGGTGCTAAGGTCAGGTAACTGCTCCTCCAGGAGCTGTTCTTCCTTCACCTCTGGAGTCAGTATTTTAGGAATTACTGGCTTATTCTTCCTTCCTGTCCCTCCATCCTCCCCCTTTTGTGGGCCAGTGGTTGATTCTGCACCCCAAAGTACTTCAGTCACTTGAGATTTTCCCCTTTGATACCATCCTGACACTTTGGAGTGGGGTTCTGGGGCTGGGTTTGGTGATGTGCTAAGTATCTCCCCCTCCTGCTGGGATCATCTCTACCCTAAAGGGCATTTCTACAGTCTGTGTATTTAAAGAGCAGTGAGTTAGACATTTAATTGGATAATCTGAGACCTAAAAGGATGGCACCTTCTAGCAGGTGAACACTGCAAACTGTGGGACACCCAGAACACTTCTACAATATGCTGTCAAAAATAGTGTCTGAGATAATTTGATTCATTAGCCAGAAACACTGAATCTGTTTTACCTATAGTGTACCTTTTCCAGAGGGGCTTAACAAGTGAAAACACCAGGTGTTGTTTCATTAGAGTATTCCTCAATTTGCAGGGTTTTCTCTTTTGTTTTTCTTTAAATGACTATGCTGTAGCTTTAAACCCCCAGAATATTGTAAACATATTGCAAGCATATGCTTTCCATGCAGAAAACCACAAAACAATAAACCTAATGTTGAAAACCACATTAAAACAAGGGAAAATCACTTCACTAATGTTTTGTTTCATACAATTTTTTAAGACTTGGAATGGAGTTGAGTCCATTCTCTTGGCTGCTAATCAAAGAGTCAGCATGCTTCACATAGGAAAAATGTAAACTTTAGAGGGCCAAGGATTTTACTTTCAGTGCCCCTTTCAGACAGTGGTTTTTATGGGTTAACAAATGTTAGCCAATACTTCTCTGACAGAGACAATCAGTACTTGGGTATGTGAGAGTAGCTGAGTTCCCTTTGGGGGACCTGGAATCACTTAGTTCTTGTTAGCCCAGTGATTAGAGTTGTTGAGTTTTCAGTGTGTCACCATTTTTGTAACCTGTTAAGGAAATAAACAATATTTACAAAGGGAAACAAATGAATGTGGATTCCTCAGTTAATTGCATTCATGTCTTCCTAAATCAAGATGCTTTATTTGGATTTGCTGGAGGGCTACAATTCTTGTCAAAGGCTGATTGATTTGGACTTTTCTGAGCCTTCATCTGGATCTGATTCCCTCTTGTAAAGTCGACTAACAACAGAAACATCTGATAAAAGGGCTTTTCACTTGGAGCCCTTTACAACTGTAATTGCAAATTATCAGCCTGAATTGAGATAGGGGAAAATTATTAGTAAAAAGGTACTTGGCTCAATAAGTTCCATACATCGTAATTTTAGCTAAGAGTCTTCTGGCTGCTTTCACATTACATCCCCTGATTATTCAGAAGCATGCCTGTTGGTCTCAAACTCAATTAGATGATCTCCTTTGTCCATGAGATCACCTCTGGTTTTAGCATTTATAAAACATTTTGGAGGTTTGGAAGCCAGGGTGCCATGCACTGCTCTGCCTTCCCTGGCTGGATCATCTGCACTGGGGAGGACTCAGGTGATTGCACAGGGACTGGGGAAGGTCACAGGGGGGATTTGCACTCCTTAGGGCACTACAGGGACATCACAAATGGGAGCAAACCGGTGCTCCTTTGGCACTCCTCGGTGGCTGAGGGAAAACCACAGAAATGAGGGAATGTGAGGTGGGGGTTCACAGTGTTGAGTGCAGTCACTAAACACGAGGCCACTTCCCTCTTGCCTGGGAGTAGAATAACAAAACCAAAGCTAAAGGACACTGCTGACACTGAAACTGCTACTGAAGGGTGCTCTGGTGCCATGGACGGGTGCAGTGTGGGAGTAGAGGCTGGTTCAGATCTTCAGTGTCTTCCTTCAACAGCTTTCATGGGGGTGAGGCACCTGATTCTCCCTGCACTGCTGGTTTTCTGTATCAAACATCCTTCCTTGAAGGTGTCAGGTGATTTGCTGTCTGTGGGGTGTGATCCAGAGCCTGTAGAACCTTGAAGCAAGCAGTCAGTAGATGTCAGTAGAAACTGAGCCATTTCTCTCCCTGTGGGGCTGGGCTCTCCCCTCAGCTCACCAGAGCTGGAAGAGTCTTGGTTGTGTTTCAGTTCTTGGTGATTCTTCTCCTGGTCAATGCTCTCTGTGCACACTCCCAAGCAAACCATGTAAGCACAGATTCTTCATTTCCTTGGGTTTCCTTCCCAGACACCAAATTTCTGCCTGGCCCTGCAGCTGATCTCTGCCTCTGCTGTTGACTGGCTTCCCTTGTGGAAATGTTAAGGTTGGAAAAGAACTCTGAGATCAAGGACTTCAACCAAATGCTCAGTGCTGTAGCTTTTGTTCTTGGCTATCACCTCCCTTCCCTCAGAATTCCCCTTTGCTCCTGTGATAAGCCTGGCTGTAGATACCTTCAGCAAGGTGGATATGTGTTATGTGTATAAACATGCTCTATTCCTCTGCATCCATTTAGCCTCATTTTGACTCCTAAACCTGCCTGGCTTTCAGTTTTAGTTGCTCTAGCTGTTCCTTAAGTATTTCCCACACTTTTTGGTGATTAATTTCCAAGACATGCTATAGAGTCCTCACTGATATTCTCCAGGGCATTTTCAATCTACTGCTCAAAGGGAGAAAAATCTGCACATTCCTTTCTCGAGTCCTTATGGTCTCCTCAAGAGCTCCTCAGATGTGCTGATAAGATCAGAATGCTCCTAAACATCCAATGGATGTAATTATGGCCAGCATGATTCTGAATTGTGAAGATTAGGAGCACCACAGTGCTCCAGAGTGTTGGCTGCTCAGCAAATCACACTGGGGAGTTCCTCCTCTCCTGACACATGTTCACCCCTGCCTTGCTGAGCCTTAGTGTCATCTCAACCAGTGTCTGAGTCATTGGAATTTTGGAGTGATTGGACTCCTGGCTTCTGCCTCAAGGTTTGGTTTTTTCCCTTTTTTTAAAGATGTGTAGCAACATCCCTAATCCATAGCCCAAATTTAGTATCCTGAATCACTGCCCAAAAAATCGTCAGATGAAAAGTTTTTAAGCTGTTTCCTTTCCTCTCTGGGTTCTGTTTTCCCATCTGTCTCTCCAGCAAGGGCCATTTGCTCTCCCTCCTCCTCCAGAGAGTCTCTGCAATGCTAAGGTGGGGCTGAGGAGGGAACTGCTGGATTGTTGCCACCTCTTGAGAGGATGGGGCTGGGCACCTGGCAGGTTGGTGCTTCTCATCTGCCATCTCAGGCTGCAAACATTTATTTGTCATTAAAAAATTCCACAAGACATTTAACTGCTTTGATTGGGAGTGCTGTCAAGGAGTGAATGAAGTGTAACCAGTGCAGAAGAATGCTCTTGTCTCTGCAGGGAACTGGGAGCAGGTGCTTGGATGTGAGGACAGGCTGCTCTGTGCTGCTGAGCACAGTCCAGGGAAGCTGCTGAACCACAAACCACTGGAGTCTGGGAGGGTTTCCAGGTCAAGGATTGCTTTGTGCTTGTCCTGTACACTTCCACACACAGCAGCTGTTGGCTGCTGTGGAAGTTGGGATTGCTGGGAACCTGTGACATGGGTCTGACTGAGTTCTTAAAGTGGTATTTTATGTGTTCTTTGTGGGGAAGAGAGAAGACATTGTGCTGTTTACTGTGGCTGGCACCTCGTGTAGCAGGTGACAGCTTGAGCTGTTGTTGCTTCCCTCTCATCCCCTCAGTCCATCTGAGCAGCCTTAGTGGCTTTCCTGGGCTTTATCTGAAGGCTTTATCTCCTTCTTTCCTCCATGAGGGAAACCAGACCAAACTAAGGGGGTTGCTGGCCCTCAGTGCCTTCCTGAGTACAGATTTTAAAAATTTTTCAGGCAGGACTTCTTTGTGTGTGATACTTTGACAGTGTTTGCCTCCTGCTACTACATTTTAACTCTTTCTCTTCCCTGAAGAGAAACTGAAGCAGTTTCTTTAGCCTGTTATAACAAGATTGTCATATTCTTATGCAGAAGGAAATTTGTGTAATCTTAGGTAACCCAAAGTCCTAAATTTTGGGCCTAACCAAGTGTTACTAACATATTTTTGAGCAAGAGTGCTGGCTTAGCTGTTGTATGACAAAAGAGCAACTGTGTGCTGGAGGAGCTATTGAGTGGCAGCTGCTTGATGGAAATGTCACAATTCCTGAGTGTCCTTATTGTGATTTGAGGCAGACCCACATGAAGTACTGTGAATCACAAGGATATTCAAAGCCTAATCCAGGAGATGTAGTTCAGGTGTATGTTGTTCACCAGACACAGAGCAGGGTGGATTTTTTTCCAGGCTATCATTTTCCCCTCCTATCACACTGGATTGGATTGGATGATCAGTGGTCTTTTCCTTTAGCACTTTTGTTTTCCAGCTGTCCTTGCCCTGTGTCTAAATGCACATCCCACATGCTTGAAGCAAATACAGCCCATGTGGAAGCTGGTCAGGAGGGCAGCTCTGCCAGTTCCCTCTGCTTGCCCAAGGACCAGGAAATCCCCTGTGCAAGTCTGGCTCCTTTCTCTTATTCCACTTTGACTCAGCAAGTTTCAGAGGAAGCTTAGATTCTCATCTGGCACGGAAGGGAAAAACTGTTACCTTCCCATCCCAGCTCTTTGTAGAAAGTCTCTAAATTACCATCACAGCTGTGTGCAATGTCTGCAGAAGAACAGGATCCCTCCTGCCCCGTGCCCCCATTCCCTGCAGATGGATGGGAAGCCAGCTGGGAGGTGACAGCCTGGTGCACCCCACCACAGCCTCCAGGAGCAGCTGGAAGTGCAGTACACCATGGAACTGCCCTGCATGGAAGAACAGCCACCACTCATTCCCTCCTGGATCCTCTGCCTGCGTCGCTCTTGGATGTGCAATTCCTCTTTCATCTGAGACTTGGCAGGCAGTGCTTTCCTGCTTCATTGAGCTCTTTTTTAGAGAGAGACAAAGATTTTACTTTTTTGTTTTTTTTCCTCTTGAAGGGGGTGTGGAGGAGAAGTCGTTTGCAATCCATAATTTGGTCCCAATTTGAGAGCAGCAAAACTTTCCAGGAAAGGATGAGTCCCCCTTTTGGCATGAAATTCAGTGGTTTTCGTCGTTTCTGGTTCATTGCCTGACTTTTCAGAGATTGCTGAGCATATGCAGCTCTGCCCAAATTCACTGGGATACAGAGACTGAGGACTCCTGGAAGTCACACCTTCCTTGTTTAACTTAAACTCATCTTACTGGCTCACTGGAGGAACTGAACTTTAATAAGTGGCAGATTTATGTCATCCTTTAAATGACTTGCACCTCACACTGCATTTTCTTTTGATTAATATCAGGCAATGATTTAATCAACACTTTTAGTTACAAGCACATTTCATTCCTGGCTGGAAGTTATAAATCAGCAAACTCTACGAAAGGATGTAAATAGAAACTTACAGAATTAATTTGTCAGCCAAGAGGTCCTAGTTTGTCACAACTGTTACTCTAACCATGAGAACGTGTTTTTACAATTAGAAAGAAATGTTCACTTCAAATGGTATATTACATTAAATAGAAAAAATATGCTGTCAGATTGGAACTGGAGCTGGGGTTATGGTGGAAGCAACTGAATAAACCAATGAGGACAGACTGAAATAGGATTTTTCTCTGTAAACCCATTCAGTGACTTACCCAAAATATATAGTGTGTGTAATTGAATATAATCCAAATACAAGGTAAACCAAATAAAAGCAAAACAAAACCATAATCAAGGTGGTAAGGAATAACATTAAAGCAAATTGTCAATTATATTAAGAATTTGGGGGAAAAGCTCCCAGCTGGTGAAAACTACTTTCTACAGGGTGTTTAGAACATCTGACATGGTGGGTCTGGAAGTGCTTCCCATAATTGCAGTTGCTGTGTTTGTTTTAATTATATGCTCTGTATGCTTTGACAAATACATGAAACAACAAAAATCATAACTGAATTTAGTTAGACTATGACAGAAAGAAAGTTTGAGTTAGATAGAAATAGCAGATAATAGAAATAATTGGGAGAAAATGGCTAAGCCCGTTTACTAATGTGGCTTTGTTTAAAGAAATGAGAGCTTTAGCAGCTCCAGCCTGAGTTGGGAGGGTTCAGAATCCAGGGAAGTCTCCCCAGGTCTGTCTGGAGATGGGGACAGAGAAGTACTGAACCACAGGGATCAAAAGAAAATTGCAAGGAATAAAGGAAGTCATTGCCCTGGCAATGATGTGATTGATAACTGGAAATCCTGGAAAACCAACTGGTGAACCATGCAGATAAAGGAATTGCATGCTTGAGGAACTGGTTCAATGGATGTATGAATCCCAGTGCAAAGCAAGCAGATGGCACATTTGCAAGATTCCAGCTCAAACTGCACACTATAATTTATGTCCCCAGTGTGGTAAAAATGCGAACATTTCTGTGGAATGAGATAAAACCTTCAGGGAAGGTTGGTACCCCCCAAAATGTGGTGGTCTCCAGTGCTGTAGCCTCCTCAGCAGAGAGGAAATTGCTGTATAATTGTGGCTTTGGATGCTTAAACCTCTGAAGGGTTTCTAATCACTAACTAAAGGTGTTTTATGTATCTGCCTGCTCTGCAAACTCCTCAGGGTGCTTGGGCTGGGTGTGTTGGTTTGCAGCAGTGGGTGCAAGTGCTTGTGCATTGCTGGGATGTGCTGGGAATGCTGCTGGGACAGCGGCGTGGGCGGCGGGCACTCGTGGCCCTGTGCTCTCCAGTCTTTCCACATCAGCATGCATGCTTCAAACGTTTGTTTTGGACCTAAGTGAGCAAAATTAAATGTAGCATTCAATTTGAGATGAGCTGCTGATTTATATAAAACACACACAAGATTGCCTGAAGTGGTTGTGGAGCCTCCAGTGTTGGAAATCTTTAAGAACCACTTAGGCAAACATGTCAGGAATGATAAGAGCTGAGCTGATCCTGCTTTGGGATGAGAGGCTGGGCAGATGGCCTGCAGAGGTCCTGGCCCCACGGCTGGAGGTCAGAGAGGCATTTCAGAACGAAATAAAAAACAAAAATGAGACCTCTGCAGATCGGCTCTGGCCAAGAAACACGCCCATTGTTAGCAAGTACAAAAGGAGAATTTGAGCCACTTGCACTTCATGAGCCTTAAAAAAACCCTCCTGAAATAGCATCCAGTTGTTTAAGTGACTCAGATTTTTTTGCTTTGACAGTGTGCTTGGTAAGCTACATTGTTTTGAATGATTTGCTGCTCGGTTCTGTGACATTTATTGCTTTTTGGATGAAAAGGAGAAAACTCCCCTAGGTCTGTTTAGAATTTGTTCATCTGTAATTTCCACGTATGTTTCCTTATTTAGCGGTTGGAGTTGGAAGTGTGTGTTGGCATTCCCTCCCTTCAAATTTATTGAGTTACACTCAGAAGAGCCTCTATTCCTCTCTGTTGGGCAATGTGTACAGAACAGCTTATTCAGCAGTTGCTAAATAGGTGATAGGTATGCGTGGTTTCTTTCCCTTTACTCCTCTGCCTTGTTCCCAGCCTTGCCTACAGTCTCATTTTGGGATGGGAGTGGGGAGCTTGCTCTGACAGCTGCCCCAGCAGGACATGCCTGGGGCCCAGGTGCAGCCCAGAGGTGTCCCAAAGGTATCCTCAAAGGTGTCCCAAAGATGTCCCAAAGGTGTCCCAAGGCCCTGGCGGTGCCTGCAGGGGCTGTGGGACTGGCAGTGGGGTGTGCTGGGAGGGAGCTGCTGGCCATTCCCAGCTCCAGCCTCAGCTCCAGCTGCAGGGAACGGGGCCAGCAGGGGCTGGGGAAGGAGTTGATGTCATTGGGTTGACCTGGGACCCACCCAGACACGTGCCCAGCCCCAGCCTGGACATGAGGGATGTGGCTATCATCTCCCACTGTGCTCCCTGGAGCACCTCCTCCCTTCTGCTCTCACAGGGCTGTGGCTGCTGACCTGCTGCTTCCAGCCGTGGGAAGGGGTTGGGATGGGGCCTGTAGCTTCAGGAAGGTCACTGTCTTCTGGTGGAGTGATCCTGTTACTCTTGTTCCTCAGTATTTTTTTGTCTAGACAGTGCCTCTTCTCTCTAACACGTGTCTCATGTGTGTCCCATGGCACCTGGACTGCAGGTAGGACAAGCAGCACGTCTGGTGTGGATGCTGGGGATGTTGGGAGTGACCTCCTTCACTTCAGGGCTTTGCTGCAGGTATTTTCAGTCCATCCTGAGTTATAGCTCTGGCTGTGGATGCCCTGCATTGCTGTCATGCTGCAAAAGGAAGGCTACATGTGACTTCTCAGATATGGAGGTTGAATATTCTTTTTAATAAAAAATATGTTTTTCTTCATAATTAAAGACCCTTTAAGAGTCCAGAAGTCAGATCAGCATTAACACAAGAGGGAAGCTGGTTAGATCTTAGTTTAACTACCACTGTTCATGCCTGTCCTATTGATAAGGAGAGAGAGCAGCGGGAGCTGTACAAATCCCTCTAACAAGACTTGCTCTTGCAGAGAGAGGAAATTAGGCAAATATTTCACCAGTAAGGTAAAGTCACTTCAGATTAAGAGTGTGGGTGGATGTGCCCACCTTCCAGCTGGCTTGCTGACCGAGGAAACGTCAGGCGACAGCAGCAATAAGCTCCAGATAGAGCCCATGGGCTCCAAAAACCTCTACCAGAATCGTGAGCAGAGGTAGCAAAGTGCCAACATTCAAGTAATTCTTCCCAAAATGCTGCCAGAAATGATTTAATAATGTTCCACTCCTAGCAGTTCTTCCCTGTTGCTGTTCATTTCTGGAGGAAGTCCTAGTGGCATTTTCTGGACCAGACGTGCCCCGATTGAGATCAGGCTTGAATTTCATCTCTTCCCCTGTGTTGTTCCAGTCTGTTGTGAATCCTCATTCCCCACCCTCTGCAGGCTCATGAAAATTTCCGTTCTGGCCGCAGTGGTGTGAGCAACCTGGGGGTTGATTACTCATTTAAGCTCTTTTAATTTCCTCTGACCACTGTCTGGCACAGCTGAAGGCTGCAGTGCAGACCGTGGCCCTTTTTCCATGCAATTTGCTGTGTTTTTTCTCCTAGGTGAGGCCACTGAATGGGTCAGCCAGGAGAATCCAGCATTGCTGGAGGTTGTGTGAGATTTTAAGCTGCTTTTTACACCTGTGAGCTTGTAGTGTTTGTTTGTAGGTCATCTCTTCTGACTCTGCAGAGGTTACTTCAACAAATCCACTGTATGGTTCAACCTTTTGGGTTAAGCTGGTAGATGGTGACTCAGAAGAGCCAGTGGTTGGTCTCAGACTGTGCCTTGTGCCTCCTAAAAGATCCCCTTCAACATTTGCTGGTCTGTGATGATGAAGATGGGAGAGATTCCCATCAACCATCTCACATGGTTGTGGGAAATCTCTGCTCTGTTTAGACACACAGCTCCCAATTGTGTGTCTGACTTTTTAGCCATTTTCACATGGCAAGGTTGGAACCAGCTGTTGAGTGGCAGGCAAAACAAAATAACAGAAAAATAAGTAAGTGAAAAACTTTGATGTTCAGCTTCTCTGCTGTAGTTTGAAGACACTGATTCAGTTATCATTGAGATCCTCCACAGATCATGGTAGGCTACCTGCAAAACTTTGAAAAGGAAGTTGGTTCCAGTGTGTGTGTTTGGGGACAATCCTGTTGTTTACGCTTAGATTTAGATTTCTCCCTTTCCTTTTAGTATAGGTGATAAAATGAGAGAAACAGTAGTTTTAGTTTACAGGAATCCACACCCTAAAAACCTACTGCAAACAAGAGAGAGATGCTTTGAATTCCCAATGTGAAGAGCACAGGACGTTGTAGGAGACCCAGGAGTGATCCTTGCCTGCGGGTTAACAGCAGGGATCTGTGTTTTCAGGACGGTTCTGCCCTCGTGGAGGGATCAAGGAGCTGAGATCTGAGCAGTGCCTTGTGCTGACCCCTAGAACATCTGGGTGCTGGTGCTGAGTGAGCACTGGCATTGCCACCTTGGAGCTCCCCTCAGCCTGGGGAGGTGTTTGAGCTCAAACCCCAGCAGCTCCAGCACTTGTGTGCCACTGCTGCCCCAGCCTTCCAGCCTCTGCTGGGCACTCCTGGCCCCTCTCCCCAGGACTCCTGAGAGCCCAGCCTTGTCTAGCAAGGCTCTCCTCCTAATCAGAGCAGGAGGAAAGGAGCCCTCAAGGGTCTGTTCAGAACAGGAGCTGATAAAGATCCAGAAGGTGATTTCACTGCTCTGTCCATTGATCACAGGCAACCCAGGGAGACCAGACCAAACACAGACGTGCAGGCTGTGTCCCAAGGTTATGTGATACAAATGCTCTTGCTCAAGAGGTGGGGTTTTTTAAACTCCTCTTGATTATGTGGTCAGTGTGTTTAATTCCTTTCTCTGCTACATTATGAAGTGGGATAAAATCTCAGTCTCTCTTGCTTTCAAGAGTATTTCCTGCATCTCTCTTCCTCCCCAATGCCCATTTCTCCTTGCCTAATGGCTGGAATCTGTTGGAATAGGAATGGGGGCAGTGTGTGAAACCACTAATACACAGCAGCCTTTAGGAGGATCAGGGATCCGTGGTCCAGAATGCAAATACATGCTTTAAAAACGTTCCACTGAGCAGGAAAGGACAGAGGATTAAAGTTTCACTTCCTTTTCATTTTTATGGGCTGAAGTTATTTGTCAGTTGGAAACATGATAAATTAGACAAACATTATCCTTTTCCTCCTCCAGGTTGGATGTTCTGCTTTGCATTTCACAGTGCAATGAATAACTAAGCTGCATTATCACCAGGCTGTCAGCACTGAAAAGCTATTGCAGCGTTCTTTGCCTTTAATTGAGTCGAGTGTGCTGTGCACCTCATTCATGGCTTTGTGTATTTGTCATTCAGAGTGTGAATGGCAACAAAAGATGACTTTGGTTGGAGCATTGCTGCTGCCTGGTGTTCACAGGTCACTTTTCAAAGCTCCACCAGCCTCAGGTATTTGCATTGTGCAGTCACGATAGTGGTATCATGAAATAAGTACAGCAGGGACCATTTCATCATTTCAATTATGTGATTGAAAGATGTGGGGAGCTGCAAAGCCACTGAGGTTAAGAATGCCATGATGTATAAATAGCCTTGGATAAGTGTAAGCATCAAATTGGATGCAGATGGGTTTGTGGACTTTGCAAGTGGCTTGCTTAAGAATGTCTGCACCACACACCCAACCATGCATCCATCATGGTAAAAGTGCAGTCTTTGTCAGCAGGTCTGAATTATGCTAAAAATACCTAATTTGTGCCTAATATTTCGTGTGAAGAGCTTTGCTGCAAAGGATGGCCTTGTTCTTCCTGTCCTGCATTTACACAAATGGTGGCACAGAAAGCCCTGGTGACAGAGCAGGTCAGATGGGAGCTGAGGAGAAAACCTGCTCTGGGGGCAGCCCTGTTCCTGGGCAGGAAGGAAGGAAGGTGTTCAGGAGAAATGTGCTGTGGAAATTTCCTTGTGGAGCTTCTATCTACAGCAGCCAGCACTAGAAAGTGAGCTCTGCTCTGCTCAAGGACTTTCCTCTTCTTGGGAATTGGTGAAGGGTCCTTTCCCACTGCCTCCCTCTCTGAAGTGGCATTTCTGCACTGGCCAGCACTGGGTTCTCTGGGATTTGGGTCTGAAGGCACAGCAGAGCATTCCCAGCCCCACAAGAGGGAAATGTTCCTGTCAGCCACACCAGGGGGAAACGGGCTGGGCTGGAAACAGCTTCTCCTCATCAGTCTGATCACTGACTGGTGCTGTGCAGAGGTTTCATTTCTCACCTCAAGATTAAATCTGAGATTTAAATTTTTTTATTTTTTTTTCCTGTGATTTAGTCTTCCCAGTGCTTTTGGCAAAATGGTCAGCTTTGATGTTGGTCTTAGCCAGATGCTCTCATGACATGAAATGCTGCCCATCCCAAACTTCCCCCACAGTTCCATTAAGCAAAGGAATTTTTGAGAAGGGTCTTTGAGTTGGCACATTCAAGTGCTGAGTGTAACCCTGAATTTATAAAGCTTTAAGTCACCACCAGTCACAAGTTCTTTTAGTGTGTGACCTCCTCTTCCCAGCCTGCAGAAACAAAATGAGGCAGGATGGAGTCAGAATTTAAAATTTCTATAAAAGGGCCATGGCCACCTCCAGCTTGGATTTGGGAGAGGGTCAGGGCTGTAGAGGGGTAGCTTTGGGTTGGACTTTACTGAGAGATGACACTTTGAGGCTAAGCCTGCAAAGATGTTTTCTTCCTTCAGTCTTGTTTTCAAAGACATCATGGCAACACAGCAAGAGGAAGGCTCTTTTCACAAGGCTTCAACCATCTGACCAGCATTAAAGTTGCTCTTGTTGGGTTTTAATTTGGCTTGTGAAGAAAGGGATGTGCTCCAGCAGCTGCTGTCAAATATAGAAGCAGCTGAATTTTAGAGTTGAAATTCTGAAGTAATAGTTTTGATGCTTCTCTAAAATGTGCTATTTTTAAGTGTCAGTGCAGAGAAATGATCTGTACAAAAGGAACTTGGTGATCTAGAGGCAGTACAGGCTGCATAGCCAGGACATGTTATGTGAAAGGAGAGAGGGGAGGAAATAAATTTGAGAAGGGGAATTATAGGAAACCAGTATAGGAGTAATTGGTGAGCAGTTCTTTAATAATTTAGGGAAGGTTATACCTGGTCTAACTCAGCATTAAAATAAAAACCATGGGGTAAGGTTTGAGCTGTAAAATTTCCCTGTGGTTAGTAGCAAAGTTTACTCCAACAAGCTAATGGGTTTTTTTAGAGATACCTTTGGTCTCCTAAAGTCAAACTCGTGGCTAGTTCAAAGTTTTATGGCTGTCTGAGGTACCAATTTTCATTTTCTGTATATTTCCATATTGTGCAGTTTTTATGGCTGCACTAGAATTACTGATGTTTGTGCATACTTACCGAGTTATTTAAATATCCTGGTGACTCTTAGCCCAAAACACACACTCAGGCTCTCCAGGGAAGTGCCTGCTACTCCACAGTTGACTCATGTGGTATACATTGCTGAACAGATTTGAAGTACAAGCTGAGAACAGAGGCCCTATGCTGAGTGACTAAGATAAATTACAAAAATTGTGTTATTTTCAGCCTACATGCAGGAAACTCTGAATCAGTGAACCTTAGGAAAGATCAACAAATGCAAGATGCTCTTCTGTATTTTTTTTTAATTGTTCTCAGGGTTTTGTTTATTTATTTCTTATAGTTCTGTGGTTTTTTTTGCTGTGGATCAGGGATGGGGCTGTGGATCCAGGAATGGGACTGTAGATCTAGGGATGGAGCTGTGGATAGGGATGGGGCTGTGGATCCTCCTGCAAAGAGAGGCCTCCTGAGATGTCACTGAGCTCCAGGTCTGGAGTATTAATGGGTATTTGAGTGCTTCTGTCAAATAGATCATAACAGTGAATGTGGCATGGCAGTCCTTGCTCAGTTGATTGCTATGTTAACACCCCCCTAAACTCCAAATTAGTGTGTCTTGCAATGATAATTCTAAACCAGGAAAAATTTGCATGCTGGCTTTCATGAAAAAAAAACCACCCATGTCTCCTGTACAAATTTCTGAATCTGGAGCTTTCCAAAAAAATACAGCTATTAATATCTCAAAGAAATGAGCTGATGTCTAACTAATGATCTCTCAATGCTGCTGGGAACATGGTTTATATTTTTAATTTTATATGATGTCAGCAACCACTTCTGGGGGCTGGCACGTACTTTGGGCGAGTCCAGAATATTTCAGAGACCAGCCAGGATTTTCAAAGCAGCTGTAAGAGTTTTGACTCCTGGGCACTAAGGAAAAAAACGTTCTTTATGAGCTAAGCCCATCCACAGTGCTTGTTTCCCAGGCTGCCTCGTTTATTCAGTAGTTTGAGACAGTGTTGGATTAAATTTCATCTTCCAAGCCCGTCTGCTGAAGCTGCTCACCAGCTCTGCCATTTATCAAGGACACTACATGGCATCCTTGATTTGATTGCTGCTTCTCTGGAAACCACTAACAGAGGGTGAGAGCATAAAGGAACAGGGAGGGGGGAAAAGAAAGGAAAGAAAAAAAATCTGCATTTCTTGGAGGCAAAGAGTCCCTGGCTAATCTGCTGAGCCCTGCAGCCCCCAGGAGCCAACTCCTAAACCAGAGGCCTGTCAAAAATGACTCCTTCTCTAATGTAATACTGAAGGAAGAATAAATTTACAGCTTGCTCAGGGAGGACAAGAAGCCTTTCTGAAACGTCTGTGCTGGACCCACCCTATCTGGTTCTGATTTTTTTGTTTTGAATGCATCTCCAAACAATCAGTGAAGACAAACAACACGAGCGGGGAAGCCTAGCCAAGTGGCTGAAATTACTGAACCTTTGAAGACTAAACACATGCAGGATCAATCTTCCCTGTAGCCTTTCCTACTGAAACTGGATCATTTCTTGCTGCTACAGGAAAAATTATCTGGAAATCCCACAAGGCCTCCCAGAAAGACTGGTAATCCCTTACCTGCAGCACACTCTAATGTGTTTTCCCTCAAACAAACTTTCAAGCCTCCCTTGCTGGGCTGCATTTCTTTTTCTTACCAGTTTAGGAAGGAGTATGGATTAGCCTAATAACTCATGGGGTCGTCCAGAAGCTGTTAAAGCTACTGATGTCTGTGAAAGCCTTGTTCTCTGTAGGAGCAGAGCTTGTGCTTGGCTTGAAGTTGGCTCCACTCTTACTACCCATTACTTGAGTAATTGAACATGGAACCTTCCTGTAGTGACCTTCATCTGCATTTGCCCAGATCATTTTCAAATTCATAAAGAGACTGTTTTTAGCCAGGTCACAGAGCTGTTTTCCAGTGTCTGTGTGCTGATTTGGGCAGTGCTGCTGCTGTACATTGTACTTACAGTGCTGGCATGGGGAGAGCTGAGCGTTTGTTTCCAGGTTTCCAGCGCTGGCTTTGAACAGAGGAATTGCTGCCATGCTCTGCAGGGTCTCCTGAGTGAAGCTCATCAATCAGTGTGTCACTAATGACTGCAACCCAGCTGAGCTGGATGCTGCTACTGCCTGCTGGGAGCAGAGCTGGAGCAGGGAAAACAGAGCTGGGAGGTGGGAGCAGAGAGTGTGAGGAACCTGTGTCAGGTCCTTCTGGTTCACCTCCCCTCATGGCGTGTTCTAAGTGGAGGGTGCCACCACATCCAAAATAATTGTGATTATAACTGCAGTCAGCAAAGTCCTTGGCTGTGTCTCATTGGGAATGCTGAGATGCCACTGTTGCTGCTTCAGTTTCCTTTCCAGAGGCAATCTGGGAAGCAGCAATGCTCCACAACAGTGCTGTGGTGCAGCCCAGAAACTACCAGAGGTTTGTTAGTGGTGTCTTTCTTTAAGTGCCACATGTGTTCAAACTCATATTAAACCCCATATTTATATATTAGGTGAACCAGCATGTCTTGGTTCATCCCAATTCTGGAGTTGGTCATGTATCCCTGCTGGATTAGGAGTTCTTGCAGCAAATATGTATTTATTTGTGGGCACTTTTGGCCATCTACAAACTGTGTTATTCAGCTGAGCTGCAGTTTCCTTACACAGCATTATTTAGCATGATGAGCCTGCCTCTGTGTAGCAGCTGCAAGATTCCAGCAGCAGTGTCTGACCTACACTGCTCAGCCAGGGCTTGGTCTGACCCTTCTCCCTGCAGCTGTCCTCCCTTTGCTCAGGAGAAACTGTCCTTGTTCACTGAGTGCAGCCTCTGCCTCTCCAGGCACTGTTCTTCCTTCAGGAACTCATGTCTGTAGTGTTTCCACATTTCCTTCCTGAGCAGGTTCATCCCTCAGTCTTACAGCAAGGTTTTGGGTTTTTTTTTTGCTGGATGACAAACCCTGTGTGTCTCCCCCTCAGCTGAATCCCTGCAGGATGTGTGTATAAATTCTGGGATTGGGTCACTTTGTGCATTGGCAGAGAGAGGTCTGTTCCAGCATCATCTGCTGTCTAGAAAGCACTGTCTAAACACATCAAAGGGAGCACTGTGATGTTAAGGCTTGGCCACAATCCCAATCCCTTATGGTCTTCAAGCCCATCCTCCTGGAGCAGCTGCTCATGGAGCTTCCACCAGGTGCCTACAATGAGGATTTGACATGGTGCCACTTGGCACTCAGCCCCCAGCATTATGGGCTAGAAAAAGCAGCAGAGGCTTAGTCCTGCTACAGCAGACACTTTCCAGGTACTCTTGCCTTAATCCCTCTGTCTGTCTTCTTTATCCCAAAGAGCAGGAAAATCATGATAGAATTAAAATGGGATTTGCTTGCTGCAAAATCCTGAGCAGCTGTCTCCTCAAAAGCTGCATATTTTAGCCACTCTTCTGTGATGGTCTAAGAGGTTGGTGGTGAGATGCAACTATTGCTTTTTGATGGGATAAGGACAGATCATATCCCTCTCTCTTTGTGCTGTCAAGTTCCAGGCTCTGATTTCCGTAAGAGAGAATCCTAGGTGGGTTAAACAAGAACCATGTCAAAGATTTCTGTTCTTCAAAAGTTTAAGATAAAGAACAGGAATTCCTTATCAACTGCCTTTATCTTTGAAGCCAAGGAAAGCAGATGGAGAATGAAGGCCCAGGGGTCATATTGGTCACGTTGGATCAGATCAAATATCCATCTATCCTTGGTCTTGTCTCTGACAGTGGCCAGGAGCTGATGGCTGTGGAAAAGTGTGAGTAAAAAGGCAAGTGTGTAGTAATACCTATGACTACTCTGCAGGCCTGAATCCAGCCAGCTATGGCTTAGGCATGTCCTTAGCTGTGAGCTGATTTTATTCCTCTTTTTAGCCCTCAGTGGATTTTTCTGTAGCTTGCTCCAATCCTTTTGTGAACCTGTGAAAAATTTGGTCAAGGGCAATGTGTTTGGGATGATGTTACAGTGCAGTTTGTGACAGTTTCACAGCTTCACTGCCTGCAGTGTGGAAGAGCAGTTTCTGCCACAAGCTTTGTGATCTTGGTCAAGGCATTTTGTTTCCCTCTATGTAGAATGGGGATTATGTATTCCTGTTTCACAGGGAATTTGGAGGATAATATTTAGAGGTTGTTCAGATACTAGGGCTGAGAGATTTATAGAAATACATATATTAAATTAAGCAATATGGTCTTAATCTGATTCCTTTCTGACTTGCAACAGCTCAAACCATAAAACCAGGCTCTTTCTTTCAATTCTGTTTAATTTGGTTTCTCTCTTAAAGAAAAAAACACAGGCATATCTCTGCTTACTTTATTATTCCTAATATTTGTGCTGGACATGCTCTTAATGTGGATTTTCCAGTGTTAAACTCCAAGATACAGGATGCTATTGTACCTTGAATGGGATATCATTAAAAAGCACTGCAGAGTTAAAGAGTTCCCAGGTTCATCAGGAATTCACAGTCCTTGTCACATTCAAACACAAGACTTCTCCATAGCAGAGTTAAAGAAGAGTCTGGTGTTTTCTTGATTAAGGAGTCTGAAATACTTATCTCCAGAAATGAGGGAAGAAAGAGGAGAGGAATAAAGTCTCCTTGGTGTCAGCTCTGTCCTGGTAGGTGGAATGTCCTTCAGGGTGGGTAACACCTGTGAAGTGGTTGAATTGTGTTTTGTGCTATGAAACATGAAACTGTTGCCTTGTCTGCTCTGTTCATGCAGAGCAGAAACTCTGAAAACGCTGATTTATCCATGTCTTCTGTTCTCTAGGAATGGGAAATCATTCCTGCACCTTTTCATTTGTAACTTCATGGAACTCCACATGTGGGGCAGAAATTAGATCATCTAATTGATTTATAGTCAATCAGTGACTGTAAAGCCCTTGCATTCCTCATGAGCAATTTATAGAGGTCTGAAAGCTCACCCCCCTGAGCTGCAGTGGAAGCTTTAGCCTGGCTGCAACGTGGGTTTAAAACTGTTAAAAATCCCTGGACTTGCCATCCTCTGGTGTTTGAGATTGCTTTAGAAGGTGTTGGCTCTGTGGTGGGGAAGGGGGGTGATGAGAGAACAGAGGTGAGAGCCTGCAGCCTGTGAGCTCCAGCCTGGAGAGCTCTGAGCCTGCAGGAGATGGAGCAGCTCTGGCCAGGGCTGGGAGCTGCAGCCATGGGAGGCATCACCCTGCAAGGGACAGGAAAGCTTCATTGCAGCTCTGTGTTCATTTAGCCCAAACTCCTGCTCCAGCAGGAGGGGGAGGTTCACCCTGGCTCTTGCTCCTGTTTGAGATGAGGATTTGGGAATATGGAAGTAAAGGTGATATGGATTGTGTGTGTTTTTCTTCAATGCTATTAGTGCATGTCATTATATTGTTGGAAGCTCTTGCTATTGCTTCAGTTTAGATCACTTAAACAATTAACAATTCATGTAGAACCAGGAGCAGTCTCTGCCTCTTACCAGATCTGCCACTGGAAAATATTGGAAGAAACAATTATACCCCCAGGTCCCAAACAACCTCAAAATCATCTCTTTCTGGAAAAAAGAATCAGGGAAAAGAAATATATATGCACTGGTGTAGCAGCAAACATCAGTTTTGGCTCCAGCCACACAGATGGGTTTGGTTGCTTGGTGTTCATCCCCTGTTGCCAGTTACATCTTGTGAATTTCCAGTTATCATCATCCACACACAAAACCCCACAACCCTTAGTTATTAATTCCCCCTTCCCACTGACCTGGCTCTCCATAAATCTTAGGCCTGGAATCTTTCTTCCTTTCTTCTCCTCCTGCTCCCACCTCTTTCTCTCTTTTTTCTCTTTTAAATTAAACACATTCCAGAGAGAGGCTGGGAGCTGTTAGGAAGCTCTGCATTGATGGGCTTTCCTTTGGGATGTGCAGGCTGGTGAGATTCCTGCCTGTGCTTCTCCAGCCTGCAGCAAGGAGGAAGGGGAGACATCAGCATTCCCTGTTCTGCTCCAGAACCACTTCTGCATTCTGAGTTCATCAGGAGAAAGGTACTAAAAAATAGGAATAAACCCACACCAAAATCAAGATATGTGCAAACTAGTGTTGTGACTTTTTCCTCAAGGGGCCTGGTATTTCATCACAGAAAGGAAATTAGATTAGTTTGACATGATCTTTTCTGGACAGATGTATGTTGACTGTAAAGTGATTTGATGGTTATCTTCCAGGTGTTTATAAATAGTCTGTTTATTTACTGCTTCATTTTTTTCTGGGTATTTATGCAAAAATGGCTGGCTTCTGTTCTCCATTTTTAATGATAAGCATCATCCTGCCCTTCTGCCCAGAGGATCACAGGATGGCCTCCAGAAATTCTTGGACATGCTCCCCAGTCTTCACCAGAACACTCTGTGTGCTCTCAAGATACTGTGGCTCACATAATCAGAAACTTGGGAATTGCCTTGATAAGTCAATAATTCAATAATTAGCAATATTTTTTTCCTTTGGATGCTATGTTTGTGAGAGCCACATTGTAAAACTTTTCATTTTTAAACTTTGTGCGCTACCTTGGTCATGCCCAGAAACTCAACCCCCCTACTGGGTGAGTCTGAGTGTGGATTCCCCCCACACCCAGAGAAAAAAGCACAGAGAAAAGAAGCTGGGAAACTGGAAAAAGGATCTGAAGGACTGATTGAAGTCAACCCAAGTATGGCAAGAGAAAGCCCTGGGGTTTTACGTAGTGCAGGCCCAACTGAGAAATAAGGCAGGGAAGTAGCGGATATCCCACCTATTAATTTTGCACTTTGTGTTTGGGTTTACCAGATTCTTTTAGCTGGAGTGCTTTAACACAATAAGTGGTGTAAAAGGTTTTAACTTTCTCAAAGAAGCCCAAATACTTTTAGCAGATGACTTGATCTCTCGTGCCAGTGAGTGTGTGCTTCAGTCTCTGTGCAATTTCCCTTTGACAGAGTGCCCAGTCCTGCAGGAGAACAGCTGAAGGCACAAAGTAATTTGATCGAAATTTGAAGACACCTTGAGGGATCTAAGCTTTGTCCCACCAAGAAGAACTGCTTTTCACCTTTCCCTCACTTCTACCTCTTAAAAACCCATAAGGAAGAAGAAAAAACAAAATTCCTCAACCCTTAATTTATATTTAGAAGCTGACTGTTTTCCTTGAATCCCTTTCTGGCTCAGCCAAGCTCAGAGCCCAGGCTGACAGCTGTGAGTTTGTACCATCAATTTCCATGTACATGTTCCTCAGATAATTACCTGAGGGAGCAGGTTTCAAACCACAGCCTGTGGCCCACGGCCAAGGCGATAGAGATCTGGCATTGTGTGGGAAGAAGGGTCAGTGCAAATCAAATATGACCCCCATTCCCACATGAAAAGGAAATAAAACCTCCACATGCAGGCATGTGGAGAAGCTTCTCCTTAGTCCCTCAGCTTAAATATAACCAAGCAGGAAAAATAATGCTGGCAAGGAAATACAACCATGTTTATTGGCCATTTGGTGCCCAGCAGGTCTCAAACTCTTCAGTGCTGGTTTTTCATTAATGCTGCACTGGAAACCCCGGCTGCCTGCTTGTTTTAGGAGCTGAAAATCTTCTGTATGCTGGAGGCAGGAATAAAAGTTTGCAGCAAAGAACATAAAAGGAAAAGTTGACATGGCTATGAGCAACTTGGGTGGAAAGCTGAAAGCTCCCCACATTGCAGAAACAGGTTCCTCCAGACTGGATGAACTTGGAAGGTTGGTCACTGAGGGATGTAAGTCACCCACCCTTTGAGCATGAAGAGAGGCCAAGGTGAGCACCTTGGGCTTCAATGTCTCACTTTCAGGTGCCTAAATTAGGGCAGGTAAATCCCACACTTGCAATGTAGCAGGGACTGTCCTGCAGATAGTGGTGTTCAGGAGAAACAGGTCAGTCTGAGGGAATAGGGTGGCAGGATATGCCATCATGTCCTGCCACTCTGGTGAAACCCAAACTGTTAGGGATGGCTCCAAAGGCCCTGTGTTGTGTTTGTCCAGGACATTGACCCCATTGTCTGGTTCCTTTCCTACAAATGAGAGCAATCCTGTTTCCACAACCAAACTGTTTCATTAGCTTGTTCAACAAGCAGCCCTCATGGGCTCAGCTGCAATCATCATCCCATGCCACTCTGTCAGAAATTGCTGGATTTTGACGGGTGTGGAGTGGCTCTGTGCTGACAGGGGACCTGCAGCTGTGGTCATCACAGTGTCCTTGTGTCCCATGGGCTGCAGGACAGAAGAGCTCAAGCAGCACCTGACCCACTGCTGTGTTTTCTCCCCATGCAGTGTCACTTGTCCCACCCTGCAAAGCCACCCAGCCTTGGTGAGGTGTCCTGTGGGTCAGCTGTGGATGCTCTTGGGAAGTCAGGGATTCTTCCCATACAAAGATTCCAGGCAGTGTAATCCAAATGGCTATATTTAGGCATTTGAACCACAGCTCACTGAGTGTAACAGAGCAAAAGGAGTGTGAGGAAGTAGCAAAGTATTTGTCCCACATCAAGACTAAATATCCATTATCAGCAATCTCTTTGGCCTGCTTCCTCTGTTGTTTCTTTCCCTCTGGAGATTTGGCAATTGGATTGATTTGCTGCCTGACTCACTGTCTTAGATTGAGATACTGAGAATTGCTGACAGTATTAATAAAATTAGCATTAGGGAGGATGTTTGAACATTTGCCTTTGACGTTTTTAGGGGAGAGAGCTGACATTTAGTCTAAGTTAAAAAGTTACTTAATTGCCTTTGTTTTTTCCCCTGACCAAAGTCTTCCTAGTTTTCATGTGAAAACTTAGTCCGGAACTAAAAAATTCAGACTCCAAGATTTGGTCTTTTTGCTGAGAACCCCTGATTAGTTAAGAAAGCACTAGATATTTAACAGTGTTCTTGGGAGAAACATTTTCATAAAGCCATAAAATACATGTACAAGTATCTCTAGCAGTATTTTTTTATAATAGTGAGGATTATTTTGTTCTATCTTAGGTGACATAAGGGTCAAACTGAAATAATAGTCTTAATGTCAAAATCTTAGGACAGGCAAATAATTTTCAAGAATGGTTTGCATCATTACTTTTAAATGTAGTTGCCTGGTCTTTAGCATTTGTGGTTAACTTTTGCTCCCTGTGGGAAATGACTGAATTGAGGAGACATTTGTTTCATGTCATGACTGCTCTTCATCTACACACCCTGCACTGTTTTCACGTGGTTCAATTAATCCCCAGGGTACAGCAGCAGGCTGGGCTTGGGTTTGCTCTGGTCAGTAAGAGGATCACCTTCCAACAGTCATTACAGGCAATTTTCAGTAGCCCTTAAAGGTTTTAATTCAGGTGTTTGCTACTTTGTGCTCTTTGCCTGACAAGTGGAGCTGCCTGATGTCACTGAGAGTCTTCTTCAACATTCCCTTTCCATAACCACTGGGGCAAAGTGTTGGAGCTGCTGCCACTGCTCAGTGTCCATGTAAGGTGTGGAGTTGTGTGAAAGATCTTCCATGGGTTAACACTCATGTATAGGTTGTATCCTTTTAAATAGGATCCTTTTCATCTTTCTCATTCTTTTTAATAAGATACTTGTGGTCACCTCCCTGCCCTGCTTCCTGCCAGCCTCATCCCTTGGCTGGTGGGAACACCAGTTTTTGGGGCTGGAACTGGAATTATTTGTGCCTGTGTCATTTTGAGACCCTACATGCTGGCTGTGTGCTGCTATCAGCAGAACCAATTACTCCTCAGGGGGGATTTCTGGGGGGGAATCCAGCAGAAAGCCTGTGCCAGTCTCAGCTGTACATGTGTGAGGTCAAATTCCCTCTGCCTTTAATGAAGAGCGAGTGCCAGAATCTAAACCATCTTTTCCTGCTCTCTTATAGACAGCATTGCTTGTTCCATCCCACAAACAATTGCTGTTCTCTTCTCCGTTTTTCCCTTTCCCTGACTGCAAAAAGAATAAATTATTTCAGTGCAAAAATTTTGGAAAGTTTTCTCCCTCTTCCCCATTTCCTGAAAAGCTTGCATACAGAGTGAGACACTCATAAGCTTTTCCGAGATAAGAATTTAATTTATTTATGCTTCATTGTTCCAGGCATGGCTACAGACTGGTTTGGAAATTTGCTGTTCCAACTTTAACAGGTCACTGCATGGAAAGGAGCAGCTGGATTTTCCTCCAGAGCAGCCGTCAGCTGTTGGAAATCTCTTGATACTTCCCTGGCTTCTCCAGATTCAGCATTAACTTCTCCTTCCTGTAACAGGAATTATGCTACGTGCTGTAGACTCTTCAGCTAGAAAAAGGAGGAAAGCACAGGAGGGAAAACCAGCAGATGCTGGTGGGGCTGGAACCATTGCTCTGACATTTCACCTTCATAAGGTCAAAGTGTAGGAGAAAATCCATCTCCAAATCCAGCGTGTCACAAGCTGTCTGAAGTGACTCCTGTAGCTCAGGCAAGTGAGCAATGAGTCCCAACTCCAGAAATGTGAACTACTCCATGCTTTTACACTGCTTTTACTTCTCACCTCTTCTCCTCTTAGGAGTGCCTCCTCTGAGGTGCATTCCAGTGTTCCAGGATGGCTGAGGGATGGAGGCAGCAGCCCCATTTCTCATCTCACATGGCAGCAGAATTCTGCTGACTCTGCTGCAGTTCGTCCCGAATTGCACAGACAGAATGACCCAAATGTGAAATCTGTGTGATGACATCTGCAGGAGATGTAATGCAGCCAAGTAACTTTGCCATGAGAACAGTTTCAGTCTTGCTTGACTTTCTTTTAGAATACAATGACGAAAACATCATATTGCATTAAGTAGTACTTAATTAATGTAAGCCATGAGAGAGAAATTCAAGCAACTTGCTCCTTGGAGCTGGATGTTTTACTGAGAGCTGAGCCAGAGTGACATAACTGGTGACTTTTTTCAGAAGTTGAGCTGTTGGTTGCCTCTCATCTCAACTTTACTGAGATTTGTCCTTCAACACCAGCTAAAAAAATTTGAAAGCAGGTTTTCTGCTTGATCTTTCACATTCTTTGTTTCAGAGCCCTCATCAGAGTGCTCCTTGCTCTGAACTTTGTGCTGTAATTTGTCAGTCCTGAGTGTCTCCAAAGGTTGTGGGCAAAGCTGTGGGACAGAAATTGCACATGCAAGAGTGTCCCAAGGCAAACAGAGCTGCAGGCACTGGCACTTACAGGACTTAACCTCTGCAGGGAGTTGATTGATAGACATTTTGCATACAGTCACAATCAGTAGAACTTTTTCATGTAACTAAAACTGATTGTGGGAAGAGAATAAAGTGGGAAGTGGAAAGAACAGGAGAAAACTACACACAGTTACCACTGCTGGTTATCAGAACTTGTAATTTATGTCCTGTGAAAAACACAGGGAAATTACTGAAAGTCAGAAGGGAAGAGTTACTGGCCATGACATCATTAACTCAGTTAATATAAAACATTATATGCTCACAATAGGAGACTTGTTTGTTGAGCTGCTGGTAAAAGGGGTGGATTCTGCCTGGTTTGAAGTGACATGCTTCCACTTTGACATGTCAAAATATTCGCTGACCTTTAGTGTGGTTTTGTCCAGACCAGGAGATCCTCAGTTCTCTGAGATTCATGTGACCCTTTCCCCTTAGCCTTTCTGGGTAAGATACAAGAGAGAGGATATAAATTTGGCTGTAGGATGCAAGGAGCCTGAAGACACTCAAGATGATGTCTCCAGATCCTTTTGATGCACTGTTGACCACTTTCAGGCACTTTTTCTCTTCCCCGTGTTCTGAACTCTGAGCTGTTCATTAAAAGGGAAGAAAGAAAAAGCAGTTCCCTCTAGCTGAGGCACTTAATCATGTTTGGAGGATCTGCAGATGCAGCCCCTGGTTGGCTGGTGGGGTCTGAGGCCGGGCTCTCCCGGGGGATATTAGCGGCTCATCGTTCGCACATCCAGCTTCCGTAAGGACGAGTGGGATTATCAGAGAAAATCCCCCTGTGCACAGGCCACTCTGAACTCGTGGCTCTCTTGCCTGTGCAGTCAGACTCCAATTCACAAAATAAAACAGCTGGATTAGCACAGGCCAAGTTATCTGGGGGAAGGGCACGACACGTCCTGTGAGCAGGGTGGGCATGGCCCGAGCAGCGTTTCATGTTTGTCTGACTCTGAGGTTGTCTTGGTTTGTGTGGGGGAAAGACTTCACAAAAACCTCCTGAATAATGGCTGTTCTTTGAGTTTTGTTAGAGTGCCTGTCAACAGTCCTGTATGAAGTGTGGCTTTATGGTAGAACTCTCCTGAAATTCAGTGTGCTCACAGCTGCCCATGTCTTGGCCAGTGCTAATCATAATCACTCATTAATTAAAAAACCGTGAGGGAAATTGGTGACTTGCTATAGAATGAAATATTCCATGGACATCTGGAGTTAGATGCATATATCAGAGGGTGTGAAATAAGAAAGCAATTGTCTGTGTCCCCAGGGAGCTGTAACCCTGTCAGTAATATTTTTTGTCCAGGGAATGTAGCAGGAAGGATGCCTTCTCCTTGGAAAAGTATGGACAGCGTTGGTAGTGAGGTAAAGGATCCTCCCACCTACCCCATGAGGGCTGAGGACACAGTGTCCTGCTCAAGGCTGATGTGAGTGGAGCCCACCAAACATAGGCAGGAGGTGGCTGGGCAGGTATTTCACTACCTGAAATATCAACCAAGCTTCAGAGTTTAAAACATGTCATCTTCCCTCCACAATGTGAATTCCAGATGCATTCCCATCCCGTGGTTTTCAGTTAATCTTCCATTAGCTTGTGATTTCTGAGGAGCTATAGATTGAATCCAGGCATGCTAGCTAAGCTGAATTTCTAAGTGGTAGGGGTTTTTTATATTTGTTTATTTGTTTTAAAATAATTTTTTCCTATGAAATTCCTTCAATACCAAAGGGTAAATGGATTCTTGAGCACTAATTTAAGATATTGCTACTAATAATAACCTAATGCTTGCTGCTTGTCAAAAGCTGAGAATCAGCAAAGATGAAAGATGAAACTGCCCCAAGTTTCTTGGCAAAAGTGATGGAGGCAAATATTTCAGAGGTCATTTCAATTTTGAAATTTGCTTCCTTGGAGATTGTGCTGTGGTAACATTTGCCTTTTAGATGTTATCAGAGAAGCACTAGAATTTCATAGTAACTGAAATGAAAGAATTTTAGGATGTAGAGTCTGGCTGTTGGAGATATTCCTGTCCTGCTGTTCTCATTAACCTTGCTGGTCTTACAGGCAGTCACTGTGCACTCCAGATCCTGCCTTTCTCAGTCAAAACCTTACATCTCAAGCTTAAAATGATTTGGTTGTCCCCATTCACTGATAACATGCTTGACTCTTGTCCTATTTGTTATCTGTTAACTTTTCGGTAAGCTTATGTGTTTTTGTTTTGTTTTGTTTTGTTTTTTTTTAAAGCAAACATAACTCCAGACTTGCTTGTGCATTAATTGACTTTGCAAGTTAAATAGTGGTCTCTCATTTAACAGCAATGCTGCAGGAGCACTGAGACCACTCCGAGCAGAGCCCTCTGTGGGCATGGAACAAACTCACAGCTGCAGCAGGACCTGCCAGGTTACAGCTCCTGCAGCCCTAAACATTCCCTTTTTTTTTGCATGGGAATAATGGAGACTGAAGAAACACTGCATTGATAGATGCTACAGCTCAAGGGCAGCAATGTAGGAAAACAAATCAAATATATTTTAGGTTTTCTGTGCACCTTTGGATACTATCCTAGTTTTGATATTGTTGAATTCTTGTGCAGCATAAAACTCCTGTTGCTTTTGGTTCCTAGATGAGTTCAGTTATTCCAAATTTATCCCCTGTTCCTAGTCTGGAATTCTGACCTGTATCTTACTGGATGGAGCAGGAAGGTTGTTCCCAGACACTGGTAGGAGATGTAGTTGTGCTTTTTTTTCAGCTAGGCTGAATCTGGCAGCATCTTGGGCACAGCTTTTGATGTGTTGTGCTCCTGCAGTTGGTGCCTCTCCTTGGGGTATCTTGGACCTCAGGGAGAAGGAATCAAAATGTCTTTTCATTGGGAAAACAGGGCTTGTGTGGAGCTTGAACTGGGAGCATGTCCTTTTGTAGAGGCTGTGAAAGCAGGTGGCCTGTTCTTCTAAAAGTCATCAAGTGGCTGCTCTGATCCCAGATCAGAAATGAAGTGCCTGTTTCTGTGAGCAGGTGAAAATACCCCAGGATTTATTTCTAAGAAGTTTCAACACCTACTTACTCTGTTTCTTTCCTTATCTCCCTCCAGCAATCCTAAGTCATGTGGAACAGTTTTTTCATGGAATTGAGCTGCAGGTTGAGACCCCTCTCAGTAGATTGTGAGCAGGTTGCTGCGTTGACTTTTCAATTTATATCACTGAAGACAAATTTTATTAGCAAAATCTTGGGCAACTCAGCAGTGGATTTTTAGGCTCTGACTGGGTGCCTGGAGCTGCATTTCTTTGAACTGTCTTCTAGAGGAACTGCAGCTGTATAAATGGATGAAGACTGTGGAAAGAAACTATAAATATGGCTTTATTAAGGTGGGTTTTTAAATCAAAGTGACTTTTTGAAATATTTTAATGAACCCTAAAAACTATTTTGCAGTTCTTTCCAACAGTTATGTTACTTTTCAGCAATGGGAAGGGAGGGGGACGTTAGTGAGGGAACTGTGGCCATTGCATCTGCAGCAGTGGATGGGGCAGTGCCTTTTCCATGGACTTGGCTGGACAGAAAACTTAACATGTCCAGGGGCTAGAATGCCTCTTCTGCTACTAATTTTCATGGTGTAAAGTGTAGCCAGGTTTTACAGTGATGGAGAGATACCACTGGGATGGTGTTGGGGAGTGAGGAATCTGGGGGCATTTAAGACATTTCCTGTTGCCCTGTGGGTTTTTCAATTGGGTTGTGCTTTACCAGGAATGTGACAAACCTACTCAGTATATGTTTTCCTTGCTGGAAGTAAATTGGAAACAATGATTTAGCACATAAAAAATATGCAAGCGTTGCTTGGTGATGGTTTAGTGCCTTCTGTTCCCCTCGTGTTCTTGTCCTGGAGAGTTTGGGATCTGTGCTTCAGTGCACATGACTGGTATCAGAATTCCACAAGCCAGCTGGTCCTTGGTGTTGGCTGTCCTGGGAGTTATTGGTGGGCTCAGTAAGCACCACTGAACTGTGCTTCCTCAGCAGCTGGGAGCTGGGAAACTACATGTTGGGGCTTTACATCAGAAAAGACACATCCATTCCAGCTTAAACACACATCTCCACATCCCAGTGACTCCAAACCTGGCTTCAGTGAACTCCAAAGGGACTTAGAAACAGGCAGAGAGTGGAGCAAGGGATGGGTGGAGGGATATGGGTGGTCATTGGAAAGTCAGGGCTAAACCTCTGGCAGTTCTTGCTTATGCTCCACCATGCACTGTGTCTTTGAGGAGAACACTGGGCAAGGCTCCTCACTGAAGGCCAAGGCCATAGCATGAAGGAAATCATTCAGAAACCTGCTCAGTCGTATTCCAGAGTGTAGAAATCACTGTGGTGGAAGCAGGTTTCCTCTGGGTGTGTGCACATGTCTGTGTAAGTGAATGTGTAAAAGGAAAGGCACTGGAGTGCATCATCCAGAGGTGGTCTGAGCTGGGATTTCCACACAGCAGAGCCTGACGTGGGGAGGCTTTGTAACAACTACAGTGTTCTGTTTGGGGAGGCAGAGGTGTTCCAGATACACGGTACCATCATGGTATAAATGTTTCTGGCACAGAGGTAACCACCTCTCTTTTAATTCAAGTGTCACATTTTACCCGCTTGCAGTTTCCTGCTTGTGTGTTTTGGCTTTTGCCCAGCACCTCGGGCTATGTGTGCTCATCTGGTTTTGATAAAACATTGAACTTAGACAATACATCTTCTTGGACATTTCTTCCTGTTAGATTCAAGTGTGATACAAAGCAACCAGTGCTTGATCAGTAGCAGACACTGTTTTTATCAAGCATTGTTGGATGTTCATTAGCCATGAAAGGACTGTAGAGAAAACTTGCACAGGTTGGTGCTTTTCCTTCCTCAGCCACCTCAGTGGCTGCCTGTTGGGTGCTCTTTTGAAGCCCATGCTCACATTCCATATCCAATATCCACATACAATATCCAAGTTGTTTGGCTGGTGTTTATCTTGCCTCTTTTATAGTCTTCTTAGTCTGCTAAGAGAGATAAAAATGCCCACGAGATTTTGAACAGTGGCAGATGAATGGGAGTAGTAACCTCATTAAAAATCATCTCCTCATCCTGACATTTAGGTAGCATTTGAGAATGCAGTGCAGGAGAATGTTGGGTGAAAAGATGAACAAAAACACACATTTCTCATGGTGTGCCCAAGGAGCACGTGTGACCTCTGATATGAGTGTGAGTCACTCAGCCTCTGTGACACACTCATATCCCTGATATATTGCAAGGAAAGGATGTACCACATCTATGTTTATTACACTTTGATCTAAAATGTGAAGAAAGGCATTTATCTCACTGGAGTTCCTCTGTCTGCCTGTCTCCTTTTCACCAGTCACTTCACTTAGAAGAGGGAGAAGGAGGGATATCTCCAGAGGCGGAGCATCCCTGCCTGATCTGCATCCCTGGCAAATGCACCAGAGGTTGCTGTGTCAGCACCTGGTGTTAGTGGTGCTCAGTAAGCTTGGGATGGCTGCTGTGTCCCTGTGTTAACACCATTCTTTGTGGAGAAACGGCCTAAATTCCAGTCCCAGGGGAGTTCTGCCTTCCAGCAGGGCACTGCCCGTGGCCTGTCCTGCTGGGCTGGGCACAGGAGTTGCTGCTGGGGGTCCCTGGTGTTGTGCCAGGACAGCAGCTCCCACCCCACAGCCCTTCCTGTGGTGCTGATGGTCAGTGCTGGCACCCAGTGTCCAGCTCACAGCTCTCCCAGCAGCAGGGAATGGGTGACACTCCATGGAAACCTTCTGGATAGGTTGGTCCTGGTGCTGTTGGGAAGGCTGAGTTGCACAGGGTGAAAAAAGACTCTCAGACTTGCAGAGCACCATTGTCAGAGGCTTTAGCCTGACCCCAGGCTCTGACAGACGTGTCTATCCAGCATGAGGGAGGTTGGAGGCACTGCACAGAGCTCTTTGTTCTCAGATTTTTTCTCTCTCCATGTCTCATCTCCCTTCCTTCCCCCGGTGGACTGAGATGAAAGTTGTGTGCACCCTCTGCAAGCTTCCTCAGAGATCCAATTTAAATACCTCATCCTTGGAGCATATGGGAGGGTTGAGCCATTGAACCTGTTCCACCAGAGGGTTACAGTCCAGGAGCTTTTTTTGGTCTTGTTTCTGGGATTATGGATATTCAAAACTGAGACCGAACACGAACTTTTATGGGAAAGGCTGGTAGAACTTAATGTGCTCTTTGGTTTTCATCAGATTTTTGCTCAATGTGGAACTGAGTTTTGCCATCTTGTTGCAATACTATACTCCAATAAATAAATGCAGTAGAATCCCATTTAATTTGTATGAGTTGCAGCCCCTAAAATCCTCTAGGCTATTTGAACAGATTACAAACCAAACCCCAGAGTTTCCCCCTAATTTTCCAGCTGTGCAAATCCATCCTTGGACATTAAAATGACTAAGTCTCATTATACATTTTCTGTCTCCTGTATCGTGACCAATTTGCTAGAAAAATCGAAGTTCTGGTTCTCAGAATGTTGTAACTAACAAGTGTTTTTTTAATCATATCTTAATCCTCAAAGGCAGGAGATAACTCTGCAGGTTTCTCACTGACACTGAAATATCTGATAGACCCTCACTAAATCTGTCTCCAGGTCCAGGGATTAGAAGGCAGCTGACAATTTTCATTAATGATACGTAGGATGAGGGGGAAATCCAACTTACACTCCCTGTATTGGTTGTTATGATGACTGAAATGTGGTTTTATTTTTGCCTTTGTCACATGTACATGGAAAAGATGAAATTCATAGCAGAGGTTCCATTTTTCTGAAGCGTCACTCATCTGAGCCATCTCCGGTGTAAAAAATGAAGTTGCTTTTACAGAAACCATACAAAATCATTGTCAGGGCTTATATGAAATACTGTTGTGTCCTAATAATAACTTCTAGCTGAAAAATCTTGGCATCCTGCACCTTAGGAAAGGGTTTTAAAATTCACCTTCAGGTTTTGGGCAACAGGCAAAACATGTGGCTCTGTTTAGGAGCTATTTTCGTTAAAGCTTGACAATACAGGATGATAAAATACAGCTGCATTGTTTAAACTTTCAATTTAATTTCTGGTTTGGGTCCAAGCTGTTTCATCAATATGGCGCCATTCATTTCAAAACAAAGCCCTTGGAAGGGTCTCCATTACCCCACCATTGATCAAGAGGGTGTTAAAATGTGGAGCCTAATTATGTTCCTGGCCTGTTTGGAATTCCAAAATTGGATTTTTATAACTGTCAAATTTGCAATCAGGGTAGCTTTCCATGACAATTAGTCAGAATTATTAGTGCTTTTCTTGCCAGGGAGTTATAACTAATGGTGGTGGCTCACTTTTCAAGGCTCACTAAGTGTCAAAGGCAACATATATCTTACAGAAGAGACATTTGACTGCAAAATTGTCTCACTGAACTGCACCCGAGCCTCTACTACTGTTACAGTCATTTTTATCAGTCCTCTAGAGCTGAGTTGTGGCTACAACCTCTACTGCAAACTCTGCACATGGAATTAGCCACTGGGTTCTGTCTTGTTGCAAGATGGGACTCAAGAAATAGTGACATGAGGAAGTTCATCCTTGAGTATTTCACTCAAGCTTACCTTGGTGAGGGCTGGTACTGTAAAGGCTGCTGATTTTGGTCAATTATTGCTTTGAATCTTTAAAATGAGCCAAGCAGAAACATCTGTATAACCTGAGGAAGGCTAAATCCTCTCAGCCTGATACCTCACAGCTAAAGCTCCTGTCAGTGTTGTAAGGCTGAGTTTGTGCTAAACTAGAGATGCTTGCCCAGGTGGGAGTTCCTTCTTGGTACAGCTCTACAAATGTTATATAAAATATCCAAGGGAAAAAAAAATAAAGAAGAAAACAGTTACAACAACAAGTAGAGCCAAACCCAAAGACATGAAAGCTGAGGTATCCACCCCATGCTGTCCTATGCAGAACTTTGCAGACACCTCATTCTTCAGCCCAAATGCATGAGGGCATTTGCTCACAGGAGAGCAAACACTGGCAGAAAACAGCTAACTCTGAGCCTTGCCTCCTGTGCAGCATCAATTTTGGAGGCATCTGTTCAAGATGCACACGACCATCTCTTTTGATCTCATTAAAAAATAATCAATTGCTATTTCCAGATTGGGTTAATTTTCATCTTTCTCCTTCTTATCTGGCAGTGTCCCTCCATGAGGTGCAGACACTCATTCTAAAAGCAAAGGTGGCAACTCAAACCAGTTAAACTTAAGCACAAATGCTGGTGTCAAACTATCACCTCTGGTTTCCCCCAAGCAGCCAGAGCCTGCCTTTTTGTCTTAGGGCATCTCTTTTCCTCTTAGGACATCTCTTTTTCTCTTAGAACTTTTTTCTTTTTCCTTAGAACACCTCTTTTTCTCTTAGAACACCTGGAACATCTCTGTGTCCACTGACATACATTTACCTGGACAGTTATGTGATTGTTTTTGACAAAAAGATCTGGAATTTAGCTTTATTGATTCAGGTTCCAAGTTGCTCATACCCCTAATCCTGCAGAACGTTTACCCTGGAAGAAAGAGGGATTGTACTCAATTTTGCTTAATTAAATCAACCTAAACTAATTGTCAGCTAATAAAATAGTGTTGGTCAGCTCATAAAACAGAAATGAAGATTAAAAGAGCAGTTGCCATGAACAGGTGGTAACTCTGTTTCCAAGTTAGACCACATTACTCTCTGGCACAGAATCTTTGAGAATACCTCATATTCCAGTTTTTTTCAAAAAAATGTTTATGAAACTTATAAAATATAGAGCTCATTTTATAACCAATTTTCTATCTCACCTGCCAAGAGCAGTGGGGGTTGAGCCAGCGGATGCAGAGTTTTAGGCAGATGTCCAGAAATGGATTCTCTGCACAGGGCTGTGGAATACATTTCTACCTTTGACTGGCCTTTCTGCTGCAATTCCTGGGATTCAGTTTTTTCTTTCTTGTTGCTATTGCAGAAAAGACCTAGTAAATATTTTTTTAATGTCATTGATCTTGACCTAACACTGTTGTGCAAAGGGAAAACTTTCTGTTCTCACTGTGGATGCTGTTTAATTCTAGATGGATCTTGAGTTAGTTAACAGGATCCCTCTGGATTTGGCCTTTAGTGTTTTTGTTGACTCTGCAGATCTTGCAGAAGGCATTAAACATTTATCTAATTTCATCTGGAAAGGACTAAACTGGAATCTTTCTCTGCTTCTCAAAGTAGAAGCAGAACTTGGTGGTTTGAAGTTGCTGGTAATGGTTGAATGATGAAAGAAAATTTATTGCATAGTGATTATTCTATTATTTGGATAAGAGTGAAAACCATGTGGTTTTGAGCATTTTGTTATGGCTTGCAGGTAATGTGGATGCTCTGTAGTAGTGCAGGGCTTCCAGCACCAGAGACTTGCCATTTTCTGTGACACCCATTCCCAAAATTCTCATGCAGGATGTGCTTGGTTGATTTTTAGTCTTTCAAACATGAAAGATAAGATGAATTTTCTTCCCCATGACTCAGGATCAATGTGCTGCCCTGATGCATCTCCTCAGGCTGCACTGGCAGAGCAAAGGGGAGGCTTCTGCCAGACTTGGGGTTAAAATGTGAATTGATTCTTGCTTCTTGCACTCCTGCAGCTGATGTGTCCTTCCCTGGCCTGGAGGGCAGCTGTTGTGGCCAAGGGGAGCCAGAATTTTGGTTCTTTGAGACTTGTCTGTGCTGGTACCTGACCTGGATCAGAGAGGAGAGGACCAGGATATGAGGAGAAGGATATGAGTCTGCCCTGCTGTCCTGGGAGCTGCATCCCAGTCCTCAGCTGCAATCCTGTGGCTGCTGTAGCCAAGGCAGGGAGCAGGGTGGGTGGGACTGGTTTTCTGTGAAGCAGGGCATTTCTGTGGCTTGCTGCAGTCTTAAGGCAGACCTATAAAAAGAGGACAGAGATTTAGACACCCATCACATCTGACAGGATGGGGAGCTGGAGTATCTGGAGGGAGGTTTCTGTGGGAGGCTGGGATTCTCCTGTGTGGTTCCTGCTGCAAAAGTGGTTCTGGCCATGCTCACTCAATAAATGCCATGTTTTCTGTGTTTACACTTAAGTGGCCCTGTGATCCAGCCAGGCTGCCCTGTTTTAGGATGTATCCCAGACCACTCCTGCCCCCTCTCTCCTGTGCAGCCAGGGATGGGCTTGCAGCTGGAGTTGGCACAGCTTGGAGCCCCCTGGGGATGCAGGAAAAGCTGCAGCATGGCCATCTCCTTGTCCCTGCAGGATTTCCTAGAGGCAAACGCTGCTGCCTGACTCCCACTGCTCAGGCTGGTGGGAGGAGAAATCCTGTGAGCAGTGCAGCACAGCCTGTGGTTGCTCATCTGAGCAAAACCATGGTAGGAATTTATGGCAACACCCCCTCAGGGATCTGATTCACTGTGTCCTTGCTGAATGAGCATCACTGAATCCCAAATATTGGATAAAACTAGCTGAAAAGATTCCCCACACTGACAATCCTGAGAGGGTCTTGGGGTTGGGTCATGCTCAGACAGGATTTCTTTAAGGGAAAGGGAATAAGATAGTGCTGGAGTTCATTCTGGGCAGTTTTCTGTTCATCCACGTGTCCCAGATTTGCCCAACATTATGAAAACATCTGCTGGGAGTCACACCAGCAGTCATGTCTATTTATTTTCCTCAAAGAATAGGTTAAGGGGGGATGTAAAACTGGCTGTGGGACTGGCCTTGGCCCATTATCACTGCTTGTGTGCTTTAAAGCATGAGTGACACAGCAGAGCTGGAGGAAAGTTAAAACATCATCCTCTAAAGAAATGTGTGTGGGCTTTAGTAACTCTGTGAGGGTCCTAAGGGACTCCAGACATTGTCCAGATTTGCAGTGGTGTAAATGCACCAGCATCTCCTGTTCCTCCCAGTGAGGATGAGTAGGACTGTGAGCAAGTTGGCTGCTCAGCTTCCCAGGCCTTTGCAGAAAACCATCCAGGACCCCAAACTAACAAAAAACACATTCAAAGCAATCATCTGATCTTGTTTGGTTGGTTTTAATGTGACGTTTCTAGACACTGGCACAACAAACACACTCTTGTAAACTCTTGTAACAGTTGTTTGCAGTTAGTATCTTCAAGATGGTTTTATGTGTGCTGAACATGACTAATATCCATGAATTCAGTGAGACCATCACTCTCTGCTGTTGGGGGAAGTTCTTCCTACTAAGACAATTATTTTCACAGCTTGTTTAGCATTTTTCTTTTTCCTTTTATTACCCTTTAATTCACAAAACAAGGATACTGATTTGCTCATATATTTCCAGAGGAAAGTGCTTTGTGGTTCACAGACTTAAATAATTAGGTCTTCACAGACCTCAGACTGGTTATAAAGGCAGTTGGAGTTGTCATCTCTGGCTTTACACTTGGAAAGAGAAGAAGTCTGTATAGGGAAGGTGACCAAACCAGCTGAGAAGCTCTTTGGCAGAGCTGGGGGCAGACACCCCCTCTGAAGTGTACTCAGTTTTTATAAACTTTAGGAGATGTTGCTGTGCCCATACTGTTAAAGACCTTTCCCCCACCTTGATTCCATCTCTTCTCATCACAAATATAATTCTCAGCACATGCACCAGCTGCTGGAAAGGAGCTGGATTCTTCTCCCCATGGCTCAGCCAAAACAACAGCAGCTGCTCTCCCTCCTTGCACCTGGGACCATTTTTTTTTCCCATCGTGTGATGGAAGCAGTGACTGCCATTATCCCCAAAACCCACCCCAGATCCAACCCCTGCCCCTTTTACACTGAGCCAGAGTGGATGCTGCAGCCTGTTCCCTCAGGAGGTCAGTCTGAGGTGGTGTCTCCTGAAGTTCCCTTCCTTGCAGCCTGTTCCTTCAGGAGGTCAGTCTGAGATATTTCCTGAGGTTCCCTACCCTGCAGCCTGTTCCTTCAGGAGGTCAGTCTGAGATATTTCCTGAGGTTCCCTACCCTGCAGCCTGTTCCTTCAGGTTAGTCTGAGATGCTATTTCTTGGAGGTTTCCTTCCCTTCCCTGCAGCCCATTCCCTTCAGGAGGTCAGTCTGAGGTAGTATTTTGTGGAGGTTCCCTTCCCTGCAGCCTGTTCCTTCAGGAGGTCAGTCTGAGGTGGTATCTCCTGAAGTTTCCTTCCCTGCAGCCTTCAGGTCAGTCTGAAGTGGTATTTCTTAGAGGTTCCATTCCCTTTCCCCTTTCCCCTTT
>WEIU01004128.1:240811-258985 GCA_013389925.1 Aegithalos caudatus
TGTGTGTGCTGTGTGTGCTGTGTGTGTGCTGTGTGTGCTATGTGTGCTCTGTGTGTGTGCTGTGTGTGCTGTGTGTGCTGTGCATGCCATGGGCCGGGGTTGTTGCTGGCACAGGGGCAGTGGAGGCATTTCCATCCCTCCCCAGCTGGGTGCACTCAGCTGTGCTGAGGCAGTGCAGGGCCAGCTTGGACACTGGTGATAATTCCTTGTCTCCCCCACAGGTTCCTCTGGCCGCCAGCACGGCTCCTTCCCCAGCCAGGACCGTAAGTGGCCACCACGGGCTTCCCCAGAGCAGAGCCCAGAGAGCTGGGCTGCACTTCTGGGGGAGGGGGGCTGTGCCAGCCAGGGATGCCCTTTGCTTCTGGGGAGAAGCTTGTGGGAGGTGGGGTGTCTGTGAGCATGCTCTTTGCCTCAGTTTCCCTCAAGGATCTGTAAAAGGGAGCTGGGAATGGCCTGCTTCTCTCTGGGAACTGCCCAGGGGGTCCCTGGTGAGCACCTGGGAAGGGCCATCCTGCTCCCACTGTCCTCCTTTTTGCTTGGTTCACTGTCTGAGAGGGGACACCAGGCTCCTGGGGCTGTCCCAGGGTTCCTGTTGTGCTGTCCTTGCCATTAAAACTCATGCCTCTGTTTTCCCCAACCTGCTCATGCTTCTCATCATTCTTTTGGGGTGGGATGCTAAGAGCCAGGAAGGGGGTTATTTGATGAGGTGAGTACTCAGAGGGAGGGTGGCTGGGGCCTTATTTGCAGTTGCAGGCTCTCCTCTGAGGAGAGAGGTTCTTTAGCCACTGACATCCAGCAGCCTGGTGTCTCCTCATGTCTGAGTGTACTGGAACAGCCTCCCCTGAGAAAAACAAACTGGTTTTAAAGGTTGAAAGTGAATGAAAGCTGATTTGTTGCTTGCTGGTGCATGAGCTGTGTGTCTCCAAACCAATTTTAAAAAGTCGCTTGAAAGTTCTCCAGTGCAGATACAAAACCCCAGCCAAGGTTTTAAATTCTAAAATGTATCTCCAGTGATGGTTAATCAATGAGAAGCAGGAATTTACATGGGAGTGTTTGTGCCTGATGGCCACATGCAGGTTTTGGGGAAGGTGAGAATGGTGGCAGCTCTGAGCAGCACATCTGAGTTATCCCAGGTGCTGGGTTGTGAAGGCAGTGGTGTGACAGGGCATGAGGAGCTCTCACTGCTCTCTGCTCTCCTTGCTGAACACACACTCATGGAAAAATCCATGTCCCATAGCCCAGGAGCTCCTGTGAAGCCTCAGATTAGGAGAAGCCTCAGTCTTGTGCCCCAGCCTCTATGGAGTTGTGCTTCTTGCTGTAGCTGCAGTGCCCAGGGGTGTCACAAAACCTGCTGCTGATTCCTCATGGAATGGTTGTTCAGGCTGGAATTGGCCATGGGTGCCAGGGAGGATTGGGAAGCAGCCAGGCAGGGCAGAGAGGGCAGCCTGGGAAGGACCTGTGTCAAATCTGCAGTGCTGCATCCCTTGGGTGGGACCCTGAAGATGCCCAACACTCTTCCCAGTGCTCACTAAGGAGACCAGAAGACAATTGGAGTGTGTAACAGCTTCCTTGAAATTCTTAGTTCTTAGTGTATCAGGAAAACATCAATATCTGACTAGAGAAGCCATCCCCAATCCCTCTGGGAGGGAGGGATCCTTCAGTTCTTGTTCCTATCCTCATTCCCTCTCCTATTCTCTGCTGTGGTTTGGGATGCTGTTGCTGACTCCCTCTGTTAACTTGGGCATGTCCTGGCACACAAATGCACTTCTTACCACAGTGAACCTCGTGCTGGAGCTGCCATGTGGAGGAACTGATGACATGTCCAAGGACACGTGGGATAGTACTTTCTGCAGTCCTTATTATTGGTCCTGGCACAGACCACTCTTAGTTCTGGATTGTCTTTTTAAAGTGGTGATTTGTCTCCTTGGCCTGAAACTTGGTGCTTCAGTTTCTCCCTTGGTGGCTGTGCCCTTTTCACCATCTGTCCTGTTGGGTATTCAGAGAGAACACAAAGAGTCCTGCCCTTGCACACCACAGCTCTTGGAGGGGGCAAGATATTAAATAATTTTAAAATGAGGTTTACTCCACTGTGCACTTTCATGCCCTTTTTTAAGGTTTCATCCTAGTGATGCTGTTATTCTGCTAATGTGACAGCAGGTTAGGGAGTATGGGCTGGGTGTTCATGATGGTTGTGATGGGTGTTGAGGATGCTCTGAACACCTCTCCTTCAAACACAGGCTGAGAGAGCTGGGCTTGTTCAGCCTGGAGAAGAGAAGACTCCAAGGAATCTTTAAATCCTCTTCCAGTGCTTAAACAGGGCTTATAAATAGGAAGGAGAGACTTTTTATACAGGCAGATAGTGACAGAACAAGGGGCAATGGTTTTATTCTCAATGAGGGAAGGTTTAGATTAGATGGTAGAAAGAAATTGTTCCCTGTGAGAGTGGGCAGGCCCTGGCACAGGGTACCCAGAGAAGCTGTGGCTGCCCCTGGATCCCTGGAAGTGTCCAAGGCCAGGTTGGGCAGGGCTTGGAGCACCCTGGGACAGTGGAAGGTGTCCCTGTCCATGGCAGGGGAGTAGAACTGGATAATCCTTATGTTCCCTTCCAACACAAATCATTCTACCCTTCTGTCATTTATAGGTTGGTTGGATCTTTAGGGTTTGTTTTTTTTTTGACTGTGGAAGGAATCCTCCTTCTTGGCAATCTGGCCTGGAATTCCTCTTGTTGCATGATGTTTAAAGGTTTCCATCCATGATTTGATTTTAGTCATTCAGCTTCCAAATGATGCTCTGATTTTCAGATGTGGGCTAAACCCTTTGGAAGTGTGGGGCCAGGCAGCAAGGCAGAGACAGCACTGCTTGGACGTGGTCATGGGCTTTTCCTACACCCTGCTGATCTGCATCCCAATACTTTGGGATTGTCACTTCAGGCAAGGTGGGCAGGTAACAACAGTGTTATGTTTACCACTGGGAGGCTTTCAGAAGTGTGAGCTGCTGCTGTGTTTCTCAAAGGTACAGGGAGGTCTGTGTGTTTTCTTTCACACTGCAACGTTCCTCGTGGGCTCCTAAGCACTGCAGTACAGAGAGATCTGCAGATGCTTCTGGCTGCAATCAGGCACTTCCAGCCCTTCCCAAGGTGGGTGTCTCTGCCTGGTCTTTGCTATTGGCTGTTTCTGAGGCTTCAGCCCATTAGAAGTTTTAGTTTCAGGGAGTGAAGTGGAATTTAAACTATCTGAATATAGTCCTTTGTGTCAAATCAAATGATTTGTTAAAGTGAGGCCAGATTTGTGGGGAGAATCAATCTTTTTTATTAGATCAACTGATGTGGAAAAAGCAGACAAACTTTCAGTCATATTAACCCTTGTGCTGGCCTGTGTTTGTATTGCAAGAATGAAGAGATCGGTGTGCCAGGGGAGGCTGTGCATTCACTCTGGCTGTTCCCCAACAGCCTTGGTCTGAACACAGGCATGGGTGGTATTTTTGGGTGTGCTTGTACACTTTTTGGGGAGAAAGCCTCATTTCCCTCTGTGTTTGGACACTAGATGTTACTACAGAACAAATAATGGGCTCTGCTCTGCAGCTGACTCATTGTGCAAGTCTGGGGCTAATTACTGAATCCCTCTGTGCCTCCATTTCCATCTGTAAAATGTCACAGATGCCCACCATTCATAAATCGCTTTCAGATTTCCAGATGAGGTGCTGTGTAAGTGTAGAACAGCATTAGTTTATGCATCTTGTGCTAGAGGATAACACAAACCACATGCAGCAGAGGAGCCTCACAGATGTGTCTCTTTCCACTGCGAAAGGCAAGGCCCGGGCTGATGATTTAGCACAGCACTAATTGGACTAAAATAGGAGATTGCTTTTGTACTGATGCAATTGTCACCATTAAAGTCCTCATTTACCCATGGCTCTTGGAGGTAGCCCAGTGCTTCCCTGTTGAGGAGAGCTGCAGTGCCTGGCCTCTGGAAGCACAGCAATTTACAGCACAGTCCCTGCTGTCATTCCACACCTCTGGGAAGGGACTGGCCGTGGTTTGGTGGGAATGTGCATCTTGCCTGGCCTCCAGCTGCACTTAGCACATTTTTGCTGGCATTTCCTAATCTCCAACAGAGGCATTTCCAGTGCCATTCCTGGGTGTTGCACACAGAGGAATCCCCATTTATTGATAAGAAAAGCTGTTCCCATGGCTGTGGGTGAGTGAGAGCCTGGCAGCTGTTCAGCATTAAGTCAATTCTCAAAGTTTAAAGGATTTGTGGGCTGTGATGGTTTGGGTTCAGGCAATTAACTCTGGTGAAGTGCCTGAGAGTGTCTTGCAGACACATTTCATGGAGAAAGATGGACTTAAAGAGTTAAGAGCTTTGATTTGATTAAGTGCCCTCAAGTTTCCATATTGTGCTGTTGGGGCTAAACTCTCAGTGGGTACAAAACCTAGGAGCTCTCTGACTGCAGGAGAATTATGGTTGTTGCTTCCCATTGCATTCTGACCCTGTGCTTGTTTTAAAAGTGCCAAAATCACCCCTGTTGCCAGCAGCATCACGTGGCACCAGGCACCAGTGACTGTGCATTGGCCTCTAAAGCTCAAGCTGTGTCATTTTAAAGCCCTGCTTGGAGCTTATTTGCCAGTGTATTGTTGCCTGGTGCTCAGAGGTGACTACTGATGGTGTGGGGTTGGAGGGATGGAGGTGTCTCTGGAGGTATCCAGTTCCTTCTTGGTGTATTGCAGGCAAATTGCACCATTCTGGGTTTGTCCATTTTGAACTCACTGGCTCCTCTCCCTGTTCCTCACCAGTGCTCAGAGGGAGGGTCAGAATTCATTGTCAAAACCTCCACAGCTGTAAGAGTAACATAATATTGAGGCAGAGTGTGTGGGGTGACAGGCATGGGAGAGAAGATTGGCTGACACCCAGCCTTACCCAGTGCTTGCCATGTTCCAGGAGAAATCTCCCCACATGCTGGGCCTTCATTCATGGGTCTAAACTTGCCATTTAAGGCACTTTAATCAGGGTGGAATCATCTAGAATCTCAAAGTGAAGCTCCTCAAACTGCCACCAGCATGAGGTCTCTTAGGGGATACGTTGTGCTGCTCATTGTTGGGTCCATGTCACGGGTCAGAGAAAGTGCAAATGGGCAAATGGTGATTAAAGGCTTGGTCCCATCAGAAAGTGAATAGTTCCCCATGTTTGGGAAGTGTTTAGTGAGTTTTGGGTTAAAACAACAGAATGCAGAAATCTTGGAAAACATTTTGATTATGAATATCCTTTGATTTTTCAATCTAAAAGGAGTAGCTTCTTTTAGAAGAGTTAAAAATCTGAGGCTGAAGCTGAAAAGTGCCTGGCTAAGCCCAAGAAGATATTTCCTTTATTAATTTTTCTTCACCCAGAAGTTAACAAGGCAACAACAGAAAACAAACCCAAACAAAAAGTCCTTTGCACAGCTCTGTGCTCACCACTAGTGGGATGCAAGTGTTACCTTGTTCTTCACATTATGGAGACCAGAGGATGTGAGGGATTTGCTGGGTCCCTCAAAACCCCAGTGTCCCTGGTGTCCTGGAGAAGAGAATCACAGCTGCAGAGAAATGTGGAAAGGATTCCTCTTCCTGCTGCTCAGATCTGTGAGGACCACTGCAGAGCTCAGGGGGGTTTAGATAAAGGCAGTGAGGGGGAATGAGCAGGATTAGGCAGAGTGAGGGTCCTTGAGGGATGTTCTGTACCTCTGGGCCATTTCAGCCCAGCTCCCAGGGGCTCAGTGGTGGTCACTGGCCTTGTGCAGGGCAGGAGTGTTGGATGAGGGAGGCAGGGACTGGGGGAGAATGGACAAACCATGGTGGGGTGAAACCTGAGGCTGAAATGGGAAATCAAACCTTTCCAAAAGTGCCCCTGGCAATAGTAGTAATAACAATCATCATCATCATCATTGTGCATTTTGCTGGAGAAAGAATGTGCAAACATAGTATTTTGATGTTCAGGGAGCCAAATTCTTCTGCATTCTGACTATCCTTTTCACTGGCTTAAAGAGTTGTTTTCCTTATTGGCCTTTCAGCTGATTTTTTTGTCTTTGCTAAAGGAAGCCAATGCTAAATGTTCTGGATGAGTAACAACTGGAGCTTGACTGAGCATCCTGAATGTCACAAGTTTGTGGGTTACAGGGACTTTGTGTGGAGGGGAGGTGTCCAACCCTAGAGCTGCCCTGCAGCTTTGCAGGCCTAAGTAATAAAACTCAAAGCAGGGGTAGAATTTGAGGTCAGAAATCCCAACTGGAAACAAGCTCCACATTTCCTATCCAGTGGTTAACTTTGGATGCAGTTCACTAAGGAAACCTTGGTTGTCTGGCTCCAGAGTGTCTTTATGAAACACAACCCCCAGCTCAGCACACGTTGTTTGGCTGGAGACTGTGAGAGATTCCCTGACCTGTGTTACACAGGTGCAGAACCAATATTGTGAGAGTCCCTGCAGGCTTCACAGTGAGCCTGATTCAAATGTTTCCTTTTGTCCTGTCTGCTTCCTAATTTCATGTTACTCTGCATCATATTTTGACTGCATTTTCCCCCTGATTGCTTCTCCCAGCAGGGAAAAGCAGTCTGGTTTGTAAGGGATGTGAAGCCATCTCAATGTGAGATGAAGGTTTGAGGGGAGTGGAGTTTCCCTGCGTTCTCCACTGGGGTCAGGGCCCATGAAGTTTCTCTCCATGTCACAGAGCAGGGATTGAGGAGAAATGAGTTTAGTTCAACAGTGGTGATGTCAGACATGGGATGATGGCACAGGGAGGACTGGAGCAGCTGTAGGAGGAATGTTTTCTCCTGGCTCTGTGGACATTGTGCCCTTCCTTGGCTGAAAGGTGTGTGGAATCCCTCTTTTAATTTGGTGACTTTTAATCTAGTTTAGATTCACCCTGTCTTGCTGTGAGAGGTTTGTAGATACATATTGTTCATCCCACCTGTGTGTCTTTATTTTCTCTCCTTTAATTTGCTTTGTCTGCTTTGCTGCCATGCCCTGCTACAGCTGTGAACCAGGGCAGGGTTTGTTTGGAGCAGAATCAAAATTATTGAGCAGCCCCAGTGCCATCAGCATCACTTGGAGCTCCAGGATCAGCAGCTCCACTCAGCAAGGCTTTAGCAAACTGAAGCTGGACAGGTAAAATCTTTGTTTTCAGGGTACTTACAGTCAGGCTGTGTTAGTGACATGTCCTTGGTGCCTGTAAAAATAAAGATGATGCATTTCTGTCCAAACATTGCATCAAAACCCAGCCATTCCCGTCTAAACCTTCCTCTGGCAGATGGAGATGGATTGAACACGGATCTCACAGCTGATGGCTGCCTGTGAATAAATGATCCTGATCAAATTCCAAATGCTGATGGAGCACCAGCTCACCAGCAGGATGGGGGAGAGCACAAATCCCCAGGCTGAGAGGAATTATGGATAAAATTAGTGTGTGGGGTGGGAGGGTGCATGTGTGGTGTCTTAAATAAAACAGCGTGAGTGATGTGAGCTGTTTAAGAATAGACCTGGGTGAATAATGGAGGGGTTTTGGCTTGATTTACCAAATCAAAAAAAATTGGAAAGCAAAATGATTTGGGAGAATCTGAAATGGAAAAATTTAAGGTTTTGACACAATATAATAACTAAAATATGGGTTTGGGTTAACCAGAATTGTTTCTTTTTTCGAATGGTTTTCAAAACCATTTACTTTCAATTAAGACTATTTAATTTGTTCATTTATTTTTAATTTAAGTGAGATTTGAAATAAATGCTATTCAAAACTTAAGGCTAAAATATTTAATTCTGAATATATGAAAAATCATTTAATAAAAAACCTCTAGAGATAATATTGAAAAACTTTTTAAAATTGTACCCATTTTTTTTTTTTTCACTTGAAACACTGTACCAAATTCTTGAATAGCAGTTGTTACTCCAACAGCTTGGACTAGCTTGCATTTTGTGCAGGTTTGCTGAGTATTTTCTTACACACATTTCAAAATCATTGACTATCATGATAATGAAAAAACATTTATTGCTTATTTATGAAAAAAAAAAAAAAGCTTTTTCCTCTTTAAGAAGGAAAAGAAGAAAGTAGACATGAAAATGAAGTATGAACACTTTACAAGCGGAAAAGGATCAGATAGCAGTTCTCATAAGAAAGGAAATCTGAGCTGCTTTTTAAAGATAGCCAGTAAAGTTAAGGGTAAGGGTTGTTATAATAGAGATATGAGAGACATTACAAATGGGGGAATTTTGGCAGTGATTGGGGTCTCCTAGCAGAGATGGTGAATTATCTGGAATGAAGGTAAAAAGGCAAAAATATTCTGGAGGTGTTCTGTTTCATATTGATAGGCAACCTAATAACTCACAATTTCCAGGTGAAGATAAAACGGTCCAGCCTGCAAAATCCTGATGTGAAAACTGTGGGAAAGAACAAACCCTCTTTGGTCAAAGAGACCAACTTTAAGTTTCTCTGATCTCCAGGCTCCTGAGGTGTGAGATGTTTTAATTGTGCTGATGACCAGGCTGAGTGAGATGTGCTGGGGCTTTTCCAATCCCAATCTGGAACCTGGATCACAGAATGGTCTGGGCTGGGAGGGACCCTGAGGGATCTCCAAGTCCCACTCTTGAAGGGCACGTGGTGTGTAAAGGCAGGGTGAAAGGTGAGGCTGTGGCCAGGCTGCAGCATGCAATGTTTGCAGGTCTGCCAGAAGACAGATTCTGTGCAGCTGGACATGTGAAATGTTGGGAAGAGGAGGCACTGAGTGCACAGCTCTGCTCTGGGTTGGGTGACTTGGCCCTCCTGTGCCAGCATCAGGGCTCTGACAGCCCCTGCCCAGTGGGGCCCTTCCCTTGCCACTGTCTTTGCCAAAGGGGAAGAAGAGGGACAGGCACTGATCTCTCCTCTCTGGTGATCCCTGCCAGGATCTGAGGGAATGGCCTGGAGCTGTGTCAGGGATATCAGGGAAAGGTTCTTCCCCCAGAGGGTTCAGGCACTGCCCAGGCTCCCCAGGGAATGGGCACAGCCTGGGGCTGCCAGAGCTCCAGGAGAGTTTGGACAATGCTTCCAGGGATGCACAGGCTGGGATTGCTGGGGTCTCTCTGCAGGGCCAGGGGTTGGAATGGATGAATTTTGAGTCCCTTCCAACTCAGGATATTCTGTGATTCTGTGGTTTACAATGCACACAGCAAGTAAACACCAGGGCAGTAAACAGAGCAGTGCAGTCCCAATGATCCTACACTAAACAAAACTCAGAGAGCTTCCCCTTGCACAAACAGCTCCTGCTCTGGCTTTACTGGGACTGGAGCTGTGGCCAGGGTCAGAGCCCTTCCCTCCAGCAGCTCTCCAGGCCTTTGATTCCCAAGCCTTTGCTCCTCAGGCCAGAGGCTACTGAGGGACAGGGGCATCCATCCCCTCCCTGCCTGCTGTCAGCTCAAACCCTGCTGCAGGGCTGCACACACAGCCCTTCTAAACAAGCACAATTAATAAAGCCTATCTAGCCAACATCTGATTCTCATTAGAGGAAATGTGTTGAAAAAACAGATCCCAGGTTGGCTGTGATTTATGGCTTGGGCCTGCTATCCTTCACAAGCACTGGCGAAAGCTTTTGCAAAGGGCCAGAACATAAACTACTTAAGGAAACTCAGTAACCATGTAAAAAGGCTGGAAGGGTCAAATCAGACAAATTAAAGAGAGGTGGAAGATGCAAGCCCAGGCTGGCTGTCCCCCAGCTGAGGGCCACCTAGGTAGGCACAGAAGATCCGTGTTCATATTTCTGCTGTGGAATTTGACTTGAAATTCCTCCTGTGCCAGTGTCAGAAAGTGTCACTGTTCTTTTTCTGGCTAAAGTGTGCATAAGGGGATGGAGGGGTCAGTGGCCTGGTGGTTTCTCTCAAGAGTGTCAAATAAAACATCAGTGCATGAGATCCTGGGTGCTCACTGAGTTGATGCTGCTTCCTATTTCCCTTGGGAGTTTTGAGTTCATCCTTCCCTCTTTACAAAGAAACATGTCTGACTGGGTGAATTTAGCTGAGTTCTTCCAGATTTGCTCTGAACTTGTCCTGGGGGAAGGTGTCTGATGAGAAAAGCTGGTCTCCTGCTTACTTTGACAAAGTTCTTCCCAGTGTGTGTCACTTGTTCTTCAAGCTGTGTGTCACTGGTTGGGGCAGTGCAGCCCGAGCTGTGACTGTGGTGCTGCAGGAGCTGCTGCAAGCAGTGCTGATGCTGCAGTTGCTGCACAGTCAGAGCTGTTGTGTTGAGTTTCCTGTAGCTGCTGTTGCCTTCCCAGGGCTCCAACATGGGCTGTTGGCAGCTCTGGTTTGCTCCCCTGCCCTGGGGATAACCCAGCCTGTCCTCCTTGTGCATGGCCATGCAATAGAAGAGGTGGACTAGATGGGGAGGGAAGAGTGACAAAAATCAAGGTATTTAATTTGTTTCTCTGTGTATAGGTTACATTTGGTCCTTTTTCATCCTTCGACCTTGGGTCCTTTACAGGTCCTTTCCATTAAGCTAACAATGGATGAAAGGAAAGTGAGCCTGTGAGGAGGGAAGTTGTTGTTTGGAGTCTGAGCAGGTTGAAGCATGAGCTGCAGATGTGATTCTCATGTCCCTGAGCCTGCCTGTGTGCTATGCCCCATTGCACTGCAAGGTTGAAGTTTCTTGTAATAGCAAAATATGGTCTTGAAAAAAACTGTCTGCAAAGACTTTATTTGTTTAAACAAAGGCTTTGTGATTCCAGATTTCTCTCCCCTTTCATATGCTATAAACCACCTCCTCTGCCTCCCCTCTGAAACACAAATTTTGGAGCAATCCATCAAGAAAAAGAGAGACAGAGCCTTGATCCCTTGACTTCAGTTGAGCTGTGCAATTTATATCTACTGAGCATCTGGCTGTAGGGAAACCAAAAGCTCTTTTAATATTCTGCAGAGACTCTGGGTGTACAAATGAGCATGGGCTGTCAGAGCTGAGAAATGGGGCAGAGATGCCAAGAGATTTCTTTGCCTTTTCACACAAAACTGACCTGTGGCCTCATGGTGAAAGCTGGGTTGGTTCTTCTTTTGCTGCCCTCAGTGTCACTGTGATAGCTGTGCTGAAATCATTAGAGCCCTGTTGGTATCAGGCTGTTATCACACAGCTCTCCTTAGGATTTGAGTGGGGAGTTTGAAGACTTGTGGGGTTTTCAGGCTTGAGAAGCTGAAGTGTGTAACTATTTAATAATGAAATTAAACAAAGCAGGAGTGCCAGGTTAACAAAGCAGGAATGCCAGGTTAACAAACCAGGATTGCCAGGTTAACAAAGACAGGAATGCCAGGTTAACAAACCAGGATTGCCAGGTTAACAAGCAGGAGTGCCAGGTTAACAAGCAGGAGTGCCAGGTTAACAAACCAGGATTGCCAGGTTAACAAGCAGGAGTGCCAGGTTAACAAGCAGGAGTGCCAGGTTAACCAGGTACCTGAAGTCATCATTCACTGCTTTAGGTCACTCTCAGGGGTGTATCCAGTCTGGAAGCTCAGGCCCAGATCTGATGGCAAAGCTGCAGCACTGGAGGCCCATATTTAACCAAAGATGGGTTGAAGGTACCAACCTTTGTGTCAGGGTTTGAGGGGGTCACCGCTGGTACAGAGTACCTGGGTTGTTAATTTCCAGCATGTGAAATCTTCCACGTCTCCTCTGCATTAGAATTTTCCATCCCTCCAGTTGCATTCCAGTTGAAAGGAGGAATGGGAAGGGAGAGATGTGCTGGGACAGTAACTGTGAGACATTGTGGAGACAGACTGGCTGTCATGGGATATGCTGGTACTGTCTCATGTTCATTATCTCAATTATTTATCCTCCCTGCTGGAATATTTCTAAAACAAATCCTACCATGTGTTTTGAGGTTGGGATTCATGGAGTGAAATCACAACTCCTTTCTCAGAGTTTAGCTGGAAAAATACAAATCTGCCAACTAGGAATAGAAGGGAAATAAACTGTGGTTCTGTGTAGCAGCAAGTGATGGATTTCTGCAGATATGGAAAGCGTCTGCTCTGCAGGCCCAGGTCAGAGAGTGTGTGCATTTACCCCAGTGTTATATTTGTTCCATGAGAAATAATGATGTGAGATTCTCAAGCTCTTTTTAATAACACAGATTGCTTTCACCCTGATCAGAAAATTCAGCTTCACAGTCCCAGGCCTTGGAACCACCAGCCATCAAGATTAGGCACTAAATACTTCAGTGCATCGTGCTTAGGGAAGATATTTATTAGGCTGATTTGTCACCACCATTCTCAGGCTTTCTGCAAGGACAGATGTGGACCCAGACCCTGAAGAGGCTGGTCCCTGGTGTGCTGTGAGGGAGCTTTGGATGGAGTGTCTGACACTGCAGCCCTGAGCATTCATCTCTGCCTTTGAAAGCCTTGCCTGCCTGTTGGTCAGATAAATAAATGTCACATGGATTTGTTGGCAGGACTCTTGCCTTAGTAAGATCTTTTGCATTAGGATATCCACTTTCTGGATTATTTAAATGTCTTTTGGGCCCAGTCTAAGTACCTTGGGTGTGGATCTGGGTTTCCAGGCATTTCACAACAGAAAGGATCAGAGATCAAATCCAGCTTGAACTGAAGTAGTTCTGTTTGTGACCCAGGCTGTGTTTTCTGCCTGTTTCAACATCACTGACATGAAGATCATATTAGTACAAATATCACATGCAGTGACACTGCTGGTTTCTCGCCTTCACTTTGTCCATTTAAACCAAACCTTTTCTGTTGCAAATGCACCTGAGGGGGCTCTTTGGGACACTCTTCATGAGCAGAGAGAGCTGCTGGGCTGGTGCTGTCCCTGAACCCTGTCCTTCCCCTGGGGAGGTGGTTGATTCACCCCTGTGCACAGGGGTTGTACAAACCCTTTTTTCATCAGCTGAGCTCTCCAGAGGGACCTGAAGTGGTCAGTCCATCTCAGAGGTGCAGAGATGGTTTTCAGGCAGTTCAGGTCAGTCTCTCTAAACCTGTGGGAGTTACTAATATGTTCAAGCCAGCAGAAGGGAGAATAGGACTCTGTATTTTATCTGCTCTGTAACACATCTGGTGCATCTTTTGGCTCCTGGAGCACTGGATTTATTCAATCTTATCTTTCTGTGGGGATGAGCAAGACCAAAAGCCTGAAGCCAGTTAGATACAGAGACCAATTCCCTGTTTCACAGACCACAAGCAGATCCAGACCAAACAAACCTCACCCATTTCCCCCATAGAACAGTGCACTTATGGCACTCACATGTTCATGGGTCAATTCAAGCCAAAAAATATTGCCCAAGATCTATTGCAGAAAATAAAAATAAACAAATGTTATTTGCTGTTGGGTAAAAGAAAGTCCATGTCAGTATTGACCTGGGAGAAAATCCCTGCATCTGAGTGTTCCTGAAGCATCAGATGCTGTGTGTGCAAAATGTTATGTATTATGAGCTGGAAGATCTATGCCTGGCTCCTTTGGGAAGCTACACAGCTCCTCATAGAGGGCCAGTGTGAGAATTCCTTTGGAAAGTGCATGCAGTGGGTTGCTGTTAGCACTCAAACAATCTTTTTAGCCTGTAAATCACCAGGGTGGAACAGCCCAGCTTCCTGTTCTTCCAAGCCATGCACTCAGACCTTTGTGTGGCCAAGAGCCACCAGGGCATGCAATGTTCTCAGTGAAGTGTCTGGGACCTGCAGAGGTCCTTTGGGGGGGACAGAGCTTGTTAGGGGGGAACAGCTGAGCCCAAATGTTCACCCTTTCCTCACCAGAGAGGAGTGTTGGGTTTCCCCAACATCTCTGCATCATTGCAGCCTCAGCTGCACCTGAGTGGTCTGGTAGGGACTCAGGAACTACAGCCTGTCAACATTCCCAACCCTGTGGAAACAGAGTTAAGTACTTCCATGGACAGTCAGTGAAAACAGGCTCAGGCTCTCAAGGAGCACAAAACAAACACAGAGATGTATTTCTCCTCTATGGGACATGAGCTGTGATTCATCACCTGAGTATGGATGGTTTATCCTCTGAAATGCTTCATGCTGAAAATCATTTTCCCTTTTTGAGAACTGCTGGGCTTCAGAAGTCATGAGAGGTGAGAGGTCCAGTGTGGAAAGCTTCTCTGAGAGCTGGGAGTGGGCAGTTCCACTCTGCTGCAAAGAACCTTGTTGATTAAATCTCTGTTCAGGGCTTTATCCTCCTTCACTCACTCTAAAATTGCTGAGATGAAACCAGAGGCAAAGCAGCAGGCCTTCTGTTTAGATCAGGAATGTCCTTTGGAGGGAGCAATCACTTTAACCTGCACTCAGAGCTCATTCTGGCAATGTTTGTTCTCGCTGAGGCCTCCTGTCAGGACTCCTTTGGTGGCTGCTGACTGTCTGCTGCTCCTCTGCAGCAAAGTGAGATGGAAACCACTTCATGCTGCAGCTCTGGGCTGCATCAGCCCTCGGATCTGCCTTGGATTTCCTGGCTGTCACTGAGATGGATGCTTTGTCTCATTTGTTTGGGAGTGGTAACAGGGCCTGGGAGCCCAGGGATGGAGCAGGACTCCACAGAGATGGGCATTTTGTGTTTTCTTTCCTTTCCTTGGTACTTTAGCAGGAAAATAGTAGAGGAGAGAGTATCACATGGAGTGGAGGTTGTGCAGCCTGGTGTCCTGTGGGGTGCCATGCCAGCCTGCACCAGTGGCAGGACAAGTGTCTCTGCCTATGACATCAAGTCATGCTGGTTGGCAGCATGAAAAGTCTTAAAACTCATTTTTATTTCATCTGCCTTCTGCTTATTGGGAACTTAATTTCACACTCTGTCCCACCAAACATCCCCAGACAAGGCTCCTGTAACGTGGCTGTGGCTGGTGCCCTGTGCAGTGGATCTGAATGTTTATTTTCCCTCATAACTGATCCTGACTCACTTTTCCATGTGCCTTGGACCAGAGGGATGAGCCTGAAGCTGTGGGTGGACATGCAGAGCCCCTGGCAGTGTGACAGTTCTGTGTTTTGCTCTCTCTAGAATGCATGAACTGCACGAGGCTTGCCGACATGACCGAGAGGCTGAACACGCTGGAGGCCAAGGTAAGGAGCTGCATTTATTCTCCTGTTTGACCAAAATTTCCAAGAGTTTCTGGTGAAAAACATGTTGAGTTGGCAGGCCTGGAGAGATCAGGTGCCTCTTCCTCCCTCCATGGCAGTGGCTCTGCCCCAGAAAATGGGACATTGTTTTTCTCCAGCCCTGCTCCTTCCCTTGCCCTTCCCATGTGGCTGCATCCCTGCCTCAGCCCAGCTCCTCCAAAATAATGCTCAGACCTCATAAATGCTGTGCCATGTGTTGCCATCATGTTTATTTGTCACTGTTTGCCTGTCACACCTGCCCTCCCTCTGCTGTATTTCAGGTGCAATCCAGTCCTGCTTTTTTATCCCTTTCCTGAAGGACAGGAGTTTCTCATGCATAGTTTAGTGGAGACAAATATTAGGGGGAAACCTTCACATTGTGGAGGGGTTTTTTTGTTTTTTGTTTTTTGTTTTTTTTTTCTTAAAATAGTTTTAATTTCTACCTACTGGGATTCAGATAAATTGTTCCATCTAACAACAAAGCAGCTGAGTCAGCATTCCCCTTTGATCTGTGGTCCCTCCTTTGACAGCCTACTCCTGGCTGTTACTTATCATGCTTTGGTCCCTTTAAGGCATTTACTGCTGTTATTATTCATTAACTGATGCTTATCAATGACATAAAAGAATTTAGGAAGAAACCTTTGTGGAGGGAGGTGGTGGCTGTGTGGTGTTTTTGAGGCCAGTACACGATATTGTGGTAATTTGGGAATTGTTTGTGCTGAAATGAAGTCTGGAGCCTCCTCAAAGCCTTCACAGTTATATTTCACTACAGGAAAATGAAGGGGTGGGGGGAATCAAATTCTGGGGGACAGGATTTCTGGAGTGGGAACGAGTGGTGTAGTGCAAAGGACAAAAGGGAGCTGGGTTGTTTGGGGGTCCTGTGGCAGGGCAGCAGAGAGGGGCTGGTGAGTGACCCCTGCCTGTGCAGTCCTGAATCCAAGTCAGACACAGGCCTGGCCTCAGAGAGATGTGAATCAGCCCTTCCCTCCCAGGCTGTGGCCAGCTGTACCTTTCTTCACTTTCCAGGATTTCCTCTGTCTGGCTCTCTGGCAAAGGACAACCAGAGGCTGTCCTGACATCACTCCCCTCTCTGCTGGCTCGTGCTGCTCAGCACTTGTGTGGGTAACAACGTGTAAAGACTGATGGCAGCCCCAGCTGGGGCCTGGCAGGGCTCTGGGGAGGGGGAAGGAGGCTCTACCTGCCCAGATCCCTTTGGGAAGTCAGGCAGAGTGTGCTGTGTCTCTGATTTAGTGCTGCAGGCAGGCAGTTTGTGTTGTTGCTGTGATGGTTTTCCTTCTGACTTCCCTCTGCTCCCACACAGACCCGAGCTGGGAGCAAGGCTCATCAAAGGGAAATTTACAGAGGAAAATGAGTTATTGCCTTCGTTTTTGAAGTACTAAAGACCATGTCTCTGCAAGGAGACCTTCTGCAGCACAGCCCAGCAAGGTCCTTATCAATCTTTTGGCTTCCACTTTGTTTGAAAAGCTGTGGATGCTTTGCAAAAATTGAAACAGAGAGTGAAGCAACAGTACACGACTGCTGGTGCTGTACACAAGAGAAATATGCTGATTCCCCCTTTATTCAAGGTTAATTTAAGTTCAGTTTGATCTCTGTAGCAATCTAATGAACTCAGTTGTTATTATTCAACAATAGCTAGCATCATTTAGAAGGTGCTCATGTTTGTTTGGTGTTGTCTGCATTCCTGCTCTGGATTTTGGAAGAAGATCCCTGTTTTGCTGGATGATCTGGATGTGAAGTTTTCTCTCAGCTGTCTGTACTGTCTTCTTGTAATGTCTCATTTCACCACAACAACCTGAAGCTGTTTTGAGGAACACAGGAGGGATGGGCACACACATCTCTGCCAGTGCCAGAGGCTGCTTCCCCTCTGGATTTTTGGAGGTTTGTTCTGCAAAGGCAGATGGGGAATTTCATCTTCCCCACAAGCAGAGCTGGATTTTTCTGCCACAGTCCTGCTCCCTCTGGAGGGAACTGAAGTTGAGGCACTTTGCTGCTTTTGCTCTTTTGAATTTCAGCCCAGCATGACCAAGGTGAGCTCAGGGGATGGCAATGAGAAAACCAGCCTGAGGTCTCTTCTTTCCCCACTCCTCTTCAGCTTTTATAGCAGCCCCCCCCCTAAAAATGGGGATATAACCAGAAATGGTCTCATCTTACTTATTACAAGGGTGAGCTGGTTCATCCAAATTGTAAGATCAGTGCCCAAATGAGGTAATAAAAGTAACCCTGTGATTTTAGTAATATGAGAGTTGGATCAGAAGGTGAAAAGCAAAAATAAACACAGAGCAAATGGAATGAAAAATAACTCATTAGGGACCTGTGCTTTTATTGCCCTTGGGGAGGAGAGAGGCTGAGCCTTGGCTCAACTGCAGCAGAACCAGCTCTTCACGTGCCTCACACCTTCCTCAGTGCTGCTCTAGGATGCACTTGTGCCTGTAGGAGGTGTTTCTGCAGGGAGGGAGGTGAAGGCAGATGGAATCAGGTTCCATCCTCATCTCCTGTTTCCAGCTACCACGTTGTCTCCCCAGGATGGAGTTCATGTGCTTGACACCAGCCCACTAAGGGCCAGAGTTCTGAGAGCTTGATCAACAGTGCTGAGCTCAAACTCTGCAGAGCACAGCATCCATGTCAGGGAGGATGGTGACCATCCTGGGGTCCAGGACAAGAAATGGTGTGGACTGAAGAAAACTACCCCCTCTCCAAGCCCCACCATGCCAACCTGTTTTTCTCTCTTGTGATATCGTAGTTTACAGCCCCACAACATCCCCTGCGACCCTCCTTGGTGGGACAGCAGAGCAAACCCTGCTTTTATTTCACAGCAAAGGTTTCACTTTAGCCAGCACAGCCTCTTAGTGGGAAGTGTCTTCAGCCCTTCCTGAATTTCCTGAGCCTGGTGCTGCCCTCCTGTGTCACAGGACTGAGCCCAGACAAACCTCGGGAGTGACAGCACTACCCACGGCAGAAAGGGCTGGCAGGGCTGCAGGCAGGGCTGGAAAGGGAACAGGGCTGGAAAGGGAGCAGGGATGCAGGCAGGGCTGGAAAGGGAACAGGGCTGGAAAGGGAGCAGGGAGGCAGGCAGGGCTGGAAAGGGAGC
>WEIU01004128.1:259066-280299 GCA_013389925.1 Aegithalos caudatus
GGGAGCAGGGCTGGAAAGGGAGCAGGGATGCGGGCAGGGCTGGAAAGGGAGCAGGGATGCAGGCAGGGCTGGAAAGGGAACAGGGCTGGAAAGGGAGCAGGGATGCAGGCAGGGCTGCAGGCAGAGCTGGAAAAGGAGCAGGGATGCAGACAAGGCTGCAGGTGGGGCTGGCTGGGTTGCAGGCAGGCTGGAAAAGGAGCAGGGCTGGCAGATTTGCAGGCAGGGCTGGCAGGGCTGCAGGCAGAGCTGCAGGGCCGCAGGGCTGGCAGATTTGCAGGCAAAGCCTGGCAGGGCTGCAGGCAGCTGCACACAAATTTCTGCTCATTTTGCTTGGCCAGTTTCTCTCAGTGAGCACCACCACAGAGCTTTGGGAAGCACAATATTAATCCCAGGTTTGGGTTGGAGTTGGAGTCCAGCTTGATCTGAGCTGATCTAACCCAGCTTTATCTCCTGACACTGCTCTTGCCAAGCTCGTGGCATTTCACTCACAGCTTTAATGCCTGGAGATAGCATTACATATCCAGTGTCTGATTGATTCATTGTGTGATTGATAAATGACATGCATAGTTTTTGCATGAAAACAGTCCCTGTAATGTGATTCCCCACACAGAAGATTCTGAAAGGTTTTAAAGAAAATCTTTGTACGGTGCACGGAATTTGATCGATTCATTGCTATTTTTCTGAAATCAGCCCGTTTATTTAGGACAGATTACCAACAGCACCTTCACTACCCCTGTCTTTGGATGGTAAAGCATCATTACTTGGAGTTTTAATGTGATCATTGTATGAAATATTCCTGTATTTCCCTCTTCTCCCAGGCAGTTACATGAAATACTGGCAGCTGTCTGGGATGTTTTATGGAGTTTGTCTTTCCTTTCTCTGATAGACAATAAAACAATTCCCTGCTGTAGAGGAGAAATATTTGGAAGATAGCAAATGTTTCATGGTGCTGTCCATGGCTGAGAGATTGGGAGGGGAACTAGAATTGCTTGGCTGTGGGGCTGCTGCTGGCTCTGCAGGGTGGACATGAGCAGTTGCTTGATACTTCAAGGACTTCCATGGATATTCCATGTTCTGTATGTGATAGCCACGAGCAGGTATTTCCTTTCCTTTCTGAACAGGAAAGTGTCTTATTAATCCCTAAGGTTTCCTAATGGCTCTGTGCAGAATCTGTTTCTCCAGCTCCAGCAGTACATTGAATTTAAGGAGCTTTTGGGCTGTTTCACAGGTTGCTGTATAATAACTGGCTGGTTTCTGGTAGCAGTAACAACCTGGAATCAATCCCTGTAAAATTTCTAATTTAACGCTGAGTTTCTGTGGGTCAGTTAATGACTCAAATGTCCCTAAGAATAAAATGCAACTAACTGATTCTTACAAAGAAGAACCACAAATCAAAACTGGGTGGGAAAACTGAATTTGGTGTAACTTTGCATCCATCTCTTGGTTTTTTGCTGATCTGCAATAATCCTGACAATGAGGCAGTTTGGCTACTGACCCTTCTCTCATTTGGGCATCCTGCTGTCTTTCAGAATGATGGTAAAAGTCCTTTCTTTCTCAAGTCTAGTAATTTTTGGACCTTATTTCTTATCACTGTTGGATTGAAGGAGCAGTCTGTCCCCTAAGACTGTTCCATGTGTTTGGCCAATGCTGTAAATCGTTTGCCAGAACAACAGAAAGTCTGCAAAGGCCTCCTTGTCCACCATTCCCTCCCACAAAATCTTTTAGTTACAAGTTTGGCATTTTTAGTCAAATGGATTTGATATTTTCATAAAATAACTTCACAAAACTCTCTTTTCCTGCCACACAATTTAAGTTTTCCAAGCAAATCCTATGCCTGCATTAGGAGATACTTTTGGTGTGTTTAATACCTGGGAACACCATTTATGAGCTTTGATTTTTTTAAGAGAAATACATTTGTGGACAAACAGTAGGTTTTGTCAAGGGAGGTGTGTGAGGAGCCCAAGGGATGTGCTCAGATCCTTTTGTAATTCAGTGTCCAAACATCTGAATTTCCACTTGATTCTAATCAGAAACTCTATGGGAGCTTCACAAGTAAAGTACCACTGTAAGATAAAAACAACCTTGGGTCCTTTTTCTTTCAACTTGCACCAAGGTGAGCCATTAAAAGTCCAATCTCATCTTTCCTCTCCCAGCAGCTTTCAGAGCTCTGTGGAGGAGAAGAGCACAGGAGGCACCTGAGCCTGTTTGAGGTGAATCCCTGAGCTGAGGGCTGCTCACCTGGGGATATGCAGAGCTGATCCCAAAGGCATTGCTGGGCACAGGAGGTGCTTGGTTGAGACTAAATTCACCTCAGGCTGGTCTGGGTTCACATCCCTGGCACTCCTGCATCCCCAGCAGGTCCCAGCAATACCTGGGGCAGAGGAATGATGTGATTTTGAGGGTGGAAGGTGATAGCTCCCATGTATTTTTATCAGGTGTTTTAAAGGCACAAAGGCAAATCTGATTTTGCTCTGAGCTCCCTTGTGTGCTTTGTGTGCATCAAAGGATTGCTGGATCTTTCCCACATCTGTCTCCCTGGGGTGCCAGCTGTGGCAGGCTGGGGGCCTCAGCAGCAGAGCAAATCCCACTGGGGAGCAGAGGAGCTCCCTGGGTGCCTCACAGGACCACAGCCACTCCTTCCTTCCCTCCCAGCTGTTCCCTCAAGCAAACCCTCGAGGCTGTGAGGAGCTGCTGAACAGGGTCTGTGTTTCATCTGAACTGGGATGGCAGCCTGGGCTTTTGTGTCTTCCCTGCCCTGATTTCCCTCCAGAAGGTGCCTGCTGAGGAAAGAGTTGTGTTTTCCATCATTTTTTTGGATATTTTGTAGCACACTTTGTATGAAGAGCAAGAACTGTGCTACCTGATAGAAGCCTTTGGTCCATGTTTCTGTCTTCCATGCATTATCTGATGACATAAACCTCACCTTTTGCTCTTCACTGAGTCACTACAATGACATCAGCTAGTGCTCCCCCCGTAATTTATCAGTGCAACCAGAACTCCTCCATGCACTAATTGTCTTGTCCCTTTGGCCAAAGCCTCTAAGATGTAAGTTTGAAGTCACCCAGGTTCTCTCTGGTTATCCAGCTCCTCAGATGTTGGTGGACACTTGCTGGGTGTCTTTTGGCTTTTGAAACCAAGCACTTGTGTCTGTGGTGGAGCCTTGTGTTCACAGGTCCCTCATTGCTGTGAGAGAGGGACCATTCCCCATCACATTTTGTAGAACTCCCTGTTTAGGTCTGCCTTGATGAATGATTAAAATACTCTTATATTGCCAAATAATTTGCTGTGAAGAAAGATATGTCTAACAAGTTATGCAATTACCATTATTAATCAGCTGGTGTCTCTACAAGATCAAGGGAATCTTACTTTAGAGTGGAATTTTTAGCTGATGAGCTGGATTCATGCAGTTTCTTTTCCTCCTCTTTAGAGAGGGATGGAAGGGAGTTAATTCCACTGATGCTTCAGGAGACCAAATATCCCCTGTTTATTAATTAATAATATCCATCTGGATTTTTATCCAAAGAAAAAGCATTCTGAGCCCTGTCATATCAACTTTTAAATCTTTGGAAGCCTGGCTGCTCTTCCCTTGTTTCTAACACCTGCCTAGTTACAGGACATCAGGAATGTGAGCAGAGGACAGATGATGGGAGGAGGCCGTCTTTGTGAAATCCTTTTTTTTCATGAGTGGGAACAACAAAAATAGGGTTCTGGAAAGCCACTACAAGCCAAGAAAGTCCTCTGACACCGAACATCTCAAGAAGATGAAAACCATCCTCCCATTTCCATTGTCCCTGGCCTGAGCTTTTGATCTGACGCAAGAAATGTGGTATTTGTCTGAAGTTGAGAAAGTTTATGCTGGCAAATGGAAAAGGAGGAGGTGGGTTGAGTAAGCTGGGACTGAGCTCCAGGCACACAAGGCTCTTGTCCCTGTGGAGGGCTGGGAGCAGAAGTGGGATCCACAGCCAGGCTTTGAGCCCCGGGAGTGGAGCAGGAGCCAGAGCCTGCCCTGGGAGCCCCGGGGTGATGCTGCAGGCAGCAGCCCCTGCCCAGCCTCTGGCCAGGGCAGCCTGGGCTTTTCTGTCTTCTCTGCCCTGATTTTCCCCCAGAAGGTGTCTGCTGAGGAAAGAGTTTCATTTTCCATCCTTTTCCATCCCTTGTGCTGCAGAAACCTCTCTTGCCAGAGGCTCCAGTTCAGCACGGCCATTTAGGCTGATCTGAGCTTTTCCTCCCATACGTGCAGAAAGACAAAAGTTTGAGTGTTTTTCTGAGTTGAGGCTGTCCTTCAACTCAGACTGCACATTGCAAGGTGGGGAGGAAAGCGGTTTTTGTGTCCTGCAGGGATCTGCTCTCCTGGCACCACAGGCAGTGACCATTGTCCTCCTTTCTGCCTTCCCTGGTTGCCTGGTGAGTGACATCACCCATGGCTGCAAGACATATTTCATTTATCTGGTGGAATGAGGATGTTTTCTGCCTCCATTCTTCATGGAGGTAGAACTTCTGTGTTGGAGGTTGTAGCAGCAACACAGGTGGGCACTGCTTGCAATGAGGATTCCCTGTGGAAACCACTCTCTTCCCTTGGTGTTATCCCTCTCTCTACCTCAACCCAACTGACTAGAAAATACCAAGATTTTAGTACTGAGACTTTAATACACTGCACATTTTGCTAATTTTCTTTCTGGCTGTGAGCCTCTGTGGTATCATTTTCCAGCAGTTTACTCAGAGGGCTCAAAACTTTCTTTTTTTTTTTTTTTTTTGTTTAATGAAAGTGGGAATTCTCCTTGAGTCCCCTGACTACAGCAATGGCAGCCTTAAGAAAAACAGAACGTGACAGAAAATGGATGAATGGCTCCAGTGCTATTGAAATAAAGTGTAAGGAGCCCGTTTGTGCTCTGGGCTGTGTGAGCTGTGAGAGGATACTCCTTGTTGAAAGAGCCATGTGTAGTTTGAGATTTTTGTATGTGACTAAATCCCTTGTGCTTCTCCTTCTTTAGTTTGGCTCTGTGGATCTCACGGACGTGAGAGCTCTCTTCTTTCTGCTTTATTTCTTTTGGGCATTTCTTCAGTCCTCATCATAAAAAACTAGAATTTCTCAGCAATTTCAAGTCTGTAGACTTCCTGACCTCTATCATTTCGTGCCCAGGGAAAATAAACTTGTTACTATGGTTTGAGCCTTAATGACTGCAAAGTATATATAGTCAATTTATAACAGCGCATGCTGGATTATCCTGTGCATGGCTTTACAGCTTTTACAGCATTTATCAGCAGAGTGCTCATTTAAAACATGTTGTTTTAATGAAAAGGGATACCATTGCCACTGTTTTGTGTTGATTATGTGGTAACACATTTTTATTATCACCCATAAAAATGATTTGGAGCCGTTCCACTCCAGATGCGACCTTCGGCAGAGCCGCGCTCGCAGCGCCCGTGAGGGCCACGGGCCCCTGTGGTTTGCTGGGCCCTGACCATGGCTGCAGTGATTTAATATCCCTGTTCCCACACCTCTGCAAAATGCTGTCCAGGACAGCCCCTGTGTGCCCCTTCCTCACAGCAGGAGCATCCCACCCCTGCCCTGGCTGCAGCCCCTCTAATTTGCCACCTCCGGGGTTACTCTGCCTCTCTGCCCGAGCACATTTTGGCAACATCCAGCTGTTTGCTGGGGAAGTAAAAGGATGATATAATAAATAATGTGAAGTGATTCAGGAAGGGTCTTCAGCTCACACTCGAGTCCCATGGCAATGAGAGTTAAACACAGTTGTGGTTAGGCACATGCTTAAGTGTTTGTTGAACTGATAACACGTTTCCTGGAAAGTCTGATGAATAAATCATTGGGTAGGAGCACAGAGTGCAAAAAGCAGATGGAACTGATTCCTTCCTGCCTGGCATCAGTCAAACCTGGTGAAGAAAAGCACTGTGACCTTACTCATTTTTGCTGTACTCAGAAAACAGGACTCTAGATATGTAAATAGAGATCCTTGCACTAAAGGAAGAATTTTGCTTGTTTTCAAGAGTGAGGTTGAGTTCCCTTGCACTTAACCCAGCTCCCAGTTTAATTAGTTTCTGATTCACCCCCATCAGGCCAGTACATTCTGCAGGAAGTTCATCATTTCTGGCACTGCTGCACTACTGGCTCTCACCAGGCCTTGCAATAAAGAAGTGATAAACCTTGTAATAATTGCAAGTTAAAAACAAACAAGCGGAGCCAAGTCACTCTCATTTATAATTGCAGTGTGACTTCATTATGTAAAGACAACACAGTGTGTAAAGGCTGAAACTTCCAGGGATTTAGTGGAAAGTTTGAGCCATATTCCTTTTTATTTCCCTTATCCCTAAACTAGTATTGCTTAGGTGGTTTTCAAACAGGAAAAGATGATGCTGTAACAAACCTCAGTGTTTCATGCTTAAGAAAATGTTTCCATGTTAGAGACCAACTCCCAGTTTCATGGAAGCTACCAGTGGGCAGGGAGCTGAGCCTGATGGACAGCCTGGATCATATGGAGAACGTGGAGTCACTTTGCCAAGGAGAGAAGGTTTTAAATGGCCCAAACACCTCAGGGATGCCTGTTGGGATGTGGGTTTGTTTGAAGGTTGTGTGTTTGCAAGGCCTAGAAACAGCTGTGGGTTTAAATAATATCCTATTGCTTCTAAGCAGAGCTCCTTGAGTAAATAGCCTGCTTTTTTATTATTTGCTTCAAAGTTAAAGCACTTCTGCTCTTTAAAAGCTTCATCTTCTCCAGTATCTTTAATTTGGGCAGTAGTTGTGCTTTTACAACCAGTACTTGTCCTCAGTTTGCTACCCTGGGCCTGCAGGTACAGCCCTTCACCTCAACCCAGCTCTCAGTAATTTCTGATCTTCTGGCTGTGGGTTTGAACACCAGGGAAATGCTGTGTCCCCAACAGCACCTTCAGCCCCATGTCTCATGTTTCCACCAGGGACACAGTCCCACGTGAGGCTGAGTCCCTGTGGAGGCAGTGAATTCCCCAAGGAGGGTGTGTGTGGGACTCCCTCACAATTAACACACCAGCTTCCCAGATAATTGCTGCTGATTTACTAAAACCTATAAAGCTTTTATGCCCAAATCCCACGCTCTGTGAGCAGAGTTATTCCCAGCCCTGTCTGGCAAGGCATTTCAGGAACTCCTCAGGAATTGAGACCACATCTGAAACCCTGCAGGTCACAGAGCACGGAATATCCTGAGTTGGAAGGGACTCTCAAGGACCATCCAGTCCAACTCTGCAATGAAGGGGGCTGAACCCACAGCTCTGGCCTTGCCAGCCCCTTGCAGTGAGAGCCAGCTGACCCTGTGTGTGTTCCCCACGTTTCCCTGCGCAGATCCTGCTGCTGGAGGCTGCAGAGAAGAGCCCAGCCCTGGAGAACAACCTGCCCCTCACCGGCACCACGGCGCCCTGGTACGAGGAGCTGCTGCCGGACGCCTTCCCCCTGCTCAACCCCGGGGCTGTCCTGAGGAAAAACGGGGGATCTGCTGGTAAGCCTGGCCTGATCTTCACCAAATCACTCATCCCACCTACACTGATGCCTGGGGAAGGCTGACCTGGAACAGAGACTGCACAGAGCCGGAGAATAAAGCAGAGATTTATGGAAAGGGCTTTAGGGTACAGCTTGGGCAGGACAGGGCCTGGTCAGGGCTGCACCCAAGGTGGACACAAAATGGGCACAAAATGGTCACAAAATGGGCACAAAATGGTCACAAAATGGGCACAAGATGGGCACAAAATGGACAAACGGTCACCAGGTCTCACACTTTGATCAGTTTTGGTCCATTTGCACATTGGGGTTGAATTGTCCCATTCCAGCTCCAGGCTGTGAGGTCCCATCCTTCTTGTTCCTCCCTCCAGCCACCCTTGTTTGTGCTTTGGGGCTGAAAGTTGTCCTTGGAGTGCAGCAGGACAAGGATTTGTTTTGTGTCCCTGCTGTGTGCAGAGCTGAGTGACCCTGACTGTGAGCTCAGAGCTGCACCCTGGGCACCACAGAACCCAAAAATATGAAAGATAAAACTTAAGGCATGAACACGATGCCTTTGAGGGAGCTAAAAAGGAGTGTGGGTCTGCTGTACCCTTGGAAGCTGCAGAGGAGAGGGGTGGGGAGGTCTCTGCCCTTCCTTGAGTTCAGCCAGAGCAGAGCAGGGATGTCCTTGGAAGAAATCCATTGAAGCTGCATTTTGCCAGCCATGGTGGCTTGTGGCAGCCACGATTTCTGCTGGCACAAACATCTGCTGGGAGCTGAATTTGGGTCTGTTTGAGTTCTCTTAACCCCAGCAGGGCCACTGTGCCTGCCTGTGTGTTTCAGTGGGCTTGTTTTAAGTCCAGAGGTTGTGGAGTTTGAGGCCTGGACACACCTAAACATTGCTGAGGAAACTCCAGAGGGCCATCAGGACCACAGTGGGACAGTCCCTGCTCACCTGCTGAGCACCAAATGTGGCATTTCTCAGTCTGGGAGCAATTCTGGAGGGTAGAGGAATGGGCTGCATGGGTCATTTTTGGTTTTATTAGGACAAAAACTTTCCCATGGATAGCAGCATCAGTTCCAGTCTGCTTTATATTTTCTAAATTTGCCATAAACACAATGGGCTGTTTTATGATCCCTCTTGTGGTATGAAAAAAAAATACACTTATAAGAAAGTCTCCCTCTGAGCCCACTTGGCCAGACAGATCCCCATGCATTGAGTTTTCTTGACCTTGGCACCTTTTTTCAAGATCCCTGCTCTTCGCATCCAAAGCCCTGTCTGTTGCTTTTTCTTGCTCCCAGAGCAGTTTTTTATTCTTTAGGACCTACTTTGCTTTTTTCTTCTGTTGTTTATTTTTCTTTTCATTTTTTTCATCCTGAGCAGTATATTGTGGCAGCCCTTCCTGACTGCAGCAGACTTGGAGCAACCAAAACAGTCCAGATGTTGTCCCTGTTTATGATTTGACATGATGCCACAATGTGGAGGGAGGTTCACTGACAATATGTTCTGCAAAGCATTCTCAGAACCACAGCCACAGCTGCCAGCAGCTGAATTAGAAGTTTCCCCCAGTGTCCATTATATGTTCATTCTGCCTTTTCCATGTCATTTATTTTTGCTGTGGCAGTGCCTCTGCACCTGCAATTTGCTGCACCAAAGTCAGCCCAGCAAAATGCTGGTGGCTCTGGGCCTCCCACACCAAGTCCTCTCCTCCTGGAGGCTCCTTACAGATTCTCATGTCCTGCTGGGCACAGAGCAGTGCCTGCCTCTCCCCCAGGCTTCTGGCAGTGCTGGCAAGCAGAGCAGCTCCCCTTTGCTCAGGCTCAGCCCACGGTGCAGGGCCAGCACCTTCCACCCCTGCAGCAAAGCCAGGTGGTCACTGGTGGTCACCTCCTAAAGCAGGTGGTGATATCTGAGCTGTGCCTGTCGTGTCAGCCAGATCCCAGGCTCTGTGTGTCCTTGCTCACTGTTACTCTTTTGTTTTTCTGGCCTTGATTTATTTAACCTGGTGTGGAATAATAACTGTGGTGTAATAAAGGAACCAGGAATGCACTGGAGCGTTTCGAGCCAGGACAGTGTCTTTCAGCAAAGAGAAATAATCAGTTCAGTTGCTCATTGACATGTGGCTGCCTGCTGGAGCCCCTACCCAGCCTCTGTGGGCTTCAAATACTTGCTTTGCTAAAGAGCTGTGGATATTCATGGATCTGAGGCCATATTTGGCCTCCTTCCCTCCCCGCACCAGTCTGTGTCAAAGCCAGCCAAACAAACCCAGCGTGGATTTTGGTGGAGTGAAGGGAACTCCACACAATTTAGGATGGAGGGAACTGCCCATTTTGCATGATTTCAGCACCGTGCTCAGAGCTGCCCCCAGGCTCTCTTACAGGGATCTCAGGAGATCTTTCATCATGTAGGATATTGGAGTAGGTGGAAGTCAAGCCTGCGTGTCCTGAGTGATTTGGGGCTGTGGAAAGCTAAGCCTCTGTCCCTCCCACCCCTTCCCCTGAGCTTTGGTGAAACATTCCCTACTTTGCCCTGCTTCTGGGTGTCCAGCCAAAATAAATCCCAGCCCTACCTCGCATGCCACCGAGCTGGATGGACCAAGGGCAGGATGCTGGGCCTGACACAAAGGTGGGTGATATGGACAGGATGCTGTGAGTTCTGGAAGTGTTTCTGGATGACCCCTTAGCTCTGGGCTGGCTGATGCCTCTCCAGGCTGAGGTCCAGGAAAACTTGCTACTGTTTATGAGGGTGGTTATTCCTTCTGTGAGTGGCAGGGCTGAGAATAGACAATCATTTAAAAGCAATCAGTGCTGTTGAGACAGCTGCACCACTGGCCTTTCTGATCAGCTTGTTAATCAACAGAATACATTTTTCTGAGTATTAAGATAATATATATACTCTGGCTGAGCCAGTTGGCAGCAAGAGACCTAATTTTTCATGTCTCTCTATTTTTCTCCTGTTCTTTATTTTTTTCCCCTGTCCTTCTTAAACAGAGCCTAAAGGACACAGAGGTGCAGAGGAGCAGCTGATACCACAGGGTAAGTTCATAGTTTCTGCTATTTCTCTTTCAAAGCACAAAATGTTATTATGCCCAGTCCTGTACTTATGTCCCAAAAAGCAGAAGGGTTCTGTGGCCAGGAACCCTTTGGAGCCTCACAAATGGAGAGGCTGGATTTGTTCTTTGGGTTTTATCTGATTGTGGGCTGCTTTGGTTGGAGAGGCCAAACACCAGTTTTATCATCTCTGAGCCATTAATTCCTCAGCACACAAGGATGGGCAGCATTGTCTGATGGCAGATCATGGAAGCAGTGTGGCTAGAGCCAGCAGGGCATGTCCTGAGTGATGGGAAAAAGCTCTTCTCCAGCTGGTTTTACCTGCCAGGGGCACCAGGAGCCTCTGGGGATACTCAGGGCATCACTTTCCTAAGCTCCATGTAAACAGAGCAGCTCCTGTGCAGGGAAAACCCTGGGGGAGGAGGGGAGCAGATGGTGTGTTGCAGGTTAATGACAGAGCCAGGAAGAAAATCCAGGTCCCTGCACATCTGATTTGGTTTCCAGCAGTAGATTACTCACCCTCTGCCTTAAAAAAAAAAAAAATTTTCCTATGGTCTTTTGCTTCATATTGTTTGGAGGATAAACACTCACCACAGGCTTCAGCTCTCTGGAAGCAATGCCACTGCAGCAGAGCTGATTTATGCCAGCTGAAGATTTGGCCTCCCCCCTTTTCCCTGAATCCTGCCCTCTTTCTTCCCCCTGCTGTACTTGTCTCTTCTAAGCTGGTCAGGCCATTTGTCACCAGTGTGAGCACTTGCCTGACACATCACCCAGTGCTGCCTCTCCCAGCCTTTCCTCTCCAGGGAAGGAAGTGCCAGCTTCTCTAAAGCTCTGCTGCAGCAGTGGGATTGAGGGTGCTGCAGGAAATGATTGCTCCTGCTCTGCAGGACTTCATGGGATTGAGTTATAAGGTTGGACTGAAGGATGGAGGGTGATTTACACAAGTGAGGGAATGTTCTGACCCACACTCAGCAGCACAGCGTGTCCTGCTTGCAAAACAGTTTCTGCTGTTCTTCCTGTGCTGGAATTTGCTGCAGTGAAGTTTCAGATGTGCTGGTTTTTTTTTTAGGGGTAGAAGCTGTTTCCAATGCTGTAAAAAGATTTTTTTGCTTTCCTAAAAGGGCTCCTGATCAGCTGCCTGGGCTTCCTAGGAGAGCATCCCCTGCCAGGGGAGATCCATCCTTCTATCCATAGAAAAGGCTGCAGTTTGTGTCCTGTGGATAAGCAAATTGATCCAAATTAAAACCTGGCCTCAATTCCTTGTTCAATACTCAAATCAGATCTTTATTGATGACTGAATGCAACAGAAGTACAAGCTCACACTCCCATTCAAAGCCATTGAGAAATGTAATTTCCTCAGTCTGCCCAGTTTCATTGTGCATTGAAGGGGGAGAGATTGCATTTTTATAAGAAAAAACAGTTTGGACATCTCTCTAAAACGGAAAAAAAAAAAAAAAAAAAAAAAAAAGAGAGGAGGGGNTACTACTACTAAAAAGAAAAAAAAAAAAAAAAAAAAAAAGAAGAGAGGAAGGGGGATCTTTCCAGGGGGGTCTAATATTGGGGGATTATTGCTTTGTTCTGAGAAGTGAGGAGTTTGGATGTCTGGGGTGATGAGGTTTTGTACCCCAGGTGAGCTATCCCACATCTAGAGCTGGAACTGAATCCAAGTGTGGGAGCTGCAAATCCTTGATGTGAGTGTGCAGCCCTGTTCCCTGGTACCAGCTGGGAAGGTGCTGTCCAGCTTCTTTCCTTTTCTCCTTCTCTCCCTCCATTCCCACCCATGCTCTCCACCCCCATATGCAGCATATTCTGCTGGCACTGGTTTTGGGGGGTCCAGTACCTGGGAAGGACAAGGACACTCCTTAAGGGCTGATCAGACCTTAAATTGCTCTGCTGTGTTGTGGTCATGTGTAATACATGGACTAAAATCTGAAATCTGAGTGCACTGAACTTTGGACTCATCCTGATCTCCCTCTGGCTTTGGAGCTTGCATCTGCCACTGCTTTCAAATACTGAGCCCTTTGGTAGCCCAGAAACCAGGAACCTCTGACTCTCTTGGCTCTGACACTTAATGCCTTTATTGTAACCATTAACCACTTAATCTGAGCAGACAGGCCCACTTGCCCTCATCTCCAGGGCATTAAAGCTTCAGTGCTGTTTGCACAGTGTTTAAATGGCTCTCCATGTGAGCCCAAGATGAGCACTGTACTTCTGAACAGCACCATAAAATTGCTAAGTGTTGTTATTATTTTGATAGTCTGGGGAAAAACAAGATGAAGATTTTATTTAGTGTCACCAGAAGTAGTGACTTTGAGATCACCAATGCACCTTTTGTGGGATTAATGGGGGTCTGAGTGGGCTTGCCAAGAAACATCCCACTGGGCTGCAATCACTGCTCCTGGTGTTTCCAGTCACCCTGGAACCCTGCTCAGTGTTATACATTACTGACATCCAGTTCCTGCAGAAGTGGGGGGCATTAATGTCACTTTGGGATGATAAAACTTGTGCACAGCACGGGGCCTTTGTGAGATGAATGAACACAGCAGAAAACAGGGAAACCTCACTGATACAGAACCTCTGGGTGATGTGTGTGGAGCAAGTGGGAGACAGGGTTTGATCTTCCTTGGGAAATCTATTTTGTGTATTTTGGTACATTGGGATGGCCCTGGGGTTTATGTGTGTCTGGATGAACCCAGCAAAGGACATCCAGACCCTGCCCAGAGCCATCCAGGCCTGAGGAAGGGGACAGTGTGGGCTCAGTGGAGCTCTGCCCTGCACATCCCAGCTGGAACTGCACATCCTGCTGACTTTTTGAGGAGGGTCTTGTGCATGGGGATGTGCTTTTTCCTTACAGGATTGAAGGAAGAAGAGGAGAAGCAAAGCCCAGTCTGGCTTGTCTGACCTGCCTGGCAGACAGCTCCTGCCACCAGTGCCACCCTGTCTGTGCACTGCTGCATTTCCACTTTGCACCCCTGAATCCCTCTCCTCTGGTTTTGAGGTTGCTGCAGCCTTTCTGCCCTCAGCAGTGTCCTAACTTCCAGCTAATTTCCTTTCTGAACATTTTCAGGGATCCCAGGACAGGTTGGTCCCCCAGGCCCAGTTGGACCCACTGGGCTGCCAGGACCACCAGGGCCAAAAGGAGAGAAGGGACAGCCTGGAGAGAGGGGCCCTGCAGGGCCACCAGGTGAGTCCTGGAGAAGGGCAGGGCTGCTGTGACAGGAGATGTTTCACTTCACACAAATTGTCTGTGACAGCAGCTCGGGGAAGGCCAGACACGCAAGATTTGAGCTTCCTCAACTGGTATCAAATCCATTCCAGCAATTCCCCTGGGAGCTGGAATCAGCCAGGAGCTCCCAGGGCAGGCAACCACCTGCAGGAGCAATGACAGACCCTGGGATTTCCTGTGGAGCTGGAGAGAGCCTGTCCCAGAAAGCTGCAGAGCTGGATCATGTTTCCCCATCCTGCTCAGGAGCTGTAAGAAAGAGCCTGTGACCTGTCAGCCTTTGGAGCAGAGCATTCCCTGTTTAACCCTCTCACTGGGTGCCTGCTTTAACTCCCTTTTTTCTCCACCACTTGTGTCAAGCTGTCAGATGCCAGGATGTCAAACTAATGATGCTTTTGTATGTTAAGGGAAAAGGTTACGAGGCCATTCTTTCAGAGAACACTCCATTCCTGAGCTAGGAGTCTTTCTTCATTCCCCAAACGTTCCTGAATGTTTTGATGAAGGTGATACTGCACAATAGGTGCCAGACCTCGGGCTCTGTGCTCTCTGTGTCTGAAAGGCTGTGCCTTGTGAGCCTGAGCTCGGGTAAGATTTAAAACTCTGAGCGTGCCTTAAATGTGAGAGCAGCCCTGAACATTTTTTGGCACTTTCTGGCAAGCTGTCAGTGGCCAAAGTCTGGCCAAGGATGTGTCTGCCTTTTTTGGTTTCTCAGTCTGCAAGGAGAGCCTTCCAGCCCCACAGGACATGTGATCTGTCTGCTCCTGGACTGACTCTGCTTCCCTTGTGCTTCCTGAGCTTTCCTGGCAGGGAGGTGACACAGGTGTACCTGGAGGGAAGGAGGATTTGATTTCACACTTTGCTGGCTGTAGTTTCTCACTCAGCCTCGGGAAGAGGGGAGATTTCACTCTTTCAGCAATCTGAGCCAAGTCAAGATCTCTCCTTTGCAGAGGAAGATGCTAAACAAAAAAGAAAAGGAAAATTGGGAAGCTGTTTCTATTTTCCCTACCCTCTGATTCCCACAGCTGCAGTTCAGGACAGAAATCCTTTGTCCTCTTGTTGCCTTCTTACATGACAGCATCATTAGCACATCCCCAAATGCATTTACACCTCCTCTCCTGCCTCTGCACAGGGATGTTGGGACCTCAAGGACCAAGAGGACTTCCAGGAGAAACCGGGATCCCAGGTCCCCCAGGTCCTCCAGGGCCACCAGCCACCCCAAGCCTCCCTCTTACCTTCCAGCAAGGGGTTCTCTACTCACTCCAGCCCACAGCTGAAAAAGAAAGTAAGTTTTTCTTAAACCCTCCTCAATTCCCTTGTCCTGTGGCATCAGCAGAGTGGGCAGGCACTGGGCAGCTCAGCTCTGCTCCCACCTCCTTGCCAGGCTCTGCCAGGCCCTGGGAGCAGCTGGACAATCTGCCTGCATTGTGTGGGTCTCTTGGAAGTTCCTGGTCAAGATGGATCATCTTGGAAGCTACAGGGGGTTCACCTCCCCAAAATTAAGTCCCTGCTCTCCCAAACTGTCAGTGAGGGCAGGGTTTGGAGGATTTTGTTCTCTGTGCCTGTTTTTTTTTAGGTTCATCACAGCTTCTGGGAGGCAACTTGGTGTCCTGTAGGCTTCCCTCAGGAGTGGCAGCTGGGGAGAGGGTCTGTGGTGAAATGACAGAGCTCAGGGAGCATCACCTGAGAGACAAGGGCCAGAGGAATCCAGAGTGGCAGGTTAGGTGCTGGTGCACCAAAGCTGCAGGGTTGGAGCCCTCTTGGTGCCACTGTTGTGGTGTTGGAGTGCCAGGGGCTCAGGAATCAGCAAGGACCAGAGATTTGCAGCTCTAGAGTTATAACAAGGACATCTCTTAAATATGTCCTATACCCTGCTCCTGCAGATGCTTCTTCCACCTGTGTTTCTGGTGCATCCACATTATCCCACATCCTCACAAAGCACAGAATTATGGACTGGAAAGTCCAGACTGACACCATGATCTATCCCTTCCCTGTTACAGGAGGGCCAGGGTTTCTTTGTGCTTATGCACAATATTTATTTGATTTGTGCTGTGCAGGGCAAGAAAAGGCTTTCTAGGAAAGGCACATCCTGCACTTGGATTGGAATGCTCTCAGATTTGGGCTTGTTTCTCCTGGTCCAGCCCTGTGTAGCTGGCAGGTAATAGTGAGGAAGCAGAGATCAGCTGGGTCTGTGAACTCCTGGAGCCCCAGCTCTGTTGGGTCTCCCCTCTCCACTCCCCCAGACTTCAGCTGTGCCTCTTCCCCAGCTCTGCTGCTCCAGCTGCAAAGCTCAGTTGTCTTAGTTACAGCCAGGGATTGCTGAGCCTCCCCATGTCTGACAGTTACCTCAAGCTCTCCCCTTCCCTTCCCTTCCCTTCCCTTCCCTTCCCTTCCCTTCCCTTCCCTTNCCCCGAGGCCTGGGGAGCAGCCTGTGCTGCTGGGCTGCTCTGCCCCCCGCGAGGGACCCCTGCACACCTTTCCCTTCCCTTCCCTTCCCTTCCCTTGTGGAAAGCTGATCCTCTGCCACCAGTAAAACTTAGCCTTGTAAATTCTGTTTAGATTTTTTAAAATGTATTTACTTGTTTTGAAAGGAGCACATCTGAAAACTATAAACACAAAATTCCAGCTGCTGACAGCAGAGGGAAGCATATTCCTGCTAATGGGAATGAGATGTGAGAGCTGTATCAGGTTATTGTTATTATACAGTCTGGTTCTGCCTGAACATGGTTAATGCCTGGGCCTTTATTAATTGCAACAAGTTCCTGTTGGCAATATTTATCTGCAGGCAGAAGCCAGGAATGGGGAGACAAATATTTTCTCACAGTTTCCCTGTGCTGTGGTAAAAGAAATGGTCCCATTTTTCTCCCTCCAGATCAGGTAGCAGAAAAAAATGAAGACAGGATTACTTCATTTCCATCCTGTCTCAACAAATCAAGGCTGTAATGGGGAATTTATCCCTTAGTCAGGAACCTTAGCCCTTGGCCAGAAGCTGAGCTGCTGCTCCCCACTGCTGGGCTGCTGCTACTGGGATTTCACTTTCCCTGCCACTTAAAAATGAGTGATCAGGTACCTGGTCTAGAGCCAGCCCAGACCTATTCCTTGTGCTAACATTGATGATTTCTAGGGAGTAGTTAGAGAAAAAAATTCAATTCCCGCTTTGAGGGTGTTTGCTTACATCTCTGTGATCTCAAAGGACACATGAAATAAAGTTAACCTGTGTTCATAGAACCATCACTGCTGGAAAAGACCTCCAAGATCAAGTCCAGCCATCAACCCAGCACCAAACCATGTCCTCATGTGCCACATCCACACATTTTTTAACACTTCCAGGGGTGGGGACTCCACCACTCCCCTGGGCAGCCGGAGGGGTGAGCAAGGGGAAACTGAGGCAGAGCAGCTGATTGTGTGCCCAGCATGTCAGTGGTGATAAGGGAGAGGGATTTGTGCAGCAGCATCCCAGTGCTTGCTGCCAGCAAGGCCCTTCCTGAGAGCAGAGGAAGGGGAAGGAGAGGAGGAAAGGAATTGAGAAAACTGAGTCCTTTTAAGAGTGTGCCCTGAGCTGCTCTGGCTGGGCAGCTTTCCCTGTGCCCTTCAGGGCATTTCTGTGCTGGTTCAGGGTGTCTCTGTCCCCTTCCAGAGAACATAGGTGCTCCTACCTGACCTGGTCACATTGATTTCACTCTTTCTCTTGGCTTGGATAGGGGTTGGAAAGCTCCTGGAGCAAATTCAGTATCAGGGTATTCTCAAATGAAGCATTGTCTGCTGCTTTGGGCTATCCAGGAGCACTGGAACAGAATCCAGCTCTTGAGGCCAGCAGAGCCTGGGTCAGTGCAGGAGGTGGCTGAGAAGGGAAGATTCCTGCTACCATTTGAGGCTATTCTGTGGCTGCTCTACTGCAGAGAGCTCCAGAGTGTCCCCCTGTTTATAAGGGAGTTTATAAGGAGACACAAATTCTTCCTCCTGCTTTATGAGAATATGGAGGCAATTCCTTAAAAAGAATATGAATATTGTGTTTTTTAACAGACTTTAGTCCCATTTCATTCACAATATATTTCATTCAGAGCTGATCCTGGAAGGAAACCTGGGTCTGAGTGAGTCCTGCTTTGCCAGGCAGCTGAGGAAGGAATGTTCCACCCTCCTGTGCTGCCCAGGCCAAGCAGGAGCTGCTGAGCCCAAGGGTTGTTGATCAGAGCTCTCCTCTGTGTCACAATCACCTTTCATAAATAATGTTGAGTCAAATGTCAGGGTGGGTGGATTTGTGGGAGTGACCCTGTCATTGAAATAATGTGCCATTTGGCTGGGATGTTTTGTAACCCAAATCTTTACCCCTGGCTTACCTCCAGCAGAAATTAAACCCTGGTAGTTTGCAGTCCATCCTCTGCCCCTCTCAGTGGATGTGCAGTTGATTTTTGTTGATCATTTTAAAAAGAAAAGGCTCTGCGACTGTTAATACCTTCACTGCTGTTTGATGCTCATTTCCCCATTTCATCTTACTCCCAAGCTGTGATGGATTTTGACATGGTCAAATAAAACTCAAATTAATTGGATTACACACTTCACTGGGGTACCTTTCCTCCTGAACATGAAGAGTTGTTTTGTTTCAGGGCTGTGAGGAGGGGGAGGATGAATGGGTTTAGAAACAGCAGTCAAATAAATACCTGTTTGCATTCGGGCTTTAGGCACAAAATATGGTTCTTAGAGGGATCTGGGTTGGCCCTTGTGCTGTCCTGCTGCCAGGAAGGCATTGCTGAGGTATCCTGTCATCCTTGGCAGTCAAAGCCATTGCTCAGTTTTCCCTGGGAACTGCTTTCAAACAACTGGCTTGGAAGTTCTATCATTGCCAACGCTCCAGAAGCTGGGGAGGCTTGGCAATGTGTCTGCTAAAATTTCTGGAGAGTTCACCTTCTGACCTTTGGGCTGGACTCTGCAGAGTAAGCAAACACCCTTCTGACCTTCCTGGTGTCATTTGACATTTGCAGTGAGACATTCCCAGCCTTTTCCTGCACAGGGTTCCCCTGAATTTTACTGTGATGAGTTACAGGAATGGGTGGAAGCAAACATGAGTAAGCTTGAGGTCATGGGCAGGAGGAGGTGGACATTATTCCTGCATGGCAGCCTCCAGCTGTGGAAAATGTGGGATTTTCAGAGGGTTTGCTATCCTGGTGACCAGGAGCCAACATCTTCATCCAGGTTAAACAGGAAATTTATTGTTGGTCCTTCAGCAAAGGGTCAGGACAGTGAGCCTTGGTAGCACCAGGATGTGGGGTTCCCTTGCTTGTTTTGGCCTTGTTGTCTTGGTTGTTCATTGAATTTTTGCCCCAGGTTTCCACAACTGTCCCAAAGTGTTGTGGGTTGCCCAGACAAAAGCTGCTGCCACACAGGTACCTCTCCAGATCACAGGTGTGCTCCATAGGGAGCAGGGTTGTTGAATATGGTTTTGGCATTGCAACAAAAACCGAGGGTTAATTTTATTTATAGTTGTGGGTTTTCTATCCAGCTGACAACTGAATAGAAACCTATTGGCTCCAGGCTAAGATAAGGACAGCTACAGGCTGCTGGGTTTTATTCTTGACTGGAGAGAACTGAGAAAGATGTGCAAAAACACAGAATTCCTCCAATTCCTGCTGCTGGCTTTCCCTTCCCTGCTCCGTTCCCATTTCTCTCCATATCCCAGAGCTCAGTGCACCTGCCCAGTTGAACATCTACAATAATCCTAAATGGCAGGAGAGTTTCCTGAGCATGTGGAGAGGACAGAGCACTCATCCCTGTGTTTTCCTGCATCCTTAGACCCCAGGGCATGTCCCAGCAGCACCTGCCCAGGTGAGCAGGCTGGGCTGGGGGCTCTGCTGCCAGGGAGGCTCAGCAGGTCCCTGGTGCCAGGCAGGAGGGAGCCCCACAGCCCTTGGGCAGCCACGAGCCGGGTGTGTGATGGAGATGGCAAATTTGGGTGTAGGAAATAGAAAGAAACTTCCACAGATACTGAAGGGTTTGATTTGCAGCCTTGGGAGAAGCTCGGATTGATGTAATCATAAAGGTGCACAGACATTAAGCAAAGAAATCATAAACTTATGTTCCTATAGCTGCAAGTAAGGATGTGCTTTAAATGAGTAAGAAACTGTATTAGGTAAGATGGTGAAGGGTTTTAAAGTGTAGTAATGTAATTTTATAGTGTAAACTAAGAGTTTAAATGTTATAATAGAAGCGTATGTGTATGCATTAGGTAGAAGGCTGTTGGGTGAAGGACAGACACAGTGTGGTGGAATTGAGCAAAGGTGATAGGTTAGAAAAACAAAATCAACTCTGTGGCAATTTATCCATTGGATCACAATGTTATATATTGCCTTGTAACAAAGAAACTTATGACTAATTTTGAGCTATGGCCGACTTCTTGCTCCTCCAAAATCTCACAGCCTCTGAGACTGATGTTTATCTGAGTAGTAAATAATTATTAGCCCAACAGTGGTCCCATCCCTTCATTAAGACATTGATAATATTTGGGGTCAGTTATTGCAAGGTGGGATTATACAAGTGTATAAACCACCAAGGTTTTGGGTCTCTCAGGGGTGAGATGAGCAGCTCTGCAGGACGAGGGCTCACAGCCCTTGGAGAGCAAAGCTCCAGGAGCCCGAATTTAGCATCCTGCAGCACCGCCGGCCCTTGGCCAGCAACAGGCGCCAGAGGATTTTGGAGAGGGATCCCGGCGGGACTGGACCCTGACTGTGCTCTGTGCCGCAGATGGAGAACCGCAGCTGGCCTCCACCGTCATCGACACCATCATGGCAGGACTGCCCGGACCGCGGGGAGCGCCGGGGCCCGCGGGGCCGCCAGGTGACACCCGGGCTGTGGGGCACTGACACCCGGGCTGTGGGGCACTGACACCCGGGCTGTGGGGCACTGACACCCGGGCTGTGGGGCACTGACACCCGGGCTGTGGGGCACTGACACCCGGGCTGTGGGGCACTGACACCCGGGCTGTGGGGCACTGACACCCGGGCTGTGGGGCACTGACACCCGGGCTGTGGGGCACTGACACCCGGGCTGTGGGGCACTGACACCCGGGCTGTGGGGCACTGACACCCGGGCTGTGGGGCACTGACACCCGGGCTGTGGGGCACTGACACCCGGGCTGTGGGGCACTGACACCCGGGCTGTGGGGCACTGACACCCGGGCTGTGGGGCACTGACACCCGGGCTGTGGGGCACTGACACCCGGGCTGTGGGGCACTGACACCCGGGCTGTGGGGCACTGACACCCGGGCTGTGGGGCACTGACACCCGGGCTGTGGGGCACTGACACCCGGGCTGTGGGGCACTGACACCCGGGCTGTGGGGCACTGACACCCGGGCTGTGGGGCACTGACACCCGGGCTGTGGGGCACTGACACCCGGGCTGTGGGGCACTGACACCCGGGCTGTGGGGCACTGACACCCGGGCTGTGGGGCACTGACACCCGGGCTGTGGGGCACTGACACCCGGGCTGTGGGGCACTGACACCCGGG
>WEIU01004128.1:280421-365207 GCA_013389925.1 Aegithalos caudatus
CATTCCCTCCCCATGGACACTGGGTGCTCCCTGCTGGGAGGGCAGTAGTGGGAATGGTGGCAAGAATTAACTCTGTTTTTAATCTGTTGGTAGTGGCTCACTGTTCTACCTTGGGCAGGACTCATCTGGAGAAAGGGGCTGATTAAAAGCTGTCCTAAGAGTGGGTTGTCCAGTGATTCCTTCCTGAGGGCAGAGTTGTTCTCCCCCTGTTACTCCACCCAGCAGGGTCTGGCCACATCCTCTGTGATGTCTGTGAAGACTTTGGAGGCAGTTTGAGCTATTCCAGACTTTCACCAGTATAACTGAAAATCAGAATCTGAGATGAAAATTCAGTGACAAGCCTTCTTTCTCCCTGTGCTGATGGGTGGCTTAAATGATAATATTCCTGCAAACGTCAGCACTTCCCTGTATGATGCATATTTAGGAGTGAACTCCCATTAGTTGCAGAAAAGGCTTCTCCTTTCATTATGAGGGCCTTTCATTTATCCTTCAATTCCTTTATTCTTTGACTTAAGCATTTGTATGGTGCATTAATGATTGAGGCTGATTCAGCTGTACTTGGTGTATAACGTCCACATTGTTTCATCTCAAGGGTTGTGACAACTAAAGCAGAGAGGAGTATTGCTAAGTTCAGGCTAAGCAAATATCCTGTCTCCCATCTCTGCAGGTATAATTTAACAGCTACTGTTGGGATATAATTATTTTTTCAAAAGGAATGAATCTGTTAAGTGACTGTGTGAGACAAGTTGACCTGTTTAGATGGTGCTTAACTCATCCTGGAAGAAGCTCTCCTGTGGTACAGATTTTAAATTAATTTATTGCCACTGCAGTGAGCGGAGACCAAGAGAAAGCTTTGCTTTGCCCCTCTCAGCCTCTCCTCTGGCCAAACTCCATCTCCTTCATGTTCATCATCAGCTTTCTGGCACCCCAGAGAGACCAAGTGCAGCAGCCCTGGGGCTTCCCTTGCCACCTGAGATTGTTTCAGGACCAGCACCTGCAGTGTCTTGCTCTCCTGTAGCTGTTCCATGGATCTAGTTTAGGTTTTCTCAAAAATTCCATTGTAAGGAATGGAAATGTGGATTTTACTGACATCCTTCCTGTATATTTTCACCATTTTTTTTTCCTCCCAGAGCTCTAACATCTCCCCTAGGGCATGAGGATGTATTCTGTCAGGATGTGGGTGTCCAGTAATCCAGTGTTTGGTGAAGGGTTCTCACTCGCTGAGAGACTCAGCAGAACATGAAGTGCATGCCTTTGGAATTTAGGCTTCTTCCTTCTAAGCCTTCTTAAAATGTCTCCAATTATGATTCCCACCAGGGCCACCAGGTGCTTCAGGACCCAAAGGGCCCCCAGGACCCATTGGAGCCCCTGGATCACAAGTAAGGTGCTTTGGTGCTCTGGGGTGAAGGGCAGAGGGGGGTGTCAGGGGTAAAACATCATCTCATTGCACAAGGAGAGAGAGTAACCTTAGATCTGCTGTTTTGTTCCCTCTGAAATTCTGTGATTTAATTCCTTCCTCTCATTCTGGATTAAGGGGTTGAAATGCTTGTGCTTTCCAGAGTTTCCCTTGATCATAACAACACATCGTGCTGCTGCTGTGTCAAAACATTTCACTGTGGCCTGAGTTGATGCAAAGGATCTGACATGAGCTTTGCTAACACAGTGATAGAAAAATACTGCACTTCCTGTGCAACACAAAAAAAGGAACAAAAATGCATCTATGAGAATTCACCAATTCACCAGAGTGAACATGTTAAGCCTACTTTTCCAGGCATAGCCCTTTCTATTCAAGAAGAGTGTCACAAATTCCCATCAGTTTGATTATTTATTGACACAAACATTGTGGAGGGAGGAGATAATAATGGAGTGGGAAAAATTCACTCCAAAGAATTTATGGTAGAAGAAGGGCACAGTACTCACATGGATGGAAAAAGCTGATGGAAATGGAAAAAGATAGTGAAGTCATGAATAGGAAACTGCCAAACTACTCCAAATTGTGGTTGGCTGATACAAAGGGAGTCAGTTTTGGGAATAATGTTGCTTAATGTGGAGGTAAAGCAGCAGCATCATATTTTTCAAAGGAATCCCACATGACTGGAGAGCACAGAGAAAGGTTAAGTAACTTTGTAGAGGGATGTAACTCAGATCTGATAAGAGGAGGTTTGGAATTGAAAGTAGAGAGAGGAGATTTTTCCTATGTGGTTATTAACCACTTTGAAGAAGCAATGGACAACAGGTTAGGAGATGTTTGCCAGTGTAGCAGAATCCTTTCAATTAGGGAATGCTCTGGAGAACAGTGAGAAACCCCAGATAGATATGAACACAGTGAGAGATTTGGCAGCCAAATGACAGATGCAGTTTAACATCATTAAATATAAGGCAATTCACAATTCATAAGTAGATTCTGAAGCAGAGTCTGGCTTTTTGACACTCAGCACACACTGTAAATCTTTTGTTTTTGCAATGTGGAATTCAGTGTTCTTGAGCATCCCTGTCTCACCACACACTGTTGAGAGCTGTCAGGAGCAAAGGATGCTTGTGGACACTTGGGTTTTGTTCATGCTGCATGTTTGACATAGTTCAGGCCTGCTCTGTGCCTGTCTTGGCAGCCCCAGGGAACCTCCTAAACCAGGCCTGGGTCTCTGAATCCTTGGTGGGGAGCTCAGCTGAGCTGCTGGGGCTGGCTGCAGGCAGGGAGCAAGGTGCTGCAGGTGAGCATTGCTGGCTCCCAGCTGAAACTGGGAAAGGGCTCCTCATTTGCACCCTTAAATCACCTGGGTGCAACCTCCTTGGGCCACTGCACAGGCACTGAGCTCCTCACAGCAATGCTCACTTTTCTGGGCTTAGATAAACCCATTTCTCTGGGTGCTGCTGTGGGGGGCTGCTCCCAACCAGGCTGGATTCAATCCCCAGTGGCCTGGAGGGGAGCTCCAGACTCACTTCTGCAGCCTCCAAGACAACGTGCAAGTCACTTGAGGTGAAAAAAAAAGCATCTTGTATGTGGTTGTGGGGAGAAGGAGAGCTGACAGGCTGAATATAAACAAACAATATTGTTCTCTCCTGGTCTGGTTAATAACTGTGGCTTCTCTGGGTGGATGAGTTAAGGATTTGGATCGATTTCTGCATAGCAGTTCAATTAGTAGAAATCTGGAGACTGCCCTTCTTAGCCATTGGTGACTGCTTTATAGATTTGTTCAACCCAGGGAGTAAAATTATTAGCAGAGATTGGGCTTAATTTGAAAATTGTTTATTAGGGTGAGTGAATAGCTTCAAAATAATTTCCACTGCACAATCCAATTAATTTTCAGGTATGTGTGCTTGCTCCTGCCACCCACTGAGGCAATTAAGAAGTGGGGGGAAGCAGTGGGGATTTTTAAGCTAAACATTCTACCTGTGTATTAATTTCTTCTTGGTAACTGAGAACAAGAACTGTCCTGTCATACTGACCCCGAAAAAAATGTTACATCAGGGGCCTGCAGTGCATTAAAAGACCCAAACAGAGGGATCTGCAGAAAGTTCAGGGCACGGGGTATCTGCAAACAGAGCTCCTGTTGTATTTGCTTGAGGGAAAAAGAGAATCCAGCCCAATTGCTTAATGGGTGTGTGAGGTTTTCAGGAGCTGAGGATCACTGGGAAATGCATTCACTGCACCTACACAAAGGTTACACAGTAGAAATTAATTCCTTCTCGTTCTGCATCTCTTCTAGGGCTTGCCAGGATCTCCAGGACAGCCTGGACCAAAAGGATCCAAAGGAGACCGAGGAGAGAGAGTAAGGTTTTACATGCACAGAGAGATTCCCACAGCATTTGGGGGCTGAGGCTTCAGGAATTACTCACAGCACAGGTCTCACTGATGCACTGGGAGTACAGCCACCACCAACTTTAAATGCAGAGTTTCTGGGGTTTCTGCAAGAGCAAAGATGAGGGTTTCCTGTACAGAGAAAGGGCTGAATTCCTTGTAAAGTCAGATATTCCCCAAAGAGATTCAGGTAGCAAAGACATGATGTATAAAGGCCTGTGGGGACCAACTTTCTTCCACCAGCCAAAGCTGTTTAGTGTGGAGTGTTTTGAGAGGCCTAACTGAACTCTTCTTTCTGTGGCACTAAGGCTTTAAAAACTCACCAGAATTGTCCTGAACTAAAGTTATTCCCCAGGTCAAATAATGTTCTTAACATACTTGGAATACTGAAGTCATGTTTTTAGTGTTTTTGTGCCTCAGTTCTTAGTGGGCTGTCCAGTTCTGATAATTAAACAGAGAACAAAAAGGCTGTTTGAATGTTATTTCCATTCTGGTGAAGTTGAGGAACTACCAGAGAAATACCTAACAAGGTATAAATGTGTCAGGTTCCCAATCCAGCATTCAAGCATTGGGAAGGGTTTGAAAGTGGCATTTGGGCCTTTGGCTGCTTCTGTTCAGCTTAATTGCCAAAAGGTTGTGGTCTTTGAAATCTCTGGGTGAGTCTGGGAGCACTTGGGAGTGATTTTAGTGGAAGAGGATGATTCAGCCCTTAGGTCTGAAATGGGCACCATGGGCTGGGGAGAATAACTGAGACCCCGGCCTGGAAAGAGTCAGAGGAGGGGAGAAGGACAAGGAGGGAAACATTGGTTGGTACCTCTGGAATGATGGTGTCTGCAGTGGTGGCTGCACTGACACAGCCTCCTGCCACAGCTGTGGGAGGAAATCCCCTTTTCTTCCTTGTGCTGTCCCACAGATGAGGCTGTGATGTGATTCCCCCAAGGCAGAACCTCCTCTACACTCTGCTCCCTTCCAACCCAGCACACAAGAGGGGTGCCTGAAAGAGCCAAGACAGGCAAATGCACATCAGTGAACTCCAATGTGCTGGCTTCTCCAATTTGTGGGAATAAGCAGCCACAGACAAACTGCTCCTCTCCCCTCTGTGCAAGAGGAGCAGGCCCAGGTGCTTGGTTCACCTCTCCTGAGGGGTCAGGAGTAGCAGATACCTGAGGGTGGGGCACATCTGCCTTTTGAAATCTCTGTTATATTTTAGTTTGGGGTGTTTGGTCCTGTTCTTATGTAAGAAATCACTTGCACTTCCCTGAAAGACAGAGTGACTGTTGGTCATTTGTTGTAACACTTGCCTTATGCATGCCCAATTTGGGCATGACTTGGCTTTAGAAAGAGATTGCAGACTGATGGAGTTCTGGGACTGGAATTCAAGATTCTGATAGAGAGCAAAACCTTTACTGGTGAGATGCATGCACAGATTACCACCTATGTCTCATTGCCATTCAATCTTTATTTTCTAAAAAATAAATAAAAGCTAAAAAAAATAGAAGGGCATGGTGTGTGTCCAAGTGTCACATTTCCATCCAGGAAACTGATAAAACTCTTCCTCAATGATTCATCCAACATTTTGCCATAGTTTGTGGTCTACTATATTACTAATATTTTTACTAATAAACCTTATTACTGTTACACTTATTTTGAAACAAAATCTTGTTGCATTGTGTCCATTCACTCCAGACAAGAGGTTTTGTTCCCTCCTTGCCAGGGATTTAGAATTGTAACTCTTCTCTTAGGTTTGGGACAAAAGAGATTTTCAAATATCAAAATGTGTTGATAAATAGAAGAAAAAACCCCACATTTCCTGTCCATCCTCTGTTAGTGTGGAAAGGGAAGCTGACAGCTTTTTCTGTCAGAATTTCTGTAGGATGCTCTGTGTGCTTTTTGTCTCCTGTGAGTGTGGCTCTGAATGCTGGTTTTGACAACTACCTGCTGCACTTTTGGGTTTGGGGGATACAAACGAGGGCTCGAGCAGAGGAGCCCTGCAGCTGCAAAGAAAAGCAGAGGTGGGGAGGGTTTACAATATCTACTGAGATCTGAGGAAAACGTTATTATTCATTCTTCCTGCTTAATCTGGGAGAGAGCAGATGTGGGAGAGACCTGGAGCAGTGAGAGCACAGAGCTCTGTGTGCTGCTCAGGCTCGGCCCAGGCACTGCCAGGGAGGGAGGCTCCACAGCATCCCCAGGCAGTCTGCAGAGCCAGGGAGGCCTGGGGTAAAAGATATTGCCAACATCCAGCCTAAATATCCTTTGATCCCCTTTAAGCTGATAACATCCTTTCTGTTCCTCCTGGACATGGAGCACAGCCTGTTTATGTATTTCCAGTGTGTTGTTGTGCTCCTCTCTGTGATTTTTCCTCTTGCTTGTGCTTTTTCATGGGCTTTGCTCCCTCCGGTGCAGAATCCAAGTATTTCCCTTTGAAGATACTGGGAGCACCTGGCAGACTGAGCCTTTCTCCCAGAGCTCTCCCTGTCTGTAGGGGCCTTTTCCTGGGAATGTTCTGTAGATGCCTGTTGGTTTTATACAAATTTGATGAACACAAGCCCAGCAGCTCTCCCTTTCTACTGCAGGAATCTGCCACCATATATGTAGGGGGTTTTTTGGGGGGGGAAAGATGGGTTTGTTGCTGTGTGTGTCTACAGGAGAAGAGCCAGGGGAAATATATGGCTGTTTCATTAATGAATTTCTGTAAATGCTTTTGCATTTTGCTTTTTCTTCCTGAGCTCCTGCCTTCCCATTAAATAACCTATAACTGCTCTGCTGGTCATGGATTCTGCCCTGCTCCAGCTGCTCCAGGATGGGAAACCAGGGGAAAAAAAAAGATGTTCAGTTCAGCAGCATTTCATTCTGCCCCAAACCAACACTAGTTCAAACTATTTCTGTTTAAAAAAAAAAAAACAAACAAACAAAAAAAAACCAAAAAAAAACCCCTCACTGAGAACAATGTGAAAATTAGCACAGCAGGAGAAAGAAACAAACCAACCAAAATATTGTACCTGTGTTTTGATCAGTAGCTGTGGGGTGTGTGTGGAGCAGGAGCAGATTAAATCAGTGCTCGGTGGGAGCCCTGGGCTCTGTTCTGGCTGGGGCAGCAGCAGCCCATCACTTGTACCAGAGAGAAGAATGCAGTGTCTTTGTAAGGAACAAATCTCCAGCCAAATTCCTTCCTGGTATAATGTAACTGACTGCTGGAAAGTTCAAAAAACCTGCTAATCGTCTTACAGAGAGGGCACTGAGCTCAGGAGCTCCGTATCCAACCCAGCTCCTCCAGAGTCTGATGGGATTTGGAACTGATACTTGACAGAAAACCATAACCCCCTTTTGCTGTCTCTAAGTGATAATGTCAAGGGAGAGGAATTTTTTTTTCACATTATCCCAAGTGTAAGGTTTTTTTCCTTAAGCCATCTTAATTCCACTAGTAAAAATTACTCTGTGTTCTTGTCAAGTGGCAAAGTATCTCCTAATGACACTGCCTTTATTTCCAACAGGGGCAAGCAGGTCTGCCTGGAGAGAGGGGCACTAAGGGATTTCCTGTAAGTGCTGCACTTGTGGGTGGGTGCCAGGCTCAGCTGGGGCTGGTGCCTGGCACTGCAGGTGCCCCTGGAGCTGCCTCAGGGCTGAGCTCTGCTGGCTCCAGCTCAGATTTGTCCCACAGACACCCTCACCTTGAGGAATCCCTCTGCAAATGAGACATCCCCTGGTGTAAAGCACAGTGACCAGGAGGGCATCACCCCAGCAGAGGAGCTGTGCCCTCTCTGCCTGCAGATCCCTCTGGGCAGAGCTGGGCACACTCAGCTCTCCCTGGGCCCCAGGAATTCCTGGCACTGCCAGAGCCCAAAAGTGGGCACAGTTAAACAGCTCAAAGTCCATCAGCTGCTCTCAACTCCTTCCTGCACCTTGGTCAGCCAAGCTGAGCTGGAAACCCTGTAAGGAGATTAAGAGATGTCTCCAAATGATTTTTTAGCAATACCTGAACAGATGCACATAGGAGATGTCTGCACTGGCACATATGGCCAGTGGAAACAAACCAGTGGTGATGAAGGTTGGCTGACAGAGCTGTAGTGGAAAAAAATGGGGTTTTTTTTGGCTGGCAGCTTCCAGAGAAGTCCCAGAACCTCTGGGAGAGTTCTGATCTCTCTTCCTTGGTTCCACCTCCTCGTTAATTCACACAGCCTTTTCTTTGGTTCTTTCTCCTGTGCTCACCTCTGCTTTGCAAATGTCTCAGGGATGTTCAACAAGTTTGAGGAGCCCAAGCCATTCCACTCTATTTTAGATTGTTGGTTTTGTTTTATTTTAGCTTAGGGTGGTTTAATCTCTCCCTGCCCTTCAGGAAGTGCATGAACTTCCTGGCTTGGGGGGAAATGTGAGAGCAATGTTCACAGCACAGAGAGGTCTTTGCTCAAGAAAAGCTTAATGAGCATCTTCAGAGGCAGAAAGTGATGTGACTAATTAGTGAAAGCAGAATGGAGGATTTTTCTGCTCTAAATCAAGATGAAAATGTGCCTGTTTAGGGGAAAGGAGCAATTTTTCTGTGGTTTAGCATAAGATGTTGTTCACTGAGAGCCCAGTGAGATGTCTATGGCCTTGCTAGGGCCCAGGCCATGGCAGGTGGCTGCTCCTGCAGCTTGGCCACTCATGGACAAGTTCATTTATGTGGTGGTGACCTCCTGGGAAGCTGACAGGAGCCAGGGCAAAGCTCAGGAGAGCACTTTGGCCCTTGGTATGAAGTGCCAGTCCATGTGATTCCTGCTGGTGAAATGCTTCTTTAATTTTCTCCTTTGGTGAGGAGGGATCCAAGGGGTCCTGGGATGCTCCTCAGCCACATGTAACCAAGTTTCCCTTCCTTTGTTTTAGGGTGAACCAGGCAAGAAGGGTGAGGAAGGTGACAAAGGCACTGATGTAAGGATGTGTTTCTACTGTTTTACTTTCCTTTTGTCACTTTGCTGTCCTTCAAACATATTCCCTTGGACAGGTGGGTTTGGGGGAACCATAGGGTGAGTTCACAGTTAAATGTGCAGAGCAAGTGGGGATGTGGGCCTTGGGTTTGAATTTAATGCATCCCAGGAACCTCATGGTCTGTGGGGTTTCCTTGGCCATGTTGTCACCATGTTCTTGAACACCTCAGTCCCCAGCGGCTGTTCTGTCACATGGAGATGGCTGGGAATTGCTTCCCTATTGTCCCTGCCACTTGCTGAGGGACAGACTCCCAGAAGAGATCAAACTGCATGTGCAGAGTGTTGGAGTTCTCACATCTCTGCTCTCAATCCCTGAAATAATTCCCAATATCTCTTTGGCCCTTCAAGCCCACACTTAAGGTGACAAGGACAACAAACTACAGCCTGAGTGTACATGGGGAGCTCTTTGGACAGGGATTTCTTCTGCACTCCTGCTTATCTCCTCTTCTGCATCTTTGCATTTTTTAACATCCACACTGCACAGTTTGGTGCTGTGAAAGCAAAATGATGGACAAGAAGCCTGTTCTGCAACACATTCCAATGTTAATTTTGTTTTCTTTCTTGCAGGGGGAAGGTGTCCAACAGCTTCGAGAGGCTCTGAAGATTTTAGCTGAGAGGGTGTTAATCCTTGAGCACATGATAGGAATTCATGGTAAGCATTGCTAAGGCTTTCTTCTCTAGGGAACCAGGATGGTTAAACATCCTCCCACTCTCCTGAGCTCTCTGGTGTCTGCTCAAGCCACATTTTCAATAGGTACCATGACTTAGAACTGTTGAGTTCCCCCAGCTGCACTATTTCCTCTGGCTTTCCCCAGTAGCAGGTGAAATGACCCTTGCAGTGATTTTTGTTACAGTTCAGGCAGCCAAGTCACGAGCAGCAGCTCAAGCCATGTGGCACAGATCATCCACCAGCTTCCCACAGAGCTGCTTGTTCCAGCCTTTAGGCCAGATCATTTAATCCTGTTAACAGCATCTTCCAAGTGACTTGAGCACCACTCAGTCCCCTGCCTTGTGCAGCACCACATTTTGCAGAGAAAGCCCAGACAGTGCTGCCATGACACCCTGAAAATCAGTGATCCCTGAACATTTTGTGATCATAAATTACATGAAACCTATTTTCACAGTCAGATTTAAAGATTTCTACTTCAGATTTCTACTTTCAGGTAGATTTTTGTGATCTCTTGAGGCTGTTGGCTCTCCCACTGTTGGTACAGTGTGTACATCACCCCTTAAAGGATGTTCTCTTCCCTTAGCCACAGTGTGGTGGTGGTTATTGTCAGACTGCTCCTTTTGGGAAGGATCAATTCCCTCACTGCTGCCAAAACCTGCTGTGCCAGTTTCTCCCCTTTCAGAAACACAGAGGCAAAATGTTTGGCTCTGCCATCCCAACCTGTGAGCAGCAAACCTGTTCCTTGGCACAAATCCCAGAGCACTTTTCTGTCCTTGACACATGGAGCCTCATTCCTGGCCTTTCTTGTGAGCCCACCTCACACCTGCCCTGGGATCAGCATCCACTTTTATTGGGATGTGCCCTTGGGATATTGATTGAAGCTATGGAAATGCTAACTAGCTCAAATGCCCAGCAGTCCTGACAGTGCCTCACTACACAGTAATAATGCACTTCAGGCAGCACCTCGGGATCCCAGCCCTGTCTGGAGCCAGCAGTGCTGGCATGGAATTGCTGCTGGACCCTTGCAGTGCCAGGGCATGGCTGGCCTGGCCTGGAGCCTGCCCTGCTCTGCTCAGTGGCCTCGTGCTCTTGGAGGCCCCAAGTGCTATTTCCAAAAGCAATAGGCAGCCACAGTGTAAGATTTTTGGGAAGCCCTGAATCACAACCCCATGATTCAACCACACTCACCCTGACCTTACCTCTGCACTAATGCTGCTTCGCTTCACATTTTCATTCCAAGGGTAGAAAATATATATTTTTTTTTAAATTTTGCTTTGAGGTGGTGGAGGTACCAGGGAGATGCCCACTCAATTTCCTAGGCAGCAATCCATGCCAGCTGGGATGATCTCCAGGGAGGAGGGAAAGGGGTTTTCCCTTCATGAGTCCATAAGAACAGGGTATTTCCAGGATCCAGAGCCTGGGCCTCCTTTGGCTTTTACTTTGTACCTTCATTTATAGTGGAATAAAGCAAAAAGTCACTTCTTTATGAACCTCTTGTTGACCCTGGGACTGAGGTTCACACAGCCTTGCCCCAGCAGAACTGCCTGATTTAGCTATTTTTCACATTCTGCTTGGAAATACAGCAGCAACAAGGCACGTGCTGCTGTTATTCTGAAACAGTCATTTCAGCAAACCATTTATATTGATCTGTTACTGCTTGGGATGGAGATGAGTTATTTACACCCATGTGCATTCTATACCAGTGTAACTGCATTAGCAAAAATGGATGGGTTTTAATTGTGCACTGTGGTTAGGTCATATTTAAACACCTATATTGTATGACTTTAGGGGGTTTTTTGTCCCATAAGTATTGATAATTTTATTCCTACTCTGTGCTTTTGAAATAATTCCAATCTTTCACTTCACACATATTTTAGGCTTTACAAAAATACTGTTTAGAAAGGGAACTTGGAAAGTAAGTCATATTTTCCTCATGTAATTATGTTCATCTTTGTGTATATGGTTAAAAAAGCCCTAATGAACAAAGAAAAAAATACATGAAATAACAAAAAATATTTTCCTTGAGCACAGACCTCCCTGGACTAAAAGGCACCACAGAGGTTTAAATCACCCAGCACCAACTGACTGGTCATGTTCCCAGTGTAGGTGTTAAGGATTTGACCACAGGTCCTGGGTTAGCCCAGCTTTAAAACCCCACTCAGAAATGCCAATCCCATGCTCTCATTTTCCCAAGAAACTTCCCACTGAGCGTGGTTTCCAAACCCACAGCCAGCCAAGCAACAAGGCAAAACATCCCAGCAAACAAACCTCTCCTCTGCACTGGGAGGGCAGCTGGAGCTGACCTGGCCTGGAAGCTGCAGCCCAGCAGGACACAGCAGAGCCCAAATTGTTTGGCAGGGTTTGGTGCCAGCAGACAGAGCCCAAATCCTCTGGCAGCCAAAAGCTCACTGGAAACAGAAACTCTGCCTTGTGGGATCAAACCAAGGCTGGCACGTTGGGCTCCTGGCAGGGAAACACAAACATCCAGCTCTGGAGGCAGAAGGAGGAAGAAACTGGGACACTGGAAATGATGAGGCAGATCCAGCCACCAGCATCTGTTGCTGAAGAGTGGCCCGGTGTGTATTTAATTTGTTTAGCTGAGGGAAGAGCAGGAGGTTGTTACCTGGGGGAGCAGGGCCAGCCACCATCCATTCCCAGCATTATTGCTGATTTGTTTGCAGCCCAGGGTGGCTCAGTCCTTCCACTCAATCCTTCCAGTGCCTCCAAATGTCCTTTACTAGGAGTGAAATGCTACTTAAACCCTAAGAGCATCACTGCCCATGACCACCAGCTCATCCTCCAACACCAGGAGTCCGTGGGCAGTGCTGAGCAGTTGCTGCATCCCAAAGAACAGGAGTCTGGAAATGAAACTGCAAAGGAGAGCAGACCCTGCAGTACTTACCTCGGAGAGTTCAGGGGGGAAACATCTAAAGCAGGAATAGTGTGATGGCAGCAAAGCTGTAGCTCCAAAGCTGCTTCCTGCAGGGAGAGCAAAGAGGGAGCACACTGCTCCCAGAGAGGAACCACTCAGAAGGGCCCATGAGTGTCTTCCTCAGCCTCCCCTTTTAAATAGTGCTCTCCCATGACTTTCTCTCCTTACAGACTCTTTGTCTTCCATTGAGCCAGGCTCTGGACAGGATGTGATCCCGGGCTCCCCCCTGAGAAGCAGCATCAAGATCAAGCGAGGAGGCCCCCGGCAGCCCCCGGCCCACCAGATCCTCTCCTCCCTGCTGGATGATGGGGAAGCCAGGAGGAGAAGCCACAGGATGAAGTAGGAGCATCTTCTCCGTGTCCTCCCTGCCTGTCCTCCAGTTACAGATACAGTACCCAGTGCTTCATTAACCCTGCAGGTGGAGTGGGTGGGAGGCTGCAGTGTTGGTGGCTGGGTTTCCTTCCCTGGCCAATACTGAGCCCTGATTGCAGGGAATGACTTATCCATAGCTCAGAGAGGGGGTTGAGGAGGTTTCCCTTGATTTTGTTGGTTTGCCTTTGGAATAGCAGCTGTCAGGTGTCTCAGAAGCTGCCCGTGGATGTGACACCTCCTGGCTGTGCCTCGAGGGTTTAACCCTGCCCTTGTTCCCTCACTGCCCTCGGCAGTGACTCAGTAAAGCTCTGCTTAACTGGCCAAGCCCACCCATCCCACCCAGACCCAAAGCCAAGCCTCAGCCTTGTCCACTGCTGCAGCTGGAGGCATCTGCTTTTATTTCCTGTGCTGGTGTCACACTGACTGCCAGGTGTGACTTCCACAGGCCATGAAAACATAACCTGCAAGGATTTCTTTTAAGCAAAGAACAAATTAGAATACAAAGTACATTTAAAAGTATTACTCCGAAAATTCAGGTGGCTCTCCGGACTTTAGAAACAAAATCCTGGCTTTTCATGTTGTTAATTGCATGTGAGTGACATTACTTCAATTTGTGGTTGGCTAAACAAGGAGTTTTGATGCAAATGTTCATGGCAACATTGGCTTTCTGTCTATCTTCAGAGAGTTTGGACTGTTCCTGTGAAAACCTAGAGCAGTTAGCATGAGATCTGATGGAATTGTGCAAGAATTTTCCCATACTGTGTGTTCAGCTTGTGCATACATCCAGAGATAATTAATTTAAGTGGTGGCAGTAACTATTCACAGAAAATGATATTTTGCAATAGTTGCTTAATCCTACAGCAATCAGGAAAAATGTTTTCACAGTGTTTTGTTTTAATCTCGTGAGTAAATCCTCACCATTTGGATCTGGAGACAATGTAGTAGCAAACCACAGCCTAGGGAATTAGAGTCTTGTCAAGAGCTTATCTTGCATTGAGAGTTAAATACAGAGTCATTTTCCTTTTTGCAATAACTTGTTATTTTAGGGGAAGTACCAGCTTCCAGGTTTAAGAAGTTGAACCTGCCCTTCAGTGACAAATGAATCACTCCACCTGCTGTGCTAATCAGGTTGGACAAGCTGATGTCATTCATGTAGACACTGATTTTTGTTAGAACGGGGAGATTATTCAACAAAACTGACTGACTGGTTTTTATTTTTTTAAATTCCCCCATTCTGACAGTTTTCAAATTCAGCCCAGGACAAAAGTGAGCAAACTGAGTTGTGTTATTGCCCCTCTGTCTCTGGTTCCTGTGCAGGGCACAGCTGTGTGAGCTGGCCTGCACTGCTGCAGGGTTTCTGTCACAGGCTTTCCAAAGAAAATATTCTGCAATCCCTGTGTTCAGCAACCCAAAAGCAAAGCCCACTGGAAATGAGACTAAAAATGGAGGAGCTCTGCCAGCATTAGCCACAGCATTAGCCACACATTAATTGACTGTCCATATACACTTTAAGCTTTAAGCATGGCAGTGCTGCCAAAAGAGACAATCCCAGTCCTTCTGAAGAGCCTGGCATTTTCACAAATGAGCAGGCTCCTTCAGGATGGCTGAATCCACCCTGCCTTCCCTTGGCCCTGCTCTTTAGGAATCCAGCCATCCCCAGCCAGGTGAAATGGCTGATGCTGAGCAAGCAGCAGAACTTTGACTGCTGTGCAGCTGAATGACCAAGCTGTGCTGGAGGCAGCAGGGCTGCAAGTCCCTGCCCTGCTTTTGCATCCTCACCCTGCCTGGCCAGTGCCAGTGCTGAGGCTCATTCAGCACCAGCCCACCTGGTTCAGGTTGTGCTTCTGAATGATTTGAGTTTGCCATGGGACTTTCCAAGAAACAAACCCAGAGCTTTGCAGGAATCTGGGGAGTTTCCTGCTGCATTCTGAGTTACAGCTGGAGCGTGGTGTAGAGAGACAAGAAAATGAGTTCAGCTCAAGTCCAGCAGGTTCCTGAGCTCAAGGAGCCATCCTGTGTTTGCAATCCCTTTGGGAGAAGGAAATAAAACCTCCCTGAATGCATCTTAGCTTCACACCCAGCACTAACTCTAAACACTAAGTCCAAGGATGTCCATGGTGCTGTAAGAGCCCATGTCTCTCCTTCCACTGCTGGCAGAGCAAGAGCTGTTTGTGGCCAGCCAAGCAAGGTGCAGCCATGGGAATATGCTTGGAATAATCATTCCATCTAAGAATTAAATGTCCAAAGGAAGGATGTTTCCTCATTTGCAGGCTGATTCCTGTGCAGGAATTGAGAAGTTCTTGGTCACCATCTTGGTCTGGATCACATGGAAATTCCAAGACTTCACTGGTGGCTTCCAGGAGATAAATCAGCCAGTTGGTGTTGGAAAATCAGGCCTGAAGAGTGAGGACAAATCTCAGTTCAGTCTAAACTTGTGCACTGGGCAGGCTGGTGCCAGCTGTAGTTGAGGCCACAGGAACAATCTGTCCTCATGGCAGCTTCAGGAACCAAACCCAACCAAATCTTTAAAAAGGGAAATGGGGAAATTCAGTTTCACTGGTCCTGTAGCTACAGGTTTGAATTTGGGGAAGGGGGAATACAGTGAGGCCTTTTTTACTTCCCTGACATTTCAGAGGCTTCACACTGAACTGAAAGAGAAATCTTTCTTTCTCCAAGTTCGTCTTCTGAATTCAAAGCTATTGCATGAGCTTGGTGAGTGCTAATGCTTTAGTCACTCAGATTGCTGAGGCATTCATACTGACAAGGATTTGGAATTTTATATTTTTTAAAACAAATTACTGACAAGACGAAAGGAAAATTTAATGGAAGTTGTTTGCAATTAATCCTGCCAAGTCAATTGTCAAAAGGCTGTTCAGGTTTGGGTTGAGACCACTTTAATTATTGACAGTAGGAGCTATGTAATTTTTTCTCCTTGCTTTGTTTAGCTCCATCTCTCTGGTGAGGTACTGTATCTTTAACTGGGGGACAGCAGGATTGTACCAGATGGAATTTCTCTCTCTGCTGGGGTTTCATTCCTCTCCACTCCCACGAGGGCTGGACCACACTGTTGTGCCACCCCAGTTTAATGATGTTTAAAGGTGAGCACAGCCTCACACACTGACATTAATGATGTTGATGACCAAGCAAACCACTCCAACCACATTCTCCATCATAGGCAGGATCCTGAGGTTCATTTCAGCCAGGGCATATAATGCTTCTTGCCATGTCTATGTAACTTAGGGGATTTATTTTGAATGCGTGCTCATTTAGAAATATATTTTAATTGAAATGTTTAGTGCTTTATCTTACATACTGTGCAATACCATAGTGTGTTCTTTTCCTTTTTTTTTTTTNAAAAATTCTTGATGTTTGCTTGAGCTCCAGTGTGTTTTTGACTTGGATCAGCTCTGGTAGTAGTAGTAGTGTTTTCCTTGCCCTGAGCTAAGCAGAAGCAGCACATTGCACAACTTTTGCAAGTCATGCACCCTCCTGTTCACCAGCAACCTGGAACTCCTGGGAGGCAGGGAATGCTCCTCTCCAGAGGGTCTAATTTGCACTTACTGTAAGGAATTGATGGCAATCCAGGGAAATAGGAAAAAACTTAAGGAGGAGAGCCCTCACCTGCTCCCACCAAACTCCATGGACATTTTGTCATCAACTTTCAAAGGAACAGGCCTGAAAAATCAGATTCATCCCTGGAGCAGCACATGCAGGTGCTGTGTGGGCTCTGCTCCAGTGTCTGCCAGGAGCTGTTGTCGTGTGGGACCCTGAGCACTGTGACAAAGGCCTCTAAAGGCAATCAGCTCCTGGAATTCCCTCCTGATAGAATGATTGGAAACCCACCCTCCTCCACGTTTACAGCTTCTCTCTGACTCAAGATGACATTCCACTGGGGGTGTAGGGGTTAAACTACTCAGTCTCTGTGATTTCTTGGTTTCCTGTGAAACCAGGGGATTGAAAGGTGCTAGCATTGTTCACAAGGCACATTCCCAGCCACAGAGGGAAATGGTAACTTCTTCATAAAAATAACCAGTTATTTTACACAGTAACTTCTTTATTTATATCAGTGTTTCGTATGTGTGCCAATGGTCCTGGCTTCTCTCCTAGGGATCAGCTTTACAACCATTTGGTCTTTTATAGGGCAGCCCTAGGCAGCATCTTGCAATCATGTGTAATTTCTTAACTTAGAGCAAGAATAAATCTCGTCTGACAGGATGAACTCATTTATGGCAGGCTTTAATGTTTGTTGTAAACACAACCTGTTTGTTCCACCTCTTGCATGGTTACTTATCTGTTTTCATATTGCTATGTTATTGTTCAAAATATCTATTTCTCTTTATTTGCTATGGGGTTTGTTACTGTATATGGAATGTTTTGTATTCAGCATTTTCTTACAGAGCAGAGTGGGAACAGTATTCAAGGACCCACAAATACCAAAGACCTTTCATGTAATGCACTGAGAAATAAACTTACTGTAAATGAATATCATGTCAGGTGTCCTCTGTTTACAAAGTTCAGGGCAAGTTCAAGCAAACTGCAGCCTGAAATCAGGGCAGCTGCTTTTCCTTCCTGACACCTCAACCTTCTCCTTGGGAAAGCTCCTCTGCAGGGCTCTTAAAAACAAGATGTGCCAGGAGCCCTGCTGCTGGGCACCTGCTGTGGGTGGAGGGGGAAAATGGGCTTTTCTTGCCTAAAACCAGAGCTGAGCTCCCCTGCCCTGCGTGGGACTGACTCCTCTGCAGGTGTTGGATAGAGAGGACATGGATGGACACACCCTGTGTGTCTGCAGGACTCAGAGAGTCACCTCTGCATTCCCATGGAGCCAAACACAGGGACACGTCCCAAACATGAGGACACATCCTAAACACAAACACAGGGACACAGCCCAAACACTGGGACACATCCTAAACACTGGGACAGACACATCCCAAACACAGGGCCTGTGTTTTAGCAAAGGGAGGCTGTAGGGGAGGACCTGGGCTGTTCCTCTCACTGATGCCACAGCTCTGGGCTCTGAACTTGTTTTTCACATCCCAATGAAAACACGGGATATGTAAATCCCAGCCAGTTTTTTCCCCTCCTGATCAGATTACACTGCAGAGATGCAGATACCAGAAGTGCAGGGAGGCTGAGCCTTGTGAGCACTGAGATATGTCCACAGAGTGGAGGCCTCTGCCTCACAGGGCTTTTTGCATCACTGATGAGGACATGCTCAAGGTCACTTCATGCCACACATTCCCATGCAGCACTTCTCTGGGTCTCTCAGGGTGTATTTATCTCAGTTTTTGAGTCCTAACACCTCCAACTCCGATGTATTTATCCTTGCAAAAAATCCTCTGAGGGAAGGCAGTTGTGTTAATCACCACTGTACAGATTGGGAGCTGCTGGATAAAAGACTAAATTAATTTCTTGGGACATTTGTGGCTGTGCTGGTCTGCCAGGCACCAAATTAGCATCAGGCCCATGTTGGTCTCTGGGCCATTATGGCCACTGATTGTAATCACAGCAAGGGGAACTGACTTCTCCTGAGCTTAACACAGCCCAGGAAAATCAATGGCAGAGGGGAACACACTGAACTTGTAGCAGGAGCTGATTAAAACTATTTATTCACAAACAAAACACGGCTACTCTTGGAGTTCACTGCCTTAACTCTTCATTAACCTCATGCTCAGCACCAAGTGGCTCTTTGGCAGCCAGACAGGCATTGGCATTGTGGTAAGAATGGCTCTGCCCATGGATGTAGTTGGAATTGTCTCCACATCCCAGCCTGGGAACCTAAAACAAACAAAATCACCCTAAACTTCCCAAGCAACACTACAGAAAAACAACTATTACACTGTGTAAAGGAAAAACAAGCAGGGAGACTCTATCACCTCATTTACCCTCTAAGAACAGTTCACCAAAACCAGTGACAAGCTGCTTCAAAGATGGATAGGAAAAAATGTGACTATTCCAGACTGAAGGATGGCATCAAGGGGAGCCTGGGAGCTGACCAGGCCTGACTTTGTTATCTCTGAGCCTTTTTTGGGAGAGGCAGAGAGAAACGAGGTCTTTCCCCTGCCACATCCCACTTTTAGGACAGGGTCAAGCACTCTTGGACAGAGCTGATCCCATTTTTGGACTCCAGTGGGAAATTAAACAGCACACTGTCTATAGCATAGCAGGGAAAGGTGTGTCAGCCATGGGCTGGCAGATGGAACTTGTGCCAGTGATGAGAATTAATTGTTGGAACACTTTGCCAAAGGATGTGGTAGAGTCTGCACTCCAATAAAGTTGTCAAATTATGAAAGGTCTTTCTCCTCCTAAATATACATAAATGTTAATATCAATATCAATATAAATATCAATATAAATATATCAGAGAGAGGGGTGTGTGTGATGTACCCACCTCAAGGTACATCCCTCCAGGAGGGCCATGCCAGATGCTCAGACTGGTGGAACTGGTGCCCACAGAACCCCAGATGCCCATTCCTGGCCCAGCTCAGCACTGGAAGGATTTGCTGCTGTAAAGCCTCTCCACAAATCAGCAGGGCATGGGGACAGGGTCCTTGCAGCATTCCACTGAGCCCAGAGCTCCAACAATTGATAAACCTGCCTGTGGAAAGGGATTGTCCAGGTGGAAAACTTCTGGCATCCAAATTTTGGCCTGAGCCTGGGCACACACCAAGGCAAGCCAGAGGTGCTCAGCTGGCCATGGGCTACCACGGGAGCAGGGAAAGGCTGAGTCAGAGCCCAGAAGGGGCCTGTGGCAGCACTGGTGTGTCTGTGCCAAGGAAAAACCTGATTTGTGTGTAACCAGCTGCAGTTAATGTTCACCCAGCAGCATCCTAAATGTTAGACTTAGCTCAGAACACACTGGCTGAGTGCAAGATAAGATCCTGGCAGCCTCCTTCTGTCTCTGCTCCCCAACCACAAAGACATCCAGAGATGGATGGAGCCTGGGTCTGCCTGGTGACAGGAGGATGTGGGTTTGTGGGCGAGAGGCTGGTGGAGCTCCTGTCTCAACAAGACTGCATCAAAGAAGTCAGTTTTTGATTTAGTAGCAAGAGAAGAAGTAGAAAAATTCAGCACAGGTAAGAAAAGAGTATCCAGCATCTATTTAATGGCCATAACCCTCCCTTTCCTGGCAGCTGGGATAACACTGGGGGTGCCACAGTTACAGGTGTGGGGTAGGAACAAGGATTAAACAAACTGGGTGAGGGACAACTTCCAGCTCACAAGTTTTACAGCACAGGACTAAATCTAAGGAAAAAAAGACCCCTAGGGATGGATCCCAGGGAGGCCCTGAGTCCCCAGGCAGGGATCAGTGGTGAGGAGCCACGTGTGACATGGGACCTTGGCTGCCCAGCCACTCTGACACAAAAGGGCTACAACAACCTCCTCCTGAGCTGCTCGAACCAGCCACTGGTTCTGAGGAAAATAACTAAAAATCCTGGAACAACAGAATCAAACTCAGCACCTACTGCAGGCATTGTGAAATAAATTATGGAAATAATTGAGAGAAACCCATAGCAGCCTTAAAAAAAGGAGGAGATAAGTCTCAGTAAACACTCAGAGATACTGAATTAATCCATTTGATCATATTCTGAGAGCTGCCTTCGTGCAGGGTTGAGTAGAGTGAGATTTGTTGGGGAAAAACAACCTGTTTTACTGGATTCAGGGGTACCCATGCAAAACAAGGCAAGGCAGCTCAGGGTGCTCTGCTCAGCTAATGCTGGGCTGGGTCCCCTGTCCCTGGCTGCCCAAACCCTCAGCCTGCTCTGAGAGAGGCAAAAAATGCTGAGGGAGATCCTGTTGGGAGATATGGACAGAAAGGGGATGCACCCACAGCAAGTCAAGACTCCCAGGGAAATATCACAATCAGAAACCCTCCCTGGCAGATGAACTCAGCAGACTGGTTTCCCCAGGTTTCAGGGAGCCAATTACCTTAAAAGCACCCATAATTGAAGAAAAAGGCTGTTTAAACCTTAGGGAGGTGCCAAAATCCATGCTCCAGGAGAGGTCTGTGGCCTGACACCCCAGCAAACCACAGGAGATGAGGCAGGAGCAGCCTGAGGGATCATCCCAACCCCATCCCTCTGCCCAAGGCACAGTCAGCTCCACCACAGATGTTTGTGCTGTCCCCAGGCCAGCCTGTGCAGAACATTTATTTCTGCCCCAGCAGGCAGTGGGTACAGTCTGGGTCCTTGATTTCCCATCTAAACTTACAGGTAGAAGAGGTATTACAAGATTAGTGTGATTTTTATTTTTTTTTTTACAACAATCTTCACCATCTGCAAACCACATCCTTCCACTCCGTACTGGTTTCTGCTCGAGGCTGAAGCAGCTCTCACACTCCTTCCTCCTCCTCTGCTCCATCCAGCCCTGCAGGGCACTGGCATTGCTCCTGTCTGCAAGGGGAACATGGAATTATGGGCTGTGACCTTCCTATTGCTGCAAAAAGCTGATGGGTTTGTCTCTTCCATCCTGCAATTTATCCTCCTGTTTTACCTGTCACTGCAATTGGGCCTTTTCCAGTTGACTACAAGCAACATCTCCTGAGCTTCCCTGGCCCAATTTAATTCCTCCATGAAGATCAGCTGCCTCTTCCCTGCTAAGCCCAAAAACTTCTCTTTGTTCCTATCAAAATTCACCTTTTTTTTTGTTTGTTTGTTTCCAGACTCTGTTCCCTTCAGCTCATACTCAAATCCTCCAGCATGGTCCCTCCCAGTCTGATGTTATCTGCTGATTTAATGAACAAATCTGCCAGATTCTTGATGAAAACAATCAAAAGGACTCAAACACAGCACTAAGCCCTGGAGAGCCCCAGGGCAGCCACCTACCACAGCTGGCAATTCCTTGGGAACCGTAATTCCACCGGCTTTGTGCTCTCCTTAATGGGGCTTATTTAGCCCGTGTTTTACTGACTCCTTGTGAGAATGAGGCAGAGTTTCCACAGCCCGTTGAAAATCAAGATAGATGACATCAACCTGTTCCACAATATCCCTCCAGCCTGTTACCTTGTCAAAAGAACAAAGGAGGTTTATTTATCTGGCTTGATTTGTTCTTGACAAATCCATGTCAGCTGCTCCCATTCTCCCCATTATCCCACAGGTGCTCACACACACACGAGTGGTTTGAGTGCGTGCTCCTGAATTTCCTGGGGTTGAAACCAAAATGTTCTGTAATTTCCTGCCTCTTCTTTATCTCCCTTCTAAGCACAAGTGTTCCATTTGCTCTGCTGAACTCTCGCAGTGCCTTCAGGAGTCTTCCAAAGTAGCTGATAACACACAAAGCTGCAGTTACACCCCTCACCTCCTTGGGAGCCCTGGGAAGAGCTCATCAGCCCTTGTCAATTCGAAAATTCCTCATGGTTGCTTTACAGCGCCTTAACACAGGTGGTGTGAAAAAAGACTATTTAACACTTCAGCCTGATGGGTTCCAGGCTTTCCTAAACCACAGAGAAGCAGCAGAATTCCCCCCAAGTCTGCTGGCACCCTGCTCCACCTCTCAGCAGGAGCATCCTCCTCTGCACCTCTGCTACAGGGACAGCTCCTTGCTTCTCACCCTCCATTCTCACTGAATCCACTGTGCTTTACTGCTAAATTAATTTAATATTAATACCCAATGTTAATTAATTCAATATTAAAACTCCTCAGAGTGAGTCTGCTGATTGTTGGCTATGCTAATTAAGGAAGCAGCCTGACCCTTTGGTAAAATCTGTGTCTCCTCCTCCACCCCAGGCTGCACAGAGATTCACCTGCAGGTTTGGATTCTGTCGCTCCTTTTGGACCATGAGGAATAATTCTCTTCCCACCAATTCTTTTCTCTCTCTTGCCCTGTTGGCTCTTCTCTGAGGGTTTCACATCATCACAGCTGGAGCCACAGCCCTTTCCCTGGGCTGCCCATTTGCTCCAGAAATTCCTCCCCTGACCCTGGGATGTGTGGGGCTCTCCAGGCAGCTGCCAGCCCAGGGCAGAGGAGACATCTCCTTCCCAAAGCAGCCCCTGCCTGGCTTATTGCAAATCCCTGAGGAGCATAAGCCTATTGTGCCTGGCCTATTCCCAACTAAAGGAAAGGGAAAAATCCTACTTGGATGTTACAACACTCTCTCAAAGCAAGCAAATGAATGGGAGATGCCAAGAGTAGCCATGGATGGAACAGCTACTCTGAGGAAGAAGAAGGAGGAGGTAAAAGGGAATAGGGGGAAAATTCTGAGTGACTCTAAGGGAGGAATTTCCTATGAAACTTTCAATCCTGTTATTTTTCTTTTTTAAATTGCAGTATTTGCAATTTAAACAAAGCTCTGTCTCTTGGAATCACCAGGTGTTATCCCCAGCAAGCCCTAGAATGCTCTGTCTGCAGGAAGGAGTCCAGCAGAGCTTCCCTGACCCACGGGGGCTGCAGCAGCTGCACCCCTGGGCAGAGGGGGTCCTGCTCCCAGGGCCACCCTTGGGTGCAGGCTGGGGATCTGCAGTGACAGACACAGCGATTCTGGATGCAGAGCACCGTGTTGAATTAAAACCAGATGCAAACCTGGCTTCTTGGAGTTCAATAAAACAACAACAAGAAAGGGAATTTTGCCCTGGCATGCTGCATTCAAACAGCACAGTCACCATCAGAGACTACTTGGCCTTGCCCTGCAGAGGGGACATTCCACTCTGCAGGGAGGTGAGGATGCTGATTTGTACTCTCTTTTCTTCCCCTCTTGCACCTCAGTGTGATTTTCCTGCAGCTTCCACCGGTGTGACAGTGATGAGAGGGGACATCCATGACCAGGGCATGCACAGGGTGCTGCACACAGCTGCTGGGCTGGGCTGCAGGGACACTGTGCCCTTGGGGACATCAGGGTTGTCACAGCTGCTGGGCTGGGCTGCAGGGACACTGTGCCCTTGGGGACATCAGGGTTGTCACAGCTGCTGGGCTGGGCTGCAGGGACACTGTGCCCTTGGGGACATCAGGGTTGTCACAGCTGCTGGGCTGGGCTGCAGGGACACTGTGCCCTTGGGGACATCAGGGTTGTCACAGCTGCTGGGCTGGGCTGCAGGGACACTGTGCCCTTGGGGACATCAGGGTTGTCACAGCTGCTGGGCTGGGCTGCAGGGACACTGTGCCCTTGGGGACATCAGGGTTGTCACAGCTGCTGGGCTGGGCTGCAGGGACACTGTGCCCTTGGGGACATCAGGGTTGTCACAGCTGCTGGGCTGGGCTGCAGGGACACTGTGCCCTTGGGGACATCAGGGTTGTCACAGCTGCTGGGCTGGGCTGCAGGGACACTGTGCCCTTGGGGACATCAGGGTTGTCACAGCTGCTGGGCTGGGCTGCAGGGACACTGTGCCCTTGGGGACATCAGGGTTGTCACAGCTGCTGGGCTGGGCTGCAGGGACACTGTGCCCTTGGGGACATCAGGGTTGTCACAGCTGCTGGGCTGGGCTGCAGGGACACTGTGCCCTTGGGGACATCAGGGCTGTCACAGGTACTGGGCTGCAGGGACACTGTGCCCTTGGGGACATCAGGGCTGGCACAGGTACTGGGCTGCAGGGACACTGTGCCCTTGGGGACATCAGGGCTGTCAACATCAGGGGTGAGCCTGCACACAGCCCTGCCCTGACACTCACACCTTGCAGGCTCCAGCAGAACATCCACTCATATTTGCTGCTCCCTCTCCCTGAATCCCACACAGTGGGGCTGCTGCCCTCACCAGGGCTCCTCAAAATCCTGAACTGAGAGATTAGCCTGAAGTTCTCTATTAAAACCATGGCAGATAAAAGAATAAAAGTGGTATTTGATATCTGCAGCAAGCTTCATGGCAAAAAGTAGGGTGAGGAGAGGTCAAGTATATAATCCCCTAGCTGGCTCCTCTGTGCTATTCAGGCCACAGATGGGAAAGGTGGCCAGGACCTTTCCAGCCCCTCTGTCCTGGCTCAGGGATGGCCACACTGCTCCTCTCCTCAAATCTGGGCTCAGCTTTGGCACAGCTGCTCTGGTGCAGGGCACAACTTCCCCTGATGGCACTGAGGTGCTTCAGGACACACCTACAGTGGTAAGAAACTGTTTGAGTGTGTGACAAGGACAGCAATTAAAATTAAACCCTGTTTAGATAGCTCAAGGCTTTCCCAGGGATTTTGCTCTGTGTATATCAGCACAGGGCTGTTCCCGTTGAACTGCACCCACCAGAAGGGAGTGATGCTGTTTTAATTAGCAGAGTGATGCTGTTTAATTAGTCAGAGTTCCCAACTATCATGAATTGACAGGCCATGTATAACTGAGAGCTCCACAGCCCTGTCCTCCTACCACCACGAGCCAATTTCACGTTTGGTGCAAGATCTGCTCAGAGAAAATTTGTTCATAAATCTAGGAAATAAGCACAGGCTATAAAAATAATGAAATCCCTATTACAGCAGCAATTCCAGTGGTACCTCAGGCTGTTAGCTACTAAAATAGTCGTTAACCAAAAGGAAGGAGTTTTATTTTTTTTTAAATATATATACATCTCTGACTCAATTACTGCTTAGGGCTTTGACTATTTGCTGATACATTCAAGGGTAGCATTTAAATTCCAGCTTTCTTTTCACTGCTGTAGTTGTTTTCAAAACTCAGTGCTTTTAAGAGCCTGTACTGTGCTCTCTGTGTTCTGAGAATATTCAGAGCCTGAGGGTTCCTGCTGCTTTTTAGTGGCTTTGTGAGCTCTTCCCCTTCACTGTTGCTGTGAGCTCTGTGCCCCAGCACAGGGAGGATTTACAGAGAGCACTGGGCAAGTCCCTTCCTCTGCAAACCAAACCTCTGCAGATGTTGGGGACATTCCCAGAAAACCACACACACAAGGGGTTTTTCAGTGCCACTCTTCGAGGAGCACAATCTGGGATGGCCTAACAGGAGCCTGTCCTGCATTCCTGCCTCCCCTTGGATGGCTCCACCTGGAACTCCCCAAAGTGGGGCTGCTGCCCTCACCAGGGCTCCTCAAAATCCTGAACTGAGAGATTAGCCTGAAGTTCTCTATTAAAACCATGGCAGATAAAAGAATAAAGATGGTATTTGATATCTGCAGCAAAAAAAGTAGGAAAAATCTCATGGCAAAAAGTAGGATGAGGAGAGGTCAAGTATATAATCCCCTAGCTGGTTCCTCTGTGCTACTCAGGCCACAGAAATTCATCCAATTACTGCCCCAAACCCAACAATTTGTGGTGAAATTGGACCATGCCTTTTCAGAAGACTTGTTGCCTCGAATTAAGGGTGCAAGTTAATGGGCTATCTATCATGGCTTTCAGCAAGCCAAAACAATGCTGAGGGGTGGTGGTGTGGCTATGGTTAATTATAATTTCTGGCCAAAATTTACATCTTCTGCTTTGATTCCCTCCTCTGTTTCAACCACTGGCTGCTGAATCCTGTTATAGCTTTGTTGACTGAATTGAAGAGTTCTTTCCTACAAGAATTATTTTTTCCATCTAGTCACTTAAAGACTTTTTAATCTGCTTTTTGTTGAGCTGAATGGATTTTAACTCAGCTGTTTCCAGTGATGTTGCTCACCAGGGGTTCTCAGTTAACTTTACATATTGTGATAGGCTCATAGAGAAGCACATTGATTCTTTTCCACCAGGATTTCAGATGGATTCTTGTGCTCTGCAATTATCCTAAACTCAGGATTTCCTTGGTAATTTCAGATTATGCCCTTAATAGCAAAGAGAAGAGGAATCACAAGCCCTCTCACACAAGATCTGCAGACAGGCTCAGGGCAGAGTGCTCAGGTACAAAGAGTGTGGAGGTTTCTGGAAGCCAACCCCAGGAGTTTATGCCTCCTTTCAGATCTGCCTTATCAGGTCTGAAGGCCCTCAGTCCTTGTCACTGAGGTTCTCACAGCTTCAACTTGGATCAGAACCACAATGAATGCCAAACCCACCCCTGCCAGAGTCATAAATCATTTGAACCCTCCAAAATACTCCAAAATAATCCCAACACATGACACACACTGGCCAACTAGCTCAGCCAGAACAACCTTCCTTAAAGCAAACCATGTTTTGGATATGTCTGGACTTCATGTGGACTTGTAAGCTGCCCTCATTATTTTAAGTTCTGCAGTTATCAGGAGTTTGATGGAATGATTTCACCCTGTAGCACCTTGTAGAGCTTCTACAGAGCAACACATGCAACTAAAACACTTTGCAAGAAGCCTGCAGTTCACCAGCAGCCTGCCCACAAGTGAAAAGAGATGGAGTTTTGCTCTGCCAAGCTCTCATCTTCCCTTTGTTAGCAGCTCTAAAGTCCAAGTTAAGTCAGTTACCAATGGCCATGGAGGTTCAGCCACATCAGAGCTGTGGATGTGACTGCTACTCATGTTATAAACCATCCCCTCCTCAGGAAATGCAGCCCTGACCTGGGGCTTTACACATTTCCAGCCATAAAAGAGGATGGATTAGTTCTGAATTGGAAAAAGTCTGGGAATCTCTTTTGATTTGCTCAACAGGAATCAAGACAAGGTGGTTGATGTTTGTCCTTCCCATCCTGTCCCACAGGCACTGAAAGTGTTTTAAGGGCCTGCTGTGCCCTGAGCATCCCACAGCTGCTCTACAGCAGCTCCATCCCTGCCGTGGGGCCAACACCTCCTGTGAGCCCCTGCTCAGGTGAGCTCAGCAAATCTTCTCCACTGCTTGTTTGTCCTGTAAACACCAATGGAACTGCAGCCAGAGGGAGATTTCAGCTGTGGCTACCAAGGAGATTTGTGTTCTCCTCCCTGTCTGTTCCTTTTCTCTTCCTTGAAAACCCTTCCTTGCTGCTCTGCCCATTTAGGAACCGTGGCTCTTCCCAGCCTGAGCCTGGCCAGGGATACCCCAAGGTGGGAGCTGTGTGTCCCAGCTGCTCTGCCAGGCTGGCCCTGGATCTGCAGCCCTGCTGCTCCTCTGAGCCCTAAAATCATGTTCAGATAAGGTTTCAGGTGCTCAAAGTTTGGGATATCCCCAAATTATATCCTGCTCTTGGGTCAGGTTTTGCTCTCCCTCCCAAACCAAAGGGCAGGTGATGCCCCACTGCTACCCCCACAGTGCCCCTCCTGCCCCTCCCAGCTCCACAGGGAGCTGCTGCCAAGCCTGTGCCCAGCTCCTGATATCAAATGTGGGCAGATCTCATGTAGAATTATCCCAGAAAAAAGTAATTTGTCATGAATGCTTAGGAGACAGATGCACGGGTGTAAGCCTGCCCTGCAGGATTCAGGTGTAATCACATCCTTTGTTACCTGCTTCTGACCTGGAAATTGTACCCTTCTGTCCCTCAAAATCCTTCTTCCTGGCAACATGTTCATGGGGGCTGTCTCCTGGGTTGCTGGATGTCACACTTCAGGGAATTATGCTCATCCCTTCTCCTCTGTTGGTGGCTCCCACAAAATTGACCCACAGACCCAGAAGCAGCAGCAGAGCTTTAGAAAATCCTCTGTGGCAAAGGTGGCATTTGGATCAATACAGTGGTCAACATAACAGTTTTGAGGGTTTTTTTTGCTTTGATCTCCAGAAATGACTTTGACCATCAGCTGACACCCCTGCTCAGAGCTCAGAACAGGGCACCTTTTGTATTCCTGGGGCAACAGCACCTGCAGAGCAGGGCTGATATTTCTGAAAACCAGGGGCTGAAGCTTTAGGTTAAATTTGAGGTCAGTCTGATGTGTACCACTGGAAGGCTCCTTGCTGATTTCAAGCCTGGTTGTAGCCACACAAACTGCTCAGTCCCTGGAAATTTGTGTGCCAGGGGGAGCTGGCTCCAAGTCAAGTGGTGTCTCCACAGGCAGCCAGGCTGGACACAGCTGCCTTCAGTCACTTGGCTCAAGAAATTTGAGCCCAGCTAGAGAAGACATAACTTTAAATTAACTACAAGCCTAAATTTCATGCTCACAAGTAAGTCAAGGCATAAGCCTGTTGTTTTGAAAAGTGTCTAAGCACTCAAATCTGTAGAATAAAAGTCTGGCTTATGAAAAAATCCATGAGAGCAACTCAATCCACTTGGGACCACAAGCACTGGAGACTGTGTCACTGCAAAGCTATGGAATTTGGTCACTAGCAAATACAAATAGTTCCTAAGAATTCATGTAGCTACAGGCACATCCTCATCAGGACTTTAGTCCTGTGACTTAAGAGAGAGACATGAGCAGATGTCTTGAGAAAATCAGCCTCAGATGGTGCCTGACCATGGCCTTTGTCTTGTAAAGGTGGCACCAACAGGGACAAGTAAAACCCACCCAGGCTGATGCTCATGGAGCTATGAACAGCCCTGCCCACCACAAATACAAACAAAACCACACCTGGAGCCTTTCCCTCATTTTGCAGAATACACTCAGATTCTCCCATTATGCTGGGAGGAAGCCTTAGAGAGGGGGTTTTCCTTCTACAGTTGTTTTGATTTTAAATGAAGGGAATTAGATAATGGGAGAAGTATCAGCCCCCCAGCCAAAACTCACCCCACCTGTCTCCAAAGGGAGCCCAGGGATGACTGGGAGCAGCAGAGCACGGCTCTGTTTTCCAGACTGAAAGCACAGGTGATGCTTTTCTCCTTCCTCCTCATCTCCCCATCCCCACCCCATCTGTTCTGCCCTCACAGTCCATGATCCTGCCTTTTCCTTTTCCTCTGTCCCCCTTCTCCATCATTCCTTGTAGAATTTATTTAACTCCCTTTTAGGTGCTGGGGAATTGGCAGAGACAAAGCAGGAGGAGCCTCTGGCCGGGGTGATGGGCACAGGGATAATGCTCACACCTCAGCATCCCACAATAATAGAAAATGCCTCTGTCAGTCTCAATCCCTGGGAGACAGGCACTGCTGAGATACCTTCTGACAATGCTGCTCCAGTCTGATTAGCGTTCACTTATCTGGGATCGTTTTGAAAAGCAAGAGCATTATGCTGAGCTCTTTGTTACTACCAAGCTTCAGAGGGGTGGGGGAAGGCACACACAGCAGAGCCCAGGAACAGCAGGCAGGTTTGTCCCTTTGTGGAGCTGCTGCTTTTAAAAAGCTTTGCAGGGGGAAAAAATATTGATTAAAATAAAGAGAGAAAGCAATTAAATCTAGAACTTCTAGATAACCCCCCACTAATTGTCTTGGGCCTCTCCTGGGCTTGCAACAAACCTTGCACAATCAATCTTTTGTCTTGCTTGTTTTTTGGTTTCTCTTGTTCGTGCCCTGTAAACACGGGGAGGGGAGGAGTGTTTTGTGACAGAAGCCCAGGGTGTGTGAGGAGTCTGCATTTCTGATGCTCCTAATTTATTTCAGTTGCTGTAGCACAAGGAGAGCCTGATCTCAGCTGGGATATCTGACACACAACATGCCAGAATGCTGAACAGGCAAGAGCCAGGCAACAGCATCAGCCACGTTTTACACAGGGAGATCTGAGCACAGAAAAGAGAAAACAACTTGCCAAGGTCAAGGAGGGAGCCTGAGTCAGAGCTGGCTCTCCCAAGGCCCAGTGTTTGACAAAAACTCCTCTGCTGCAGATTTGCTGTGTCAAGTCCTCACAGGGCACTGAGCCCTTCCAGGAGATGGATCTGAGCCCATCTGCCACAGGAGGGTGAGGATTCCTCTTTGCCCTTCCAGGGGGTACCCCATGCCTGGCAGATCCTGGTTTGCCAGGGTGGATTTCCCTCAGATGGCAAAATATTAATTTTAAAATGGCAAAACTAATTTAAAAATGGGAAGAAAGTCTCCAGCAGCACATGGAGGGGGAGAGAGCTGGTTTGTGCTACCCAGGGGAGCACAGGAGCAAGTGGATGCTCCTTCCCACTGCTGCAAGCCAGGTTTCTTCCCTCCAGAGCCCACTGGAGATGTTTAATCAAATCCCATGATGGCCTCAGGCTGATCTAAAACCGCTGGGACAAAAAGCTGACAGCCTATGGGGAACTGAGCTGTTCCTGCTTTCTCCTTGGAATTATTCCAGGCCCCGTGAGGCCAGCTCCATGTGAGATCCCACAGGCTTTCCCCTGGCAGCCTGAGGAGCAGGTTGTCATCCACTGTCACAGTGTTCCCTGCTTGTCCTTGGCTCTGGGTCCTGTGCTTCTCCTTCCCCTCAAGGGTAATTTGTGAGGGGAGCTGAAGGAGCAATCCCAGCACAGCCCTGCTGATTGCAAAGCTTCCAGGAGATCTCCAGCAGCTCCACCACATCCCCAGCAAGTGCCTCCCAACTTTAATCAACTCTGTGAGAAAATTAAGTAGCAGTTTCTTCTTTTAGTTTATGGCTCATGAGAGGCTTTTCTCTGCCTCTAATGAAAAAAATGAACTAGAATTGCTCTCATTTTCCTGCCCTCCATCTTCTTGTGCTCTTTCTACCTTGCTCAGCCTCTGTGAGCTGCTTAAAAACATAACTCTGCTGCCTTCTAATTTTCCTGATGGAATGTTATTTCAATCATGCTATTAGCCAAAACTAAATCCAGCTCTGAGAAACCACTGCCCCTGTGCAAACCTGGCTGTGAACACCCCTGAGCACCTGGTGCTCCTTGAGGCTTAATTCCTCCCAAAATGCAGTGAGGATCTCAGACTCCCACAGCTCCCAGGCAGCAGAAATCCCTGGGGAGCAGGGAATGCAGAGCAAGCCAGGCTGGGACAGATGTCCCCAAGCCCTGTGCTCTGCCCCATGGTCACTCTCTGTCTCCCACAATCTGCTCCAGAGGGATGAGGACACCCAGTGCAGAGGGAAAGTGGAGCTGCCCTATGGGAAGACAAAAGCCATGGTGGAAAAAATTGTGCTTGAAGCCAAGGGGAAAAAGGTACAAAATCCAGTGGTGGCCCCCCTGGAATTACAGCACAGGACAGGGGAATGGGGAGATGGTTGGAAAGACCCCACAGCTCCTAAGTGTGTATCCAACCTCTGTCTGGATTTGATGCATAAACCACGTTGTCCTAAGCCTCCCAAAGCCTGATTTTCCCACATCAGCAGGAAGCTGCCAGACTTTCCCAGGATCAAAGGGTGCTTCCCTTGGAGCTTGTGCTGCAGCTCCAGCAGGAGTGTGACTTTGGAAAGGGCTGTGCTAAATCAGGACCAAAAGAACTGGGTACACCTAATTCATACTGAATAACAGTGTAATTTCCAGACTGACTTAAGAATTAAAAATATTGGTGTACCCAGAGCCAGCCCCCTACCCAAGGTAGCTGCTCAGTGTTCTAGACTGGCAGTGCAGTCAGCAGACATATGAGTTCTAGACAATGAAGGAGAATGTAAAAATGAGACTTGTGCTCCAAACCCCTGCCTGGAGCATCTCTCCCCAGCCCCAGTTTGAGGCCAGCCAGCTGGGCTGCCTTGCTGTGGTAACTGGTTTTGGTTGTTGCAAATCCTCTTTCATACACCACAACTGCAGAAGAGTTCATGCCACCAGCACTCTCCACCCAGCACCTCTCAAGGAGCACCATGTGGGTGATGTGGAAAAGAAATAAAATAAATTCAAACTGGGCACCTCTTTGTGTTTTTAGGGACCCAAAGCAGGTGCCAAGCATGCAGAGCACCTCTGCAAATGTTGGCTCCTCTAAGCTAGTATTCCCAGGGTTTGTGTTAACCTGGGAAACTCTGTCCCTGTGGAAGATTCCCTCTCTGCATCCATCCAAACTGGATCCATCCCCTGATGCCCTTGCCTGATTTTCCAGCTGAGCACTGGTGGCACCCTCAGGCCCTGCAGTGCCAACACCGTGTCTGGGGAGAAGGCAGAGCTCCTGCAGGAGCTGCATGTGCTTGCCAGAGCCAGGAATGGTGTTCTGACCTACCTGGAGCCTGAGCACACCGAGTGCAATCTCACCTATGTGGCTGAAGGAGGGGCTGAGCTCTTTGCATGGGGTGCTTCCAGCTTTAGTCACAGGGGATTTGACACGTCAGCTTAGCCATAATCCCCCCAGACAGGGAGATGGGTATGGTGAATGAGCACAAATGGGTTTGGAACCACAAAACTTAGGCTGGCTGAAGGGTTTTAAGAGCAGGTTTTAAATTTTTATTATATTTTTGTTATTTTTATATTTATTTTGTTTAAAATTATTATTTTAAAAGCAGCATTTAATTATTTATTTTATTATTTTATTACTGTTTTCCTGGGAAGGGTTTTCTTTTTTCCCTTTGAGAAGTGTTTCAGGGATATATGGGGGAAAAGAGAAATTCCAGCTGTGATTTTAAAAATGTTTTTCTAGGGAAAGACACTTCTTCATTAGAAAAAAAAAATGAAACTACCACTACTTGTCAAGTTCTTTATAGAAAAGGCTGCACTACATAACCAGTAGTAGTAAGCACAAGAAATTACTCACAAAACCTATAGGAAGAGTTTGTTCTGGTGCCTTTCAGGGGGATGTAATCCACCATCAGATCATGCAGGCATTCAGTGATTTCTGTGCAGCACACTTGTATGTCTCTTTCCAAAAGTGCAGATTTTGAAAATGCTGTTAGAGAAGAATCAGACCCACATAAATCAAGTGACTCCTTCAAAGGCTCACAGCAGAGGCAGGGATAAAACCCTGGAGCACTGCCTCTTATTCATCCAGCTCCCAGTACAAAACACTGCCCTTCTGCTTCACAGGAACCAGCATCACAAGGCACATTAATTGTCCAGCTCAAAGGGGACACCAAAGGTTTAAAGCATCTTGGAGGCCTGGATGAACTACTCAGTCTCTCTGCAGCACAGCTGAGCTCACCTTGAGTGCCTCTCTGCTTCCCAGCACTGAAGCTGGCAGATCCAATGCACTCATTCCATGGTAAACAGGGAAACTGAGCTCCTCCTGGATGCCTGTTTCTCTCCCTCTGTTATTTCTGCAGGGAATGTGGCATGGATGCAGGTCCTTGCAGCAAGGAACCTGCAGCTGCAGCCAGAGCTGCTGGCAGGACAGGTTTTTATTGCTCTCCAAGCAGGAAAGCTTTCCTGCTCAGGCACCAGCTGCTGTCCAGTGCAGACCCCTCGCTGATCTGGGCTCACACATCTGGAAGATGTGGTTGATGGTGCTCAGGATCATCAGGGTCATCCTGTCCCCTTTCTGGAGCCCACAGCCTTTCCTCAGCCTGCCCCTGCTGAGCACCAAGGGCTCCAGCTTCTCCTTGGAGACAGACAAGGCCTCCAGGAATTTTGGGTACAAACCCCTCTCCATGTGGGAGGAGAGCAGGCTCAGGACTGCCCAGTGGCTGGAAGCAGCTGCAGGGAGCCTGGGAACCCCCCAGCTGCAGGAAAAGAAGAACTGAACAGCACTTTTGGGGTGAGGAGGTTGCTTATCAGAGCAGCAGGTTTCATCTGAGCTTCACAACTTACAGGGATCTTTGGCAGGAGCTTTGCAAGCACAGAAATCCTGGTACAGGAACAGAGAAGGAGAAAAACTCTCAGGCTGCAAGTCACACCTTTGCCATGCCAAAATCTCAGCTATTTCATGTCCCATGGGCATTTAAACCTCCCCTGCACACCCATGGGGTTTGCTGGCCCCCCTCCTTGCCACGGTGCCAGCACTGCACAGTGACCTGGGGGAACAAGGGAGAACAAGCTCAGGTGGGAGATGGTGCCCAGAAAAGAGCTTTGGGGTAAAATTAGTGAAGCAATTTTTGTTCCACAGCCTGGGGAGCCATAGTCTCAGACATTTGGTGGGGTAGCTGTACCTGGCTCAGCCACTGAAGGGCCTTTCAGTGATGGTTTTGGGGAGGACAAGTAAAATCCAGCAGGTTCTTGCTCTGATGTAGGGTTTAATAAAAAGAAAAAAATGTATTTTCTTTCCCAAAACTGCCTCCTGCAAGTGGCTTCCTGTTATACTTTACATGTGGAATACTGAATATCTATTTTGAAATATTATCCCTATAAAAGAAAAACCTCTGATCTTTTGTTCTAACAAGGCATAGGCTGATTAACCTTTTATTAAAAGGTGGTGTGTGGATGGAGAACTGATGTCTACAAGCTTAAAGGTGGGATTCACGTTGTTTGCAACTCCAACTCTCTTACCACAGAGCGCTCCAGTGGCAAAGCAAAGCAGATTAAAGCCCATGTTCAGCTGCTGTGCTGGCAGAAAGCAACTTCAAGTGGAGGCCTTAGGGGCTGCATTTATGCTAAATAACGTTTGAACTCCAGGAGGAAGAGGTCATTTCAGCTCCTTCCATGGCACTGGAGCTGCACAGAGCTGGGAGCAGCATTGCACAGATGATATTTTCCTTCACACAGATGGGGCAGGCACTTCCAGGAGATTCACAGCAAAACTGTGGTTTCTATCAGTTTATCAGCTTCTCTATTTTTAAGACTTGCAGAGAGAGGCTGGTAAATCTGCATTATGCACAACTGAGGTTTCAGTTTTCACTTGAGTTCAGAGGAACGGGATATTTTTACAATACTGGCTCAAACTGAAAATTAACTCTTAACATCACACTTCTGTGTTCTGTGAATCTGTTACCCATCTCTTGAATGTTCCTGGAGTAAAAGTGTGCACATGCACAAAGAGAAGCTTATTTTAATTACAAGTGCCCTGACAGTCCTGGAAAAAGCAAGTTTCATCATGGCATCCTTGATAGAGATGATGAAAATTTGCTTCCTGTTAGTCCTGGTAATTACCCAGGAAGGAAAGTGGAGCAATACAGTGAGAGCTGCCAAGTTAAATTTGACAATATTCTCACTCACAAGAGAATTCTTCTTCAAAATGAGCTTACAAATCAGAAATCAGTTGCTCTGGTAATTAATTACTAAGCTCCTGTAACAAATAAATTTGGTCCAAACTGTTGCAATCTACTCACAGAGACCTTGAAAAGGTGAAGTGTGTAAATTACCAGTTCCCTACTATTTTTTCCCCTTCCACTCCTGCAGGGGTGGAGGTAATAAGAAAGGAGATAATAAAATTTCTGCTTTTTCTATCTTCACTAAAAGTCTCTTGGCAGTTTTTGTGCCATTATCCAAATGGCAGCTGACAACTCTAAGGACGTGACAAACAAATGCACCCTCAATTCCTCCTGCACATCCCAGAACATCTCCACAGCTCATCAGCGTTGGCCTCAACAGGTTTTGATGCCTGTGAAATTATGGATTTTTCCTGCCAAAAAAGAGCCACTGGGTGGAGCTGCGAGGCTGGGAACGGGCTGGAATCCTCGCTGGGATTCAGCAGCGTTCTGCAAGGACTGAAATCCCTGCCCAGGCAGCCAGGATGAGGGGTCTGTCCTCACTGGGGCACTGGGAATTCTGGCCTTCCCTCCTCTGCCTGGAAGCAGTCACCATTTTATCTTCATGTAGCTCTGTAATCAAAGAAACCGAGGAAATTATTTTTTTCCTCACACGGAGCTTATTAGAAAAGAATAAAAGTTTGCTTTTTGCTTTTAAAAATAGAAAGAATTTTGGTGCTGTGATCTCTGAGAAGCCTTGCACAAGCACAAGAGGCTGAGGCCTTCAGTCCCAGGCCCTCAGTAATTCCTCTATGGGATTTGGAGCTGCTGCAGATATCAGATGGGAGGGTTGTCAAGCCCCAGTACTATCCCAGAGATTAATGTCTTACAAGCTTACCTGCTTTCAGAAACTTTGCTGGGAACCTCATCATGCTTTTGTTCCTGTCCTGCTCATCATCACCTATGATTCTGATGCTTATCAGGGTGCAGATGACATGCAGGATAAGCAGAAGGGATTTTCAAAGGAGGTTAAGTGCTGCCTTTTTCAAAAGTATCTGAATTAGCTGGCTGCTCAGCTCTTTTAATACCTACTCACCTCCCAAGCTTTGACAAAAACAACCAGAGGATTCCCTTTCCCTGGTCATGGTAGAAATAGGGGAAAAAGTTAGACAGCAAAGCCTCTGTGCTATTTTCCAAAAAGATGAGTAAGCTTCCTTTGGCTGCCCTGCCTTTTGGCTCCTCCAAGCTAGTGCTGCTGCAGACTTCCTGTTAGATCCTTGATTTTATCAGATTATAACTTGTTTTCCCCTGGCAATGCTTTAATTCTTTCTACTGCATTGGGTTGTCATTGGCTTTTCTTTTCAGGGTCTCAGCCTTATTATGTAACAGCAGCAGCAAAAAGAAGAGAAAAGAAAAGAAAAAAATATTTCGGATCTGTTTCTACTTCTGGAGAGGAGCCTTTGTGCACAATTACTCATCCAAGAGATTCAGCAGGTATAACTGCTTCCCCCAGGGGCTCCATTATATAATTGGATTTCAGCCATACAAATTAAATCCTATCTTACCCCTTAGTTAAGCCAGGCAGTAAGTATTTAATGCTAATATCCCTGACAACTATTGCAGGGAGAAGCAGAGCTGAAGCACAGAGGAGACAGATGCAGGCAATCTCTGCTGCAGGAGCAGGGAGGATGAGCAAGGACTGACACCTGCTTGTATTTTCACCGTGGTTAAACTTCCCCAGGACGGGCCATGGCTGAGCTGGAGTTGTTGGATGAGCTGGAACAGGGCTCTCCCGTGGTTTTCCATGCTCCAGGAGTGTTCCCGTGTGATGAGCGCTCACCCCCCAACACGCACACTTCAAAGAGCCACATGCCTAACCCTGTTTGAGCTTCTCTGGAAGTCTCTGTTCTTGTGCAACGTCTGAAGGAAGCAAATTTAGCAATATTAAAACCCCAGCCAAACGCAAAAACCAAGCAAAGAACCCCCAAATTAAAAAGAAGATCTCGATGAGTTACTCATTCATCTGCATTTTCTGCCGCGTTCGGTCCTCTCCCGGCGCGTTCCTGTGAGACAAAGCCCTCGGGGCAGAGCCCATCTCTTTTGGTGTCTGGTACATCAGTCACGGAGTCAGGGCATGCTAATAAAGCAAAACAGATCCGTGGTAGGAGTTAAACCAGTCGGTCTGGTCCTGTAATTGGAACATAATCTCATATTGACAGTGTTTAACTCAGGATGCGCGGGGAGCAGGTGGCACCGGGCCAGGCCCCCACCAAGGATCGGGAAGAGATTTTCCAAGTGCAGCTCCTGGTCCTCATCTATGAGATGTTGGAAATTTTGATTCCCCAAAAGAGCCTCGAGCCCCTCATTGATCCTGGTTAAAGCCCCACACTCTGCTCTGCCCAGAGCCCACAGCCTGGCTGGAAGGAGATGCCTTGGGAACGTGGGGACAGGATGGGAATAACACCCAAAGGGCAAAAGGCTCCCACATCTATTGGAATTCTCACCCAGCCAGGTGATTTTAGCTCCATGAAGGTCCAACACACACTGAGGGTGTCCAGCATCTCACAGAAAATGGCTTAAAATAACTTGGCAGGTGGCATGATCAAATGTGTCTTGAAAAAGCAAAAAGGTTTTAATTAAAGAAGAAAATAACACAAAAGCAAAGAACAAAGCCAGGCACAGCACAGGGACAGGACCCACACGGCTGCTACAACACCCTGAAAATGCTCTGAGAAGCCTCGTGCTCTTCCTTAAGTATTGAACGATTTGGGTGGGTTTTTTGGCAAGCAGCCCAATAGGGAACAGGTAATTTTCTGAGGAACAGCTAAAGAGACCTTCAGTGTTTTTGTCTTGGCACTGAACTAACATCAGTCAGGAGAGCATGGAAACTTCTGGTGTTTTTCCCTTAAAATGGGGTGAAACTGAGACCCTTTTCCTTACCCAGAAACATCTCCCTGGTGCACTGCAGCACACGTTGCTGTGCCAAAGAATCCCAAAGTTCTCCATCCTCCTGGGACACCAGGGACACCAGGGACAAGCCCAGGGTGCTCTCAGTGCCAGGGACACACACCCCTGTCACCTTTCTGCTCCTTTTCTCACCTCTAAAAGCTCCAGTGGCAGAATTAACTCCACAGAAGATGCTGGCAACAGGGAGCAATTCCTTCCTCTGAGCCCAAAATGCTGAGATAAAGCAGGTGAGAGGAGAGGAAGCACATTTATTCCAAGATTCATCCTATGGTAGAGTCCAAGTGCAGACACAGACTCAGTTTTGCAAGGATGTGGGAGAAGAATACCAAGCTTATAGCTGCTACAGGAAGTTTAAATTGATTTTTCTCCATTTCAGCAATTAATTCCCATTAATCAACTTACTGTACAATGCTGCACAATAATTCACAAGTTTTATGTATTATATGAATAAAATTGCACATATATTTTTATGTGATTTTCATTTAATTGAATTCCAAGGAGATTTATCTGCTGGGTTATTAATAAATCTTAATATGGCCTATAACACTCAATTGATATTTAATTAACCTGCAATAACTGCCTTGTAAAATGTAAATTAAATGCTTTATTTTTTCCAGGCATATAACATTAAATCAAGTCTTTCATTCTACCAGCAAAGCAAAAAAAAAAAAAAAAAAAAAAAAAAAAAAAAAAAAAAAAAAAAAATAAGATGAAAAAAAACATTTCAGGCAACCAAACCTTACACCTGAAAATATTTGATATTTAAAGAGGTTCAAAGTGGAAACCAGATCCATGCTTTGTAATCAGCTCTTCTCTTGAGGAGGTACTTTTCCACTCTTCCCAATTTTAAAGATCACACAATTTGGGTGGATTTAGATGAAACAACAAAATCTCAGGAGGTTTGAAGAGAAGCAAGAAGCGCCCATTACTAATAATAAGGTTGCAAATTCCCAAAGGTATTGTGGTATTTGGCATTTTTCTGAAAGTCTTGGCTCCTAGAGTCTCACTATTAAATGAGAATGTCAGTTTTCATTAAAAAAAAAAAAAAAAAAAAAAAAAGGAAAAGGAAAGATGTTAAAGCCTTTGATAGGGGAAGTTTGCAAACCTGAATGTCAAAGGCATGAGAAGTAAGAGACAAAAATACATAAAATTTGATCCTTATCTTTAAAAGTAACAGAACTTTTTGAGACTGAGATGTTTGAAAACTGGGAGGTGGCAACAAATGATCAAAACAGCCTTTACAGGAAAAGATGAGAACAATCCAAATTATATTTTAAGATCAAACTCTTCTCCTCCCCCTCCCCTAGCAATTTACATAGATCTACATTAAATACTGCAAACTGCAAAAACAACTGGTTCTGATTTCCAAACCAGGAGAGCTGGCTGCCTTTTGCAAGGTGATTTGAAAGCTTCAGGAGAATATGACTGTCCAAAATTGATAAGTCTATAAAGTTTTACTGCCACAGCATCTAAATGTGGTATATCTTTCTTTTTCCATGCATGGAGAGGCAAGTCTGTCTCTCAATATTTTATTAAACAGGGAATTTCCACCAAAGGACAGTAACCCTCACTGCCTGTAATCTGTCTGCATTAGATCACTTTAAAAGGTATTAAATGGAAATAAAAAGTTAAATGTACCACGGATTTTAAGGATGTCACAGCATGGAAGAATGAAAACGAAGAGAATGGATTCTGACTTGTGGTGAATGAACAGAAATAAATCCAGAGCTGCTGGAATGGGAAGCCTGTCCCCACTCAGTGTTCATCCTCTCCAGTCACTCTTCCTCCTCCTCCTCCTCCTGCATCACCCCAGCCCAGGGCAGGGATTCCATGGGGAGCTCCTGGGGCTGAGGGAGCTCTGAGGTGCTCCCAGCTCCTGTGGCAGTGGGAGGGGATGTGATGCTGGAGCCCCCAGGGCTGCCAGGACCTGCCCTGCTCACCAGCCACTGCTTCAGTCCCCAGCACTGCCAGGACCTGTCCTGCTCACCAGACCCTGCTTCTGTCCCCAGCACTGCCAGGACCTGCCCTGTCCCCCAAGCTGCCAGGACCTGCCCTGTTTCCAGCCCAGCTTGGCCACTCACCCTTGGCTCCCTTCCCCAGGAGCACCAGGAGCAGGGAGTCAGCACACACACAGTGGCCCCATGTCACAGGAACTGACTGGAGCTTTGCAGACTTTGGGGTTTAATCCCCACCTCCAGCCTGGACTCGCTGGATTTTTGTGCTGGTTTTTACATTTACAGCTGGTTTCCTCCTCTCTCCTTCTCTCTGAATTTTATGATTTTGGGGATTGATCAGGAGGAGCCTTTTGTCCTTCTTTTACCTTTTATCTTTCTAAAGGAGAAGAATGTACCCCACAAATGTGGGGTCTGCTGTCAGCTTCCCAGGACCCTCGTGTTTTCCTCCACAGCATAGACATGGGCATGGGAGGGTTTTTTTCTAACTGAGCTGAATCCAGCCCTGGTTAGGGCCTGACCATGACTGACAGCTCACATTATCTTGGGCAGCACTTTTGATCAGGCAGAGTCACCCGGGAGCAGCCACAGGAGCCCCATCCACTCACAGGCTGCTCCTAACGACTGCTGGGAATTAAATCACAGCCTGAGGAGCAAATGGAGTTGGTCACAACGTGTTTAGGACTCCAGACCCGAGAACCCCCTCACAGAGGTTTTACCACAGAGTTTTCATGAGCCCAGTGCAGGACTGCTGTCCCCCCCATGTATACCCTGCTTTTTGGGAATGTAGGATGTATCCATCACCTGAATTATTGCTTTGCTCTGCCCTCTAGACGACCAACAAGGATTCCCCACAGTCACACCCATGCCTACTCCTAACCTAAAACCCTTTCTGACCACACTACCCTCATCTTAAATCCCAGCTCCAATGTTTTTCCCTTTAAGAAGCACAGCAGGCTAAGTATTCCTGACATTTCCATGATGCTCAGTGTCACCTTTTGTACAGGACTCTCACAGCAGCAGCCTTGCTGGGAACAGAGGGAATGCCCCTGACATCAAACCTCTTACCCAGCTGGTGACCAAAAAGCAAAGCATCCCCAGTCCTGCTGCTGCTGCTCCCACTGGGAGCAATCCCAGTTACTCACATGGAGGTAAGGACTGACTATGGGGGATCCCTAACAGGAGGCAGCACTTGGGAGTCCTGCCTCTCTCAAAATTCACATCTGGAAATGAGCAAATGATGCAAGAGCCAGTGCCACGAGGCACATCTAAACCAGCCCACCTTGGCATTGGGGACATGCCCTTAACTCACACATCTCAGTGATTCCTGGTTCCACACAAACCTCTCTCACTAAGGAAGGTGCTGCTGCATCCTGTCCCAAAATCCATCCCCACGCCCTGCCCTGGGGTGAGAATGGGGGGGGTTGACACCAAAGAGAACGATTTTGTGTTCCATTTCAAAGGGATTTAGAAGCTCTGCTCCCTCTGAGAAACCTGCCCAGCCTCCCTCAGAGGCTGTGCACAGGCTTGACATGACACCAGATAATGTTTGTGGGCTCTGGCATAACTGGGGATTACTGCTCTGAAAAGGAGGACTTGCTGAAGTGGCTGTGGTTTAAGGGAGGATTTGAAAGGAGAGAGAAGTACAGAGGGAAGCTGTTCTAGACACTAAGTCACATAAGAGAAGGCTTAAAAACCGAGAGCAGGAGGAAATGAAGGGATCTGAAAAGGAAGGGATTTGGGATAAATGAGTGGAGGAGGAGGAGAAACGTCAGCTAGCTGTGAGATTACATGGGGCAACGTGTGAGCTCCTCCAGCCCTTCTTGGGGTGACAAGAGTGGTGGGAGAGATGCACCAGGGAGCTCTGGGCTGGCTGCAGGAGGAAAATGGGCAAAACCACACTCCTGGTGGGAATTGAGGGAACTTGGTGGCATTGGTAGCACAGCTTGATGAGATCACAGAGTAACTGATGGTGGGAACCTCTCACAGGCAGCTCCAGCTGAAGCAGGGACCAAAGTACAGCCAGTGGGTGTCCAAGCAGCACAACAGAAGTCAGGAGAAGTGTGGGGAGGAGCAGGAAGCTGAGAGATGCTGGTGGAGGGTAATGGTGTAATGTTCACTCACCAGGCTGAATTAAACAGGGCTGGCTCTGTTCATGGATTTTCCTGCACTAGTTTGCACTGGTTATCACAGATAAGCCCCATTAATGCAACTCTCTTGTGATGTTGGGAAACCTCAATAATGGAAATTACCTGCTCTGCATGGACAGATGAATGGGAGTTACACAACCACTGCCCCATTTCCAAGAAGCACAGCAATGTTGAGTGGGTGAAGCCAAATTTAATAGCTGTTATCAAAACCAAGGAGAGGACTTCCATTCAAGAGGTAACCAGGAGAAAAGCAAGGACTTGGGAGCATTGCACAATCATAGCAGCTCTGGACTCCCACCAACAGCAGCAGCTCCAGAGCTGGAACAATGCTCCAGCTTTATTTAGTGCCTTGACAGGCAGCCAAGGGCCTTACAAAACACCTCAAACAGTTAATGCAAATCCATATTATCAGGCCTATTAATGGCCTGTCATTGCCTGTCTGCAGATCACTCTTTTGTGCCAATAAGCTCTAGATTTCCTTAATCAGTTATGCTTAGCTGACATTCCTAGCACTGGTGGGATTCCATAAGGTCCTAAAATCTGAAGGACCAACCTCTTCTCTACCCACTGAATCACCATTCCCCCATCTCTGGCCTTAGTTTCCTCTTCTATTTGATGGGGACAACATCTTGTACCTTCACTGTAGCCATGGGACATTTGTGTCCAACTCTTTTCAGAGCTGAATAACTCAAGCAGTCATTTTGAATTTCTTATTGTCTCAATTTAGGTTTTAAACCGATCCTTACAATCTTTCACACGCATGACAAAATGATCAAAAGCCATTTGCAGCTGGTTTTGAATCTGCACCAGACTTTACTGAAACCTGGTGTTTCTGCCCCATTTGCAGAGGACTTGGCAGGGAGGACAGGAGAAAAACTGCATTTCCCCTGTCTCTGCTCCCTTGTCTGTTAACGTGGACTCTTCAGTACTCCCCTCCATTTTGGATCAATGTCACATAACCTCATTTCCTCAGCTTAAGAAAAAGCCTTAGATTTTATATGTTGCACTAAAATATGTCAGCACTGCTCAGTTAATAAACAGTGCTAAATCAAAACCAGGCCCCAGTTCGTAGATCATGTGAGCAGTGTCAAACACAGGAGTGATACCACAGCAGAGATGTAATGGACAGGCTCCTTAGCCCGGGTTTATGGCTGTGAAAGAGAAAAACCTGGTGTTCAGTCACTTCTCATTCACCAGAGGCTGTCACACAATCTCTCACAGCTTTTTTGGGTTATGTTTATTTTTCTTGGGGTTCCCAAGGGCTCTGCCTTCTGATCCCCCTGCAAAACCTCCTCTGTGACTACCCAAAGGACTAACCCCTGACTTAGAGCCAGAACTTGAAGCTTTTACTGCACGTTAGAGCAGATCCTTACCTGATAAATCAGAATATCCCCCATCCATTTACACCCACAGAGGAAACAATTTTCACAATTCAGAGCAACAAGGGCTTTATTTTCTTCTCCGTGTTGACTTTTCCTGTGTGGCAACTGTTGAAGCCAAGAAACTTCTCTCCCTCTCACTTGTCAGCAGGACACCCCAGCAGCTTTCAGGGCTGGGATTCAGCACCTATGGCCACCCTGGCCTGGCAGCACCACTCCCTGCCACTCCCAGGCCACACTGCAGTCCCTCTGGGCTCCCGGTGAAATTAAAGGAATGAATCCCATCAAACTGTCCTTGTTAGTGCCATCTCCCCACCAACATCCTGAATTTGGGGAAAAACAGTGAGGAACATGTCCTAGAGGCTGTCACACGTGGCCATTCATTATTCCCATGTTTCTGAAGACCACCATGAGCAGACCCACAGAGACCCCATTTACTGCCCCTCACACCTGAAACACAACCAATTACTGTGTACCTTTGGAGATTAATAGTGAAAAAGCTCCTCTCACTCACTGCTGGAAAGAAAATGTTTTTGGAAAGGCTGTTCCTGTCATTTGATATTGTCCAGTTTTTCCACTGAGAAAAGCCAAATGTGAAACCTCTGTGCTGGTTCAGTTTTTCCCTTGGCAATGCCCAGCTGAAGGCTGCTCAGTGTATCCATACACCTCCTCCTGCTGCTCCTGAAAACTGCCATGGATGAACACAGGGCTGCCAGCACGCAGCCAGAGCCAGGCACTGCCTAAGGCCACCTGGGTGTCCTTCCCAGGGGGAAAACCCGAGGGACAAATCTCACACAAGTGTCTCTCTAGCTATAAATACTTGCAGGAGGGAACATCCCAACCCTGGGAGAGAGGAAGGACTACAGCAATGCAAGGACTCATCCCTGCCACTCTCAGCTGAAAAACAGCCACCTAAAAGTTAGTTTGAGTTTGAACTTCCTGCTGTGGTGAATGGAGAGGGAAACTGGCACCTCTGGAGGGCCATTCATCCCTTCCCAAGGTATCTGTGTGAGACAGGGAGGGTGGATTGATGCTGGAGGTGCCAGTGTCTTTCGACAGGGACTGGAAAAGGAGCCCTGATGATTATCTTGGACTTTTAGGCAGAGTCAGTTAAGGTGAACCTTTGTTGGACTGAAATCAGTGGTGGTTTCGCCTTTGCCTTCAGTGGGGCTGGGTTTTCACCACGGTGATCTGAACAGATTAGAGAAGAAAAACAGAATAGGGAAACACATCTATAAGGGAATGAAATATTTATTTCCCCCGATTCACAGAGAGCAATTAAGATACGAAGAGATTAGGGGAACTCTTCACAGTCACTGAGTGGGCTTGTATTGAACAAGAAAAGAGGCTTTGGAGCCTGCAAGCACAACTTGAGCTCTCAGCCACCCTGCCTTCCTCCCAGGAAAAGCATCATGCAAATGTGAGGAGGAAGGAACCGCGGCAGACATGCCATCTGGGAGGATGATGGACAACAAGCTGACTAGGAATAAATAGCAAAATATAATAAATTCCAAACCATGCCAACAGCAACTGTTGTGCTATGAATTAACAGTGCTATTAAATGTTTACGCACACACTTCTGTCAGCACCTGTCAGCATTTATGCAATACATACGTTGGCAAATCTGTATTACGTTATTTCTTGCAACTGATCTGCATTAATACTGCCCGTGCACATGTTCAAGCAAATTGCTACACTTCTTTTTGACCTATCCATGTGCAAAAGGTGCAGCAGTTCACAGGATTTTATGCCTATGCAGCAAATTCGAGGTTTATGTGCCAGGCAGCAGAGCAAGGCTGGGGGATAGAGGGCAGCAAAGGAAAGAGAAAGAAGAGCAGGGAGGAACAAGGGACCTGGAAAACCCCGGCCAGGGCTGGAGGATGCCTGAGGAGATGGTGGTGGGCTTAGGGCAAAGCTGGGCTCACCCCAAACCAGGCCAGAGCAGGGGAGGCACAGTACAAACCTCCTTGAGCAGGGCAGAAAAGGACAGAGGTGGGGGAAGCCCCAAAATCCAGCCCTAAGCTGCAGCCCCAGTGGAAAACATACTTGGCCAGGGCTTTGCTAAACTCGTGCTGCAGGGAACACTTATGCTACAGCCAGCAGGATCGACCACGTTTAACTTTCCCCCTCTGACTCCTTCTTTTTGCTCTCCCCTCCCTTCCCCCAGCCCCGACTGCAGTAGCTGGGGTGGAGGAGAGAAAAATGTGTAATTAAGGGAGTTGCCACTTGCTAAAGCTGGAGCAAAAGAGAGGGTTTGTGGTGACAGGGCTAAATCTGGGACCCACCAGTGGCTGCTAATGATGAGAGCTGTGGTTGCTGAGCCACCCAGGCAGGAGCAGAGGCAGGAAAAGTGGTGGTTGCAAAAGGGGCTGTAGTGCCCCACCTCTGCTCCATGTGAGCAGATTTTGGAGGCTCAGGGATGCACACAGGGACTTGGGAGAGCCCAGCAGACACAGGCAGAGCACTGGGAATGGGAATAAGGTCACAAGTGATGCTTGATCTGGACATCCCAGCTCCCTGGCCAGGCTTAACCTCAGCTAGGGAACTGGCTCTGGTTCTGGAATGGTGCAGCAGTGCAGGACAAACATGCAGTGCCTTACAGAGCTGCTGCAGGGCCTGGGAATTGCTCCTGTTCTCCCCCTCCTGTTTGTGCACAGACACCACGAACTTTTGCCTTTTTACCCTCCATTGATTTGAAGTACCAAAAGCAGGTATTTAAACGAGCAAACTTTTTGAGTTGCTCCTCCTGGTCTCATCAGGGGAGGTTTTTGTTGAGCCTGAAGCCAGAGCAGAATCCCAGCCCTGCTGTGGGCTGTGGCAGGATGCAGGACAGGCAGAGCTGGCTGATACCAGCAGAGTGCCACACAACACCCCATCAAACTCAGCTCAAACTCTTGATTTGCAAAGGCCATTTGTGCTCAGCACGACCCACTGAAATCCAGAATGTGTATGGCCATTTTGCTGTGTGCATTAAACAGGATTAAAAAAGAGCAGGGAGTAAAAAGATCTACCCTGGCCATATTTACCCTCAGTCAACCACATTAATTCATCAGCTATATTCCTGTGTCTTTAAACACATGATTTTGACTCAAACTAAAGGGTTTTTATACTTTACATTGGAATTAACATGACAAGCGATTAGCAGATCATCAAGAATAAGACTTCTCTTAATAGTGCTAATAAAAAGGGAGATATTTTTAATGCAGTTCCTAGGATTAATAATTGCCATTCTGATAGAGTCAGAATTTCCAGCGTGAGCCATTCCCTCCATAGCCACAGGTGCAGATGGATGAAGCAGCTCAGAGGAGCTGAAGTTGATCACATTTTCCATGTAAAAGGGCACAGTAATTACAACTGATGAGGGTGCTGGAGAAAAACACTGGGTCTTGGTGGGGAAAAAACCCAAATTTGTAATCAACAGGGGCAACCACAGGAGAAGTTTTAAAATCCTAATTTAAAAGCACTTAGCAGTAGCATGCTATGCTCCTCCAGGTACTGAGTACGAGGACATTAAAGGAGAGGTAGGAAGTGTCCCTGGAAAGTGCTGCTATACAGGGGACTCTTCAGTGGAATTCACTGGGATTTTCAGTGCTCACACACCTGAAACTCATGGGTTTTTTGTGGGTGTTTTTTTTTTTTTTGGTTGTTTTTGTTTTTGTTTTTTTCTGTTTAAGGAAGGCACAGAATATTTTAGTGCACCTCCAAAATTAAGTAGAGGAGTGAAGAGTTTGTTGTTTAAGATTCAGTTCTGAGGGCTGAAGTCAGCCCGAAGGGATAACAGCTCTACATCCCCAATCTGGAGCTGGAATATCCTTGCAAAACAGAAACATTAAGGTTAATAATATAAGTGTGGATTTGTGTCTTTAAATAGCACTGAAAAAGATGCAGAGATCTTGTCTTGATGATTAGTAAATCGATGGCACCTAAAAGCTGAATTTCCAAAGGAGTTCAGCCCCCCAGATTGCAGAGCAGCTTTGTAGCACAGAGTGATTTCTCTTTGTCTAAATGAGAGTTAAGATCCTTGGAAGTCTTTACTCCTGGTTGTGGGTTCTGCATACTTTAAAACACGCCCCTGATCTCTTCTAACACACTGAACCCCGAGGAGAAATACCAGCAGGGTTAGAAACCACCACCAGATACATTTCGAGCTTGATTTGCCTGTATTATCTTAACACCCTGTTGCTCCAAACCCTCTGAAAACGACATATCTCATCTTTCTATTGTTATTACACCCAAAGGATATGTCTGCACCGCAGTGCTGAGCTGCCCATGCCAGAGCTCTCTGGAGCTGGGAGCAGCCTTGCTGCAGCAGGAGAATTTGGGCTGCTCCTGCCCCGCTGAAGGTGGCTGTGAAAAAGCAACGGGAGCTTGGCTTGACTCTTCTGGCAGCACACAAATGCAGCAGGGCAACCACTCCTGATTAGCTCGCTCCCACACCATCTGTTTTCCAAGACTACATGGACTTTCTGGCACGGAGATTCCTGTTTGAGGATAGGAGCTTGTGTACAACAGTTTACCATAACCAGCAAAGCCGAGCTGACACTCCCTCCCTCAGAGACAGCAACAGTTTTGCTTGGGTTTTTAGGGTTTTTTTTTTTGGTTTTGGTAACCCTTTGGCTATTTTACATCGCTGGTATCACACTGCAGGGGGGCAGCTGCAGAGATTTCTGTGCTCAGGGCAGGTTTGCTGGCATGGAGTGGAGCATCTCGTGGGTAGGAGATGTCGAGGCCAAGCTGACGTAGGAAGGAAAAGCTGATCCCCCCCAAACTGAATGGATTTCAGCCCTCCCTGCAGCAGCTCTGGGGTGCATGGCAGGGCTGGAGCCTCCCCAGGCTGCAGGGTGAAGGGGGTGAGGAGCTGCAGATCCCCCAGTGATGCTCAGGAAGGCTCAGCCCAAGGCAGGAGCCTGCACAGCCCCTCTCCTCACACTCCTCCCTCGGTCTGGCTGTGCTGGAGCAGCCTTAACACAATGCAGAACCCAGGCCAAAACCCAAAGCCACTCTGTCTGTCTAACCCTGTCTGGCAGTGGTGCAGCACATTATTACCTTCTGTAATTCCCCCAAGTTATTTAGGGCTGTCTCCTTATTATCTTGATATCTTGGCTCCCATAATAATTACAGACCCAGTTTTACAAGGGCAATTTTTTTTTTTTCTTGATTAGTTTCCAGGATTCTGTTGTTGCATCAAAGCTGTGCTCGTTTTTGTGTATTCCTGACAGATGTCTACTGGGGGAATTACAGCATGGGCACGCAGAGAGGAAGCCATCCACGGTGAGATTAAGGAAACAAAGAGCAGTTCTGTGAATTTAAAGAAAAAAAAGAGGCATTTCTCACGCACGTGATGCACACCCGGCTGGTCAGATGAGCACACACACACACTTTGGCACTTGGTCTTCTGTGATTTCTCCCAGCTTTTGCCCACCCACTGCAAAACACGTTACAGAAGTGCTGTAAGAACATCCTCTGGCCTCTGCAAGGGCAAGGAACAATTAAACTGAATTTGCCATGTCTAATTTCTTACTCTTTCTGCTCTAGCCAAACCTCTAACAGACCTTCACAAAAGAGATGGTCCTTAATTGTGCTTTTCATAGCAAGGAAACTTTGGTGAGAAGTAATGAAGTGGACAGTTAAAAGTAACTTGAGAAGCAGCTGAGCTGGGATTAAAAGAGAGATCTGCAGAGCCCTTCCATCTTCACCACAAGCTCACGTGTCTGCTCTTCTCTAAACTCAGCCTGTCCACAGTCCTCTGTGATCTGCTGCCTTCACCAGGCCTTGGCCAAGAATAAATAACAACAACAAAACACCCTGGTTATTTGTACTACAGCGGTGCCTAAAAAAATACTAATTATCCACAGCAGTGCGGTGCCTGCAGGCCTGAGGTGAGACTGGCACCTCATTGTGTGTTAGGTGTTACACAAAACAGGTTATAAAAAGATGGTCCCTGCCCTGGAGAGCTTATAGACTAATTATGCAAGAGAAGGAGTGGGTGGAAACAAGTTCAGAGAGAGAGAGAGAGTGAGTGATTCAGTATCTGCCACAGCAGAGCTCGCCAAGCTCCCCGGCCTCTGAACTGCTGCTCACCCACACTGGTTCCTCACTCAGGAGGGTCCTGCTGCTGCCCCTGGGCTCCCAAAAAACTCACAGAGACAACAACTCCTGGCTCTGAAGCAGCCTTGGAATGTGCCTCTGGTCTCTGTCACCCAAGAGGTGACAGTGGGAAGAGCCACAGGGTCACCAGGAACCACCCCTGCCACCGCCACTTCCAGCAGAGCCCCGTGCCATGGAATTGTGTCCTCAGCCACTGCTAAAGGCAGGGGATGGGACTTGTTGGACAAAGAGCTCAATCTGGGATGGCAAACCCTCTGTGTTAGGGCTGATGATGAGTAGATCAAACCATGTGTCAAATAAATCACCCACTCAGTCCAGAGCCATACATGAAAATACAATTAGAGATTAGCCCATGGAGTGCATAACTGGCAATGCATCAGCTACAAATCATTTTAAAAGCATGTAGCTGATCTAGCCTCCTTAATTCCTTGAGTTGTTGATTCCAATTATCAGCAGCCAAGTAGCAAAAGGTTTTTTTATCCCAGAAGATTTCTTACTTTTGGATACAATAAAAGTCAATTTATTCGATGATTACTGGGACATGGGCAGTTAATAGGTTGCGTCTGTTCCTTCTCCCCTCAGATACTTCAGAGTGGATCCATTAACACATTTACAGAGTAGACTTAAACAATAATAGTGCTGCTCCTTCTCTGGGGGTACCCAAACCAACCCACTTTTTGTACAGGGCACTGGGATGTTTTTTACTATTACAGCTCCAGAGGAATTTACATAATTGGTTATGAATAATTTGTAACTTGTCTAAGAGTCTCCATGTAGCTATCTGATTTACTACAGCTTCCCACTCCAGAACCAGCAGAAGATTTTAATACAGTTTTTAATTGCAAGATCATAATTTAAGCATATCAGTGCTGCCTAATGCAGCGTGGGACGTGGGACATGGGAGCAGCTCCTCTCCACAGCCTCCCCCTGTACCTGGCATCCAGCTCCAGGAGGGTCCTGGGAGTGCTGCAGGGTAGGCAGCAAACAGCCCTGCCCTAAGTGCAGACATCTCTTCCTTCCTTTATGTGTTTGACTCCAAATCATCTGCTTTTTGCAGGGTGGAAGGAAGAGAAACCCTCGTGGTTTTGGTTGGGGGTGTCTGTGTTCAGGTGATGCCTCTGTGCACCTTTGGTCATTCCTTTATTCTCACCACAACACCAATAATGCATCCTCCCCTTGGCTGAGGCTGCTGGAATGAACACAGGGAGCACTCCAGGGATGGATGGATACTCTAGGACCAGGTTTATAGGGAATACAAATTACTTTCATCAGGGCTGGGGTGCTGGAGGAATTGACAATGCACTACCAAAGGCTTGTATTTTGGACAGAAATCTGTATTCAAACTTCTCCTAAGCACTCTTTTTCAGGAATCTGCCTCTGTCATGCAGGCAGGGATAAAGAAAATAATCTGATTTTGCATGGGTACAGAGAAGTCTCTTGCCTGTACAGAAATCAGAGATCAAGGCCAGCAGCCTGAAACCAGTGTAATGAACTGGGAGAGCCCCTGCACAAAGGGTGTGTGCCATGGCCTGGGTGCTCCTCCCCTCCAGGGCTTCACCCTCTGCTCTGTGCCCCAGGAATGCTCTGCTGCCTCAGCATTGAGGTTCCCATGGCAAACCTTGACCAGGATCTGGGAATTCTCCTTTCCCCCAGCCACCTCATCCCGCAGGAACCAGCTTTCTGCCAAAACCTCCATCCAGTTTGGAAGAAATCAGCCATTAGATCCAGAGCCACTGAGCACCACAGGCTGACTGCACTGGCTCTGTTTCTTAGGAAAATGGCACCAGAAAAAATATTCCACATTTTCACTCAGTTGGAAGGAAGTCTAAAGCACAAGACTGCAGCAAACTTTCTCTCATTTTTTCCCTATATGATTTTTTTTTTTTTTTTTGCTTCAGCAAATGGAATTTAGGACTGGGTCACTGAATCAAATTGCTTGCTCTCACAGGAAGCCTCTTTATGTAGCCCATTTAATTATTAATATTTCTGCCCCCCAGTTCAACAAAATCACAAGAACATTCCTAAATTTGTTAAACTTGAACCAATGCTAATCTTCAGCTGCCTTTGAGTGGCATTTCCAAAGACAGAGGCCATGCTGGTGTGCCTTACAAAACACTGATTTAATAAAAGATGTTATATCTCTTTCTCCAAATTTCACTATGCAAAGGGTAAATAATTGCTTGAACTCAGTGTTTAGTCAAGAGAGCATAAGCTTCATTGAGGCAAGTCCCCAGTGAGACTTAAGGATATGCCTAAATGCTTCCTCTGATTTGGGACTGAACAACTAATTGGCCTTTGCTATGATAGGGCCTTTACTGGATTTTTCTCCTTCAGCTACACTTTCTTTTAAAAAAATTAATCCCATCAAACTACTGAAAGAACCACCTCACTTCCTTCAAGTTTCTTTCTAACATGTATAAAAAAGATGGTTTATTGTCCTGAAACCAAACCCATTCCAGCCTGTCAAAACCTTTCTGTAAGGCAGCAGCGAGCTGAATAATACATTTCACATTAAATTACACAACTGTGTCATCGGGCTAACATTAAAGGTAAGTCATTAATAAAAAGAGAAAATAAAGTGGTCCTTAATTATACAAGACATTAAAAGGCTGAGTGTTTTGCTTCTGCAGCACCCTCACTTTGTGAGAATAAACGTTTTAAGAGCGGTGTGAACTTTTCTCGGTGGAAATCGCGGCTCCGGGGTAATCCCTGCTAATGCAGCTCCTGCTGCAGCCGTGTCCTCCTCCCCTCCCAGCTCCTCCCTGTGCACGGAGCCAGCTTCCAAACCCCCGGCTCACTCACACACAGGGCTCTGCTTGGGTTTTGTTATTGATGGGGGACGTTTTCGAAAGACTCAGGTGAAAGCACTTAATAGCTAAAGCCCATTGATTTTCTGTAAAAATAGCACATCTCGGTGCTTTTCACAAACATCCGAATACACTTTGGAAGCTGGAGCCTCACAGGATGAAGCCAAAGGAGCACAGAGGGAATCCAGGCATGGGAAGTTCGGTGTTAGGGCCAGGTAACGAGGATGGTGGCGGGGAGAGAGGGGCACCTGCAGGCTCACAGCCACTTGTGCATCAGCAGAGGATGAGGGACTGTCCCTCCTGATGCCAGGCTCCCAGGTAAATCCACACCTGGGAACCCCCACAGCCCTTCTTTAGTCACCAAACCCATATATATAACCCACCAAACCAGATAAGGACAAGGTGCCTTCTGCACATCTCCCTGCACGATGCTTTCTGTACCCTGCAAGTGACAGCAGAAACTCCTCAGAGGCAGCACTCCTCCAGGAAAACCACACATTTAAAGCTTTTGGGGACTGCCATAATTTATTTTTTTTTTTGCCTGCAGAACACCTTTTCCCAGCAGAAGAACAATCCTCTCTGCATTCCTTCCTGGCTCCTCCTTTCCCCTCCGGCTTCCAGAAATGCAAAGCTCCTGTGTTGAGACCCTGTCGCCCCTCAGGGACTGAGCCAGCCTTGCCCTGGGGCACAGGACAAAGAGAATCACCACTCTGGGATGCTCCCCGGGAATTTCTGGGCTTCCCCTCCAAGCCTGAGCTAAGGACAGAGCTCCCAACAACTCCTGCACATCTCCCAGGGGATGCCCACAGTCACCACCTGGCAGCTGTGCAGGGATAACCCGGAGGGTGCCGCAGCAAAGGCTTGGGAAAAGAAGGGTTAAGGACACCCAGGAATATCCGTGACTTGTGCTAAGGATAACCCTGCTCTGCCCACAAAGCTCAGCTAAGTGGAGGAACTTTGCATTAACCTGCTCATGAGGACTCCAGTCAGGTAGGCTGCGGCTCCTTCCCCGGGGGCGGGTGGAGCCCGACTTCTCCAACAAAAACAAATTGGAAGGAAAATTTCCAAGGAAACATGAAAGGTTGTGAAAAGTGTTGGTTTGTGTGGAAAATTTTTGTCCTATTTTTCCTGAAAAACCAAATGCCTAAAAACAAAAGTATTTTTGGCCAAACCCCTGAGTTTTTCAGTATTTGAATTTCTGAACCATAAAAGAAGAACTTTACTTGGGAACGGCAGATCAAAAAAATCCCCCTAAAATTAATTTCCTTTTAGTTTGCATTTAAATTGTCTGCTTTATTATGGCACTAATTCTAGCCTTTTTTTTTTTTTTTCTTTTTCTTTTTTTTTTTTACATATATACTCTCTTCAGCATTGCACTTATACCGAGATTCTGAAGATCTCTGTGTTGTGGATACAGCCTTTCATCAAGGAGACTAAAATTTTCCACAAAGTTTCAATGCTGGGGAGCCATTTAAGGCTTTGGCTCACATAGCCAAATTGGCCAAGAATTAGTTTGTAAAGAAAACATGAGGGATTTAACCATATGCATATCCCAAATCACGTCTCTACAATCTAATCAAGTGGGTTTCTTTCTGTAAATGCCAATAGAATATTTGGTACGTATTAAAGGATGTTAATAAAATTTACAAGATGAAATGAGATTCCTGCCATGGACACAGAGTGTGCCCCTCCTTTGCACCTTCCAGGTTTCAGCAGCACAGTACAACAAGGTGCATGGGGTGTATTGAAATTAGTTTGAAAATGGGAGGGGTGTCTGGGTGATTTCCTTGTTTGGTGGCACCTTCCCTCTGGTGCCTGCTAAATCATCCTTGCCAAACATTATTTACCCCTGGAGCTAAAGAAAATGCTTTGAAGAGCAAGTCTCAGCATACCAAGTGTTAAATACTTCACATGTGCAGGGGTAGCCTTCACATTAAAAGATGTCTCCTTTACCTTGGAGTAATTAACTCATTTGAACTATCCTGAGGTTAAAGGAAAAAAAAAAAAAAGTATAAAACTGAAACAAAATAGAAAAAAGCTCAACACCAGCTAAAGACCAGACACCTGAAGTTCACCATGCAGTACATCCAGCTGTGCTAACCCTAGGAGATCATGGGATGGGTTTGCTGGGTGTCCCTCACAAGGAGAACCCAAAATCTGTATGGGCTTCCCTTTAATGCAGAGAAGCTTTGCTGAACTCAGAAATGGTCACTCTGATGGAAAGAAAGAAAGAAAGAAAGAAAGAAAGAAAGAAAGAAAGAAAGAAAGAAAGAAAGAAAGAAAGAAAGAAAGAAAGAAAGAAAGAAAGAGAAAGAAAGAAAGAAAATAATAGAAAATAACCTTAAAAGGGGGTGGTCTGCATCCCCCTACATAAAACCAGCAAAAGGAACCCTGAGAGGGCCAGCCAGGGGAGGTGGGACTGGCTACCTTGGGATACAACAGAGCAACACCCCCAGCAGTTCTTTTCCAGTGGCACACCAAGAAAAACAGCTCGTGCCAAACCATCTCCCATGCTCACTCCTGCCTGGCTCTGCCAGCAGCACTCCTCCTGCTCCTCAGGAGCCTTCAGCCCTGAAAAAGGAGCACATTTTTTAGAGAGTCCCCAGCTAAAACACCAACAGTGTGTTCTGGCTCCATTTCAGATCAGCTTCCTTTCCACCTCTCACCCCCAGCCTTGGAAACAGTGAGTTGTGATTCATGTGCAGACACTGCTGTATTTCCCTTATTTTTAAACACTTATTCCTGCCTGTCCATGGGGTGGTGCAGGAATTACTGCAAGTACCAATCCCCAAAACATCCACACAATTCTGTGAGAGCCTTTCCTAGGGCTGGATGGGAGAGCAGAGGGCTGGGGATGGTGGGAATTACCCAGAATAACAGACAGAGCCTTGGGCTTTTGTATAGAACAATTTGCACCAGGGCAGTATTTTCCATCGTGGCCAAGACGGAAATCAGGAAACCAAACAAATCGTGGAGGCCTTGTCCATACAGCCTTGGGACAGAACTCCCACCAGGTGGATGAGAATCTCCTGGAGTTTCCTGAACTTCTCTGGAGCCCACAGTGATGGGCAGAGCACTTCTGGAGCCTTGGGATGAGCAGCTGATGAGTGGAGCAGCACCACTGCCTGTGCTGCTGCCAGGCCCTTCCCGGAGCCGTGCCCAGCAGGATTCCTGGAAGCTGCTCCAAGGAGTGGTGCTGGCATTGATGTTCTGCCATTTCATCAGCCAAGTGCCACTGAGTCTGTGTCCCTGACAGCTCATCAGTGAGGAGGAATATAATAGCCACAATGTGGTGTTTTACAAGGGATGGGCCTTTAACCCAAGGATCTAAATCCCTTTTCAGATGTTCGTTTTGCCACAAATTCCATGTGTGGAGATGGTCACAAATGTCCAGATCAGCACAGCACTGTAAACTCATCTCTGTTCTCATTGTATAGACTGGATCTAAGATGTCACTGACAGGTTAAGTGTCCTGGTTTGATTCCCAGGGATAATAAAGGTAGGCTGAAAGTAGGTCTTCAATATGGAAAGGCTAAACCAGGATGTGTTCTCCAAAAAGGCTTTCCAGAAAACCTGGCTGGAAATACCACAATGAGAGCTACAATGTGCTGAAAATAAAAACACACCTGATGCCAGATCTGAAGGTCACCCTTTTTAAATCCTGAAAAGCCAATGACAGTATCCAATACAACACCAGGAATGTGGAGTGCCTTGGTGAAAACAAGGCACCAAACCTCAGCAGGGCCATGGTGTCACCTTCTTTCAGTTTCCTTGCCACAGAAGTATCCTGTAAGTTCAAAAGTGGAATGAAATTCAGGTGCCTAAACTCCCCCTGCTCTCTCATCTATCCCTGCACTCAAATCCCACACATGGATTCAGGGTCAGCCTCAGCACAGGTGACAGAACTTCACCCTCCAAATCTTTCATGGTGCTTTTTCCAGCAAGTCTGTCAAAGAGCTCAGATAAGGAATTATTTCCCTGAGCTCCCAATTCAGTATCACCGTGCCTGAGCAAGCTGCTCAACTCAACAATTCTTGTTTCAGAGTTATAGAGGCCAAGCCTAGCTAATCTTTCTTTATAATTCATTCCCCAAATCCCTGAATAACTTTGGTTGCCCTGCGCTGCCCCTTCCGCGCGCTCCAACGTGCGCCACGCTCCCCGTAATGAGGGAACTAAACCCTCACACAATGGCCTACGTGTTTTATTTCATGTTCCCCACTGATTAATGCTTCCATACAGAATATCAGCACTCTTTACACTTAATGCTTCAATATCTATATATATATATACATATATACTGCAATAACCTTGCTGCTTTACTTTGCAGCTGCCAATTTGTGCAGATGGCCATAGAGTATTAGTCACCCCAACATTCCCCTCCTCCTCCTCCTCCTTCTCTTTCTCCTCCTCCTCCTCCCAACAGCCTTGTTCTCAGTCAGCATTTCACATGGCATTTCCTTTCAAGGTATCCATGGCTATTTTTGGCCTGAGAGTTCCTGGTATATTAAACGCAATGAGACACATCCTCGGCTGGTGTAAATCTGCACAGCCCTAATTCAGTCAGTGGAGCTGGGCCAATTCACAGGAGTGGAAACAGTCCCATAAATCTGTTATCAGACCAATACATTAAGGCAGTTTATTTAAACTACTTCTGCTCTGGTTGTATTTATTTACAGATAACCCACAGCAGGTAAGGTCCTCTACCACAACAGGGACTGACTGAGGCTAAGGACAGACACCCAGACAAGTCAGTCAAGCACTGCTCTGGTATTACTGAAAAACCTCCTCTCTTTGGTCTCCTTTTGCATCAACAGCAATTTGTTTCAAGCCCCAAAATGGATGAAGATCATTTTAATGTAAAAGGGAAACTAAAGTGTAGCTAAAAGTGAACCTTGCCACACCTTCCCATCCTGAACTGTTTCCTGGTTGCGACATCCTCTATTTTCTGTCCAAAAGCCAATTTTTTACCAGTGTCTAGGCTGGCCTTTCAGAGCAGCCTGTTTCATACTGAGTCTTCCAAAACTCTTGGTAATCCAGCTCAGCAGCAGCATCATGTACCTTGCCTACAGCCTGGAGACACTGGAGAGGAGCAGGGCACAAGGGAAAAAACCCAACCCATTAGACTCTTGCCTGAGTTCCTTAATGCTTTGAGGTGAATGATTTAGGCTGTAAGAAAAAGCCTCCTGACAACAAGATCTATTAGTGTATGGAATAATCTTCCAAGGGAAGTGATGGAAACATTGCTGCTTGGCACACAGCTAGTGTTTGTCCAGACTAGTTTTTAAATATACAATCTTGAATTGGCAGAGGAAAAGTCTAGTCGAGGTAGTTGCTGTTATCTATCTCCATATTCCAGGATAAATCAGGTCATCTCCTTTGTTCTAGTCTAAAAATTGAGGAATGCACTTAAAACAATTCATGCAGTTTTAATCAGCTATGATCTCCCTTTTATGATCCACATGGGTTGTATCTTATTAAATTAGATATATCTAGCTGTTTCTTTTTAATCATCAACTTTTTCTAATATAAGGCAGCAGCACTGTCTAGCACAGCTGGCACAACCAGGGCTGTGAACACCTTCGGGTCTCTCTCTGGCTATGCCCCAGGCTCCCAGGCAAGTAAATAAACCTCTACTTTAAAATAAAATCAAATCACTCCCTAATTTGTTTTTTTGTCACTCAGAGAGCCTGGGACTGACTTTGAGAGGTCATGACTGTTCATGGCTCTGGATAAAGTCACCAGCTGAGGGGAGCTGGGGTAAATTTCTGAAAGGGAAGGACCTAAAGGCATGGAGATAGCACAGCATGTTTGTGGTGTAAAAACATGGAAAAAAGATCCATACTGCAGGCTGAATAAAGACTGAGAAACGCTGCATCCTGAGAGTGGGGATTTCAGCCACAGTGTTATTTTGAAAGATTAAATAATAGTTATAATGTTCAAAACTGGGAAGGAAGGTGAGTCCTGCAGAGAGCTTTGCTTTGAGAAAGACTGGTAGCTGCCCATCCTGGAGGAAAAAAAAAAAAAAAAAAAAAAAAAAAAAAAAAAAGAAAAAAAGAAAAGAAAAGAAAGGGAAAAAAAAAAAAAGTGCTATTAGCACATTCCTATCTACTAGAATGTGATGTCTTCCTCCCAGTGCTCCCAGCCCAGCACCCCTCCCTCCCCCAGCAAAGGGGTCACACACAGGATGGCAGAGATGCCCAGAGCCCCTTCAGTGCTCCTTGTGCACCATCCAGCTGGGCAGCACACGGAGACAGCACTGGAAAATGGCCAATTCCTGCCCCTTGCCTTCCCAAAGGCTTTGTGTGTGATCCCAGGCATGGCACAAGAGCACACAACCCCGTGAATTCCCAAGGGCTCATGGATGTGATTCCCTTTGTTTGGTACAGGCCCCAGTTCTGAGCAAGGCCCCTCAAGGGATGGATTTGTAGCCACCCCCCTCCAGTGCAAAGAAACCTCAATATCACAGATCACCACCTTAAAGCATCTGCCCTCAACAGACAAAACCTCAGGTAGGAGGTTCTGTGAGATTCTGCCCATTTATTGTAATATTTAAATCATTCCTTGAATTCACTGGAAAAAAACTTTTTTTTAGTGGTACAAAATTGACTGGGAAATAATAAATATACATTGGGATAAATGTAAAAAATGATAAATAAGATAGAGAACAGCCACTCCAGCAAACATAAATTTAACCATATTTTCTTTCCAAGGTCTCTGTATCAGATCTTATCTCCTCTAGGAGACTGGTTTTCTTTCTCTCAACTCCCAGACACTCATCTATTGTTTTGAAAATGAAAAGCCTGACAGCAGAACAGGACATCTTTAGAAGAACACGTCTGATAGGAGAAAGTCACAGTAACTCTGGTATTGCTTAAGATTCCAACCCCTGTTAGTTAGTTCAGAGTCTGCACCATTACTCAGTGTCAAATTTGGTCAAATTGTGATTAAAGAGTGTGCAGTGGGTCAGAATACAGGCAAGGTGCAATGGATTTGATAGAGGGCATGGTCATATTTGGGGGCACTGAACAATTTCTTGAGCAGGAATGCAGAATTGAAAATAATGCATGTTTCCTTGAGTAACATTTTGTAAATTTGGTAGGGGTTTGTGAGCTTATTCTAAATATGATGGCAAGGGGAATTCATGAAACATATCAAAGCAGATGAAAGTATTTTGGTTATTATCAACTGTACCCTGTAGCTGCTTTTTGTGCAAAATAACTTAATTCCTAACTTGATATTCAAAGGGAAATATGTACAACTCCCCACAGTGAGGAGGTGCTCACTCACTGGTGTCTGCAAGCACAGCCTGCTGTTATTTTTGTGTCTGGAACACTCAGTGAAGGAGTCCTAGCCCTAAAGGTGCACATATGGATCTTTGAGTTCTCTGGAAAGCCAAAGCTATTGGGGGCTTCCTGAACTCCTTGTTATCACTTTGCAGCATCTGGCTCGTGGTCAGCTGTTTCATGTTACTGACTTCTACATTTGTTTCTGAAGAAATTAGCACAGCTTCCTTCAAATGCTACATTCTGCAGCGGTTTTGGTTTTGATTGGAACATCTCGTTGTTCGTCTTGAAATCAAAGTCATTTATGGAAGCTGCAGAATTTTAATGTTCCTCAGACTCAAAAGCATTTGTTTAACCACCACCAGACAAGGAGATGAATAAGAGAGGCTGTCTGCTCTTGATTTAGTGAGACCAGATTTTTAGAAGAGCTCAGCAACCAGTGTCTGTCTTCAACACACTTAAAACTCCTTTAGACAGCCTGGGTATTTATTAGTGCTTAAATGAGAATGACTCTCATGAAAACCGTGACCTCAGTGAACTGGACAGTTAATATACACTATGTATTTTTATATTTCCATCTGAAGGAGGGGATTTATTCATAACTTCAACCTGCAATTTGAAAGCAGCTTTTGACTCTCGTTATTTGTGCACTGGTTTTATTGTTCACCCAGAATGCCCATCTGCACCACTGCTGAGCTGTGAGCTGTGTTCAGGAACTGCTGCCTCCTACAAAATGATATGCAGGACAAAAACAAAGAGACAGGATCTTCTTAGGTAACTTTTGTTTAAGCCCTACACAGAGAACAGAATAGATTAAAGCAGTGGGAAAAGAAGAGATCGAGCCCTGTGATGTGGCACAGGGCGCTCCTTCCAGCCAACCGCACTTCATTTCTTTCCACCGGTGCTTCCAAGTGGTTTTCCAGGATACCCCTGAGCAGAACTCATTGTAATAACTGGAGGAAATAAATTAATGGAGAATTACCGCAAGGTTCATCTAAGAGAAGTTTTGATAAACAACACTTCCAGGCTGAGATATTCAGCACAGCCCGAGGAATGTGGACTTTCCCACTCCCGTCAAACCGAGCGGTGCCTCTGAGTCAAGCTGGGAAGTGGCTGCCACAACCTCCAAAAGCAAGCCTGCATTTCAGGTGCACTCAGAGATCAAGAGGTGCCCTCAGACTGAGAATTTCTGACAAGGCAAGAGGTGAAAAAGAAAAAGCATCTGACCCACCCAGATGGCAGCAGTGCCAGGCTCAGCCTCAGCCAGCAAACTCTGAGGGGAGTTGCAACCTCTGCACTCCCAGCCTCTGTCAAGAAAATTGTGCAATCTTCAGATGGAGGAGACAGAAAAAGGGACAACAGGGGAATCACAGCCCAAATGCCACTCTAGATACAGAGAGATGGCCCACACCTGTGCAAACTAGAACAAAAGCTTATAAAAATCTGGGAAAATTAAATATTATCATATTGCTTCTGTCTCCTATTATCATTCTGCTTCTTCTCCCCAGGCAGAGAAGTCCCTCTTGGCAAAGGGATAGCTCATCCCTGAGCATTGCATTATTTAAGTCTTTCCAGACCAAGATTTAGGCAGACCTTAATTGGTGCTGGTCTTTAGGCTGGCTGGCTGTATGGACAAAATGTTCCCCACTTGAAATTATTTCGAAACCACCACTGACACCTCTGCAGCCACAGGTACACCTGGTACTTCTGTATTTTAAAAAAGCAACACACACACACCCCTGGCACTCTGCACCCAGGTTTTACCTCATTTGTACCCATAGGATGCTGGTGAAGTCATCACGATTGCACGGGATAAACGAAGGTTGACATTGGCCTGTTTAAATCAGGATTTTTTTAAAACCTGTATATTCTTCCCATTGCTAAATCTTTTACAGAGGCTACTAAGGCAGAGAGCTGCTGAGCTAATCCTCTTTGACTCCCTGCCATCCTGGCAGGTACAGCAAAGCCTAAGGTAAAGTGGAGCATCAAAAGGAAAATTAATGTCTTCTAACAGCAATTAGAGGAAATTATTTAGATATAAATCTTGTTTTATATCTTCTCATACTTGTTTTTCAATCTTTCCCCTTTGATTTTTTTTTCCTTTCAGGCTTTTCAGAAAGAAACATTTAAAATCCATCCTGTAAACCAGTGGCATAATTAGCTGCATGTTACACCTGGTATTTTACTCTTCTACAGAATAATTCCTTTGAGCTTTCTTTTTTACTAAGCCCCGAGGTCTCCTGAAACTGAATCTACTTGTTCTCTCATCTGCTGGCTGACAGGAACCCAAACTCGGGCAGGGATTGTAGGGTGACCCCCCCTGCCACCCCTTCTGCCACCCCCAGCCGTGGCAGGGGGTCACCAGAGGTGCCAGGTGTGCCCAGCCCTCCGAGGGCAGGAAAATTCACCTCCTGGTTGCCAGCACTTGGCCTGTGCCACGGAGCAAAGCATGTAACCTAATTGTGCTCTGATAACATCAAACAAAGTCTCTCTGATCCAGCTCCTGGCACGCAGCCATCCTATCTGGGGTCTGATCTGACAAGGCTGCCGATTGATCAAATCATTATCTGCTGGTGTAGGTGTATCATCTAACACCAGCCAAATTCCTCTTCTCTCTTTTCCAGGGAGGATACAGAGCTCAGCTCCTGCTCACCCAGGGTAGGCCCTGCTTTCTGCTTCCCCAAAGAGTTTTCTGTGCCCACAGTGTTGTCACAGAAAACCTGCAAAGAGAGGAGACAAAAACAGTTATCTCTTCTCAGCACCAAAATCTGCATTTCTAGAGACCAGCCCAGCACAGCTAAACCTGCTGACCCTTCCAGCTTTTCCTCATCCTCCAAGCCTGGCTCATGTTGTGCAGAAAGTGGCACTGAACCTTTTGGGCCTTGTTTCCACTTCCCTGTTACCACTCATGGGATGTCTCCTTGGTAAAAATCTCAATTATTTGCACCTCTGCAAAGCTGATCTCCGCAGGAGCCTCTCCCTGGAAATGCCTTCCCCTGGAAATGCATCCTCATTACTGCCCACAAAGGACAAGGCCTCGTTTTTATGATTCCCTCATAAAGCACCAGGCTTCCTAAATTCTGCAATCTGAGAACAAGATCTCCCCCTGAGCAGGAACACACAATTATTCCTGTTTTTGGGAAGGTTGAATTGGACATTTGTCTGGAGCTGCACCTAACATGACCCAGCCTGGAGGGCTGATGGTACCCAAGGCAGACAAGAGCAAGGCCCACACAAACTGCAGATCCCACCAGGAAATTCTTCATTTTGGTTCCCATCCCAAGAGGGTGAGTAGAGCAAGGTGGGGTTTAAAGTCTCAGGTGGCCTTTTCTCAGAGAATAAAAAGGAGGCAGTGACAGAATCACAGAATGCCCTGAGTTGGAAGGGACCCACAAGCACCACTGCAGTCCCAATTCCAGTCAACCACACTGCAAAACTCTGCAGACACCTCTCAGCACTAAGCTCCTGGTGAAGCCATTCCATTTGTGATGCATCCCATCTTATCAGTCCCCAGGGAATGAAGATAACACAGGTGGATGTTTTTCCCAAGAACAAACATTCTCCTCCTTTTGTAACCTTCAATTTCAGAGTTACAGAGAGGGCTTGGCGGGGCCAGGAGATGCTGGACCCATTTTAGCACCACTGATTCAGGTCAGCATTTCATCTGGCCACCTTGTGGCACTTCCCAGAGTCCTATTTCAAAGTAAGCTATCCAAGGTAATTTATGTGGTTTATATGCTTTATTTTATCCACATAAATCATGAAACAAAGTCCATAGGGAACAGGCACTCTATACTTATCATAATATGTAACTTAGTTCCCCAGAGACTGAGCATGTACAGAACAGCTAATAAATGGTTCAAAAAAACCCTAGGTCATTAAATCTTGTTTTATATCTTCTTGTTTCCATCAAAGTATGCAGGAGTGGAAATTCTCTTTCTAAGACAGGCTCCTACTTTTCAGCCAACTGGGAATAGAGCCAGCTGAAAAGAGAGAACCCCACATACAGCTCTGACAGCTGTGCACAAAATTCATGAGCTCAAGAGACAGACTGCTGCAGAGACAGGTGTCCGAGATCTAAGTTTAGCTTGGAAGATTAAAACAGTATCTACTAAGAATGCATTTATTCTAATCCTCTCTGTGCTAGAAACTACACATGCATCACTGATGTACACATCCTGGAAACATCCGAGATACGTCTTTCTTGTGTAGGATTTTATCCCATTGTGTTCAGGGATAAAACAGGATAGTGCTATGACCACAGAAATGCACGAGCCCAGCAGAGAGGTGTTCCTGCTGTCTGAGGAAGGGCTGGGAGCAGTCAGGATCATGGGCACAGAGAGGTGGGGTCCAGGCTCTGCCCACCCTGGCAGAGAGCAGCCCCACCCCAGATGTTCCCAACACAGCGAGGATGTCTTATGTAAATAAGAGCTGGGAGGCAGATCAGGTGTGGCTCCTGCAAGACAAATGTGCTTGGGAATTATGTATGATTCCATGTTTAGCTACCCTGGTACAAATCCAGAGTAATTCTTTTGATCTTAAGGCAGCACTGCTCTAAATACCCATTAAATGGAAGAATGTACCCACTGTCCTCACAAGTGCCAAAGGTACAGGAGGCTGTGGCACCTCCCCAGTGGAACTACTCTTCCCTCCCTGGCCTGACTGGGTGAAGAATCCACTTCCTTGTGACAACCACAGATAGAGCAGAGCAGATTTTTGATGCCTTAAGCTTGTAGTCCCTAAATTAGAGACAGCCTGGGAAGGCAGGAGATCCAGGTTTTAGATTCACAAGAAACAAAGGATGAATCACATATTTAGCATCATGTGATACAGTGCAGTTGCATTTATAATTGTCTATCAATACAGGTAGAAATTATCATATGTTAACACAAAGAATTTGATAATTTGGGTGACATCAAAGTCATAAAGTCAACAACAAGACAGGCTTAATAAACTTCACCTCCTCCACTCAGTAAAACATGGGGCAGCTTTGGAACACTACAGAGCAAAATTCCTGGGTTTGTAACAAAAGATTTACAGATTCTTTCCCCTCAGAACATATTGAACCATAATGCTGGAATTTTTAGAACTATTATCTCTACCAGAAAAACAAAAGTAACAGAGGGAAGGGTATTTTAAAAGGGCAGACTCTTTAACCACAGGTTTTCTCCACATCTGTCATCTGCACAGATTCAAGAAAGCTCCCCAGTTTTGTTTGGGAGGGGGGAATGGAATTTCACATTCATGAAAATTTGCAAATACTTGTTTAATTCAGCACTTTCACAGGGAGACAACATATCATTCCTAAGATCTCATGGCAGAGCTGCTCCTAAGGCTATCACAGAGATTACTGTGTTGGCGCCGACCGGCACAAAATTATAATACACGGCTGGAGCTGCCCTGCAATTCCTGCAAGCAGGAGTAATCCCTACCCTTGCATCATCAACCCCGGCCAGCAGGAGGTCATGTGATGGGTGCTCCAGACGTGGGGGAGGACAGGAGCAGGGAGGATGTTTTTAATTTATGTATTTAACATATCTGTTATGGGCACCGAGAAGCTGCAGAGTAACTTTTCTGCAGCCTCTGGGAAAACCTCTGTGGGGAATCGGCTGGGCAGTGGGAGGATGAGGAGGTGAGGAGCAGGGCACAGCTTCAGCAGGAGCTAAACCAGCCTAGGGGTGGCCACAGCCACTCAGCTGCAGGGTTTGTGGTTCTGAACACCCCCAGAACAGGCAGAGAAATCTCTGCTCACTGGGGAAGAACTCCCCATGCCCACTGTACTCATCACCCAAGGCTGGGTCAGATTATCCCACCACTCCAGCATCACAAACACCTAGGAAATCATAATGATAATGATAAAAATAATAATGAGAATAACCCTTAAAAACCCCCCACGTGGTGGGGAAGCACTGGCTGTGCAGAGGGACACGAGGGCACAGACTGAGCATTTTCCCTCAGAATTACCCATAAAATGTGGCAGACTTCCAACATGTGGTGCTTTCACAGCAGGATCAGCTTTCCATGCTGGAGACTGGTTAGGAGGGGGAGCAGTGGGAACTCCAGGGGCTGTCCTCAAAGCCTCCTCCTTGGGCTTTCCCACAAGCACATGGCAAAGTGACTCCCAGTTAACAACTCATCACAAAATGAAAAGCATCTTCCCCTCTGCTTTCAGGGCAGCTCATGTATGAGCTGTTTAACTTCATCTGCTGGCTCCTCAGGGCTGGGCCTTTGGGGTTTTCTTTGCGGATTCCTGCCCTAATGCAACAGGAGACACCAAGAAAATAGAATTTTAAAAAATCACCATTCCAGCACTGATATTCATGAACATCCCTTGGGTTTCTGACAACCCAAGTGTTTTGGACTAATTGAGATTCCATGGTAATTCACAGCTGTTTCTACCCTTTCCCTGGATCACCACTGGGACCCCAGAGTTTCCCAAACCCACCACAGCCTCAGGACACCAGGGGAAGGGTCACACACCTCACAGCACTGAGACCCTTCAAGGAAGGGTTTCCTCAGGCCTGTGAGGTCAAAGCTTAAGGGGAAGAAGCACTAATATGTATTTGAAGTAGAGAAAACTTCCTGGGCAGTGAACCCAACAACTCTGCTCTGGAGCTAAACCCCAAAGGTCTTGGGGACACCCTCAGGGCTTGGGGACACCCTCACCATCATCCTGCTCCACCCACCCCAGGTCAACAGAGGAAACAAGACCCCAGTGAGCCACCAGGCTCATTCTTTTCTCCTCCTGACACTAAATGAAAAGGAATGCTCTTTAATTCTTCAGCTTTCAACCCTTCCCAAGCACCGCTTCTTTATGGATTTCAAACCAGTTTGACAATACACAGTGTACGTGTGAGTTTTGGAGCAATACTTAACTACTAAATGAGATGTGTGAGTAAAACACACACACAAGGCTGCCTAGATATTAGGTGGGGTCTTGTTATATAAACGCAATAACAAAGACCTTTATATTGCAGCAGGCAGGAGCAGCCCAGGTTTGTGCCCAGGTTCACTGCTGGGAAGTGAACTAATAGCTCGGGTGTTTGAGGCACCATTATTCATGGCTTTTGCATTAAGCCATTCACATTCTTTTAAATTCCCTTTTAGGCTGTCCCTATTATTTTTAATCCCTGCCATTTCCGAGGCCCCTGTGGCTGCAGGGCTGGTGTGGTGGAGGCTCCAGGCCGGGGATCACCATCCCTGGGATCACCACCCCTCAGCACAGAGGCATCAGCTCAGTGTCCCCAGCTCCCTGCAAGGGAGAAGGAGCTCCCTGGCCAGAGGCCAGTGCCCTTCAAACCAATCTGCACATGGCCTAATCAGAGCTGTGGTCGGCTCTGTATCCTCAATTTGTTGAGTCACATCAATTTGCTGAGTTTCCTCTCCCTTTAGAAAAACACACAAGTGCCGTTTTCTAAACATATTAACTCTCTTCGGGCTATTTTGTTGTGTAAACAGAAAGACAAGTGACTGGGCATTGCAGGCGTGAAACTGATGCTCACTGTAGCCCAAAATCTTTGCAACTTCACCAGTTTTGTTACACCACTTTAATGTATCTTTTGTTTCATTAGGCCATTTTGAGAATTATGCTGCGCCCTTTTTCTTAGACAACTCCAGTTTAATTACAGCTGGAATAAAGCCCATTACACTGCCAGGGAAGGACACCTCCCAGTCAAACAGAAAGCGTTGCACATCTTCATCCCTGCTCAGAGACTCAGAGACCCTTCCCAGTGTCCAGAGTGCCAATGGGATTAACCCTGATGCTGCCAAAGCCACAAATTGCCCACCAAGCTCTTAGGAACTTTGCTCAGTCACAGGTCAGAGATGTCCCCTCTGCTGCCAGCCCTACAGCCTGGTGTTCTCCTGCACCACGTCTGGAGCCAGCACAGGCATGAGGCACAGCAGCCAACCCACAACAATCCCACCATTCCTGCCTCTCAGCACTCCTCCCCAGCTCTGCTGCTCCCTCCTGCCCACGGGAAAGGCAGCCTGGCCTCAAAACCAGCCCCAGGAGGGCCTAACTTGCAAATGAGGAGGGCAACACAACTGGCTTTGCTGCAGGCTGTGAGAAACACAGTCAGACTGCTCAAGGTGACTTCAAGGTCAACATCAACTTGCTGTTGACATTCCCTTTCCCTTGGATTTTTTTTTTTTTTAATTTTTTTTTTTGCTGATATCTTCTATCAGCCTCTCCCCATCACTTCTGGGAAGTGCAATCATCTTGGTGGCTGTTGTACACCCCAGAGCTGATTTGGATAGGGCTCTGTATTCTGTTAGTGAAGCACACCATGAAACAGGATTATTCCTAGGCTGCCTCTTTGCAGGATGTTTTCCATGCCACCATGCACAGCTTGTACCAAGGCAAAGATTTTCAGCTTTCTTCCCTTTGTAGAGTAAAAACTAAAGCCTAAAATTTGTTCCCTTTTGTGTTACAAGATCACAACCAAGCTGCCAATCATCTGGCCAAGAGGGTTATGCAAGAGTCAGGTTTACTGTAAAGTTGTACAAATTTTATAGGACCACAAACACTTTAACTACCATGATGCTTAAAACTCAAGAGCATTTGGAGAACAAGGAGAGTTATTCAGGCTCCACACCATTTTGGCTGCATGTTTTCCAGGTGTATGATTTCACCACATGGAAAAACACAACCACTGCCAAAGTGAACTCATAAAAACCTTTGATGAGTAAAGTTTGGATAAGCACAAATCATTTGAACCGACAGTTGGTCCAATTCTCAAAGGGGTTTGGCAGACATAATATAATTCGTGGTTTCACACACAGACCATTTTTCCCTTCCCTCCTCCCCCCCCAGTCTTCACAAATTCGGAAGATGTTGTTCTAGAAGGTGCACTGGGTTGGGTTTGCTCTGTTTTCCTTTTCCCCCAAAGGGTTAGGCACCACACTCTTGCAACTCAAAGCCATTTGGGGCTGTGAGTAAGCCAGCAAACAGGTTTTCCAGAATTGTGTTTAGATAGTTGCATGATCTGCCTAATAGACATTAAAAAAAAAAAAGAGAGAGAAAAAAGAAAAATTAAACTCTGGGTCTCTCACCACCCATTTGCTAGCAGGCACGTAATATAAGGCAAAGGCTTTAACAATCTCTTCCTCTGACACATTGGAACATGTTATTTCAAGATGTGTGGCGTCATTTAAGGCTGTGCCATGAGATAACAGAGTATTTACATCTCAGGGCTGGGAGCGGGGTTGCTACAGCTTTTAGACACTATTGACATAATATTTTCTTTGATAAGCAGTCTATCAGGAAATTGTCATATTAATAACTGAGGTAATGCCAGGGACTGAGCAATCCTACACAGTGCAGGAGGCAGCTAGAAATAACATTAGAGAGCACAAACACTAAGGAGATGAAAATCCTGCTCCTAAAAGATTTTGCTCAGCCCTGCTAGGGAGAGAAGGGTTCATTTATCACTCCCAATGTCCTTCTCTATCCACATGGGCAGAGCCAACAGGCAGCAGAGCTTCTGTCGCTATAAACACAAGCAAAATCTGCTTGTTCCTCCAGAACAGGAGTGAAACACTCATCCTGTGATTAAAAAATTGGAAATTGACCATTAATTAGGGAGTTTGGGATATTTGAGCTGTAAAATCCTGTGTTTTGCACTTTGTGATGCAAATTAAAAATGGGGACAGATTAAATGTTTAATTTCTATGGCGTGAATTATAATTCTCAGTAGACTTCAAACACCTCATCTTCAACAAGTCAGCAAGTTCTCTTCCCCTTGGGTCAACAGACTTCCAGCAAATCAGTTGGGCTTTTTTCTCTACCTTCCATTTGGGGGATTTTTCCACAGTTCAGGAAGAATTTGTAAACTGATGTTTGCTGTTTGTAACTTCCCAATGTCCAAACAAAATTTAAATATTCAAATTGCCAAAGTAGAAACTTTGAGTGGTCACATGATGTGTCTCTGTCCCTTGCTCAGGTATATAAAAGATAATCAGCAACACACAGAGCTTCTTGAAATTAATTCACTTCCCATGCAAGCTTTGCCATATTTCCTTACAAGCCTTTCCAATAAATACTCCTGAAAATTCATGCCTGAGAATTCGCTGGGTGGAATAATCAGGGTAAGCACATGCAAAGCGGAAAGCAAACTGAATCACCTTTTTGTTTGCTTTTCAAAAAATTTTTAGAATTTGCACGATTTGTCCCAATCCTCCCTCTATTTCACCATCATGAATAAACCATGTTTTCTCCAGCAATTCCAGGATGGGACAGAAGTTGCCCTCATGCAAACCCAAAGCAGAGGTGTGGAAAACAATCTCAAACTACCATCTTCCACAGCAAGGTCCAACTTTTCCAAGAACCACAGCTGCACTGCTGTGACCATTGTCCCTCAAAACATCCATGTGCTTTTTGGGGTCTCGGGTGCACCCCTGTATCCTGCACATGCACTGGGAAGGTTGGAAACGAGCTGGAAATGCAATATCCCAGCCCAAATGAGCTGGGCCTTCCCTCTGTCTGTAGGATTTAATCCCAACAAACTCCTCTTGACTTCAGTGGAGGCCCTGAGTCGTGACTTGCTGCCGTGTTCAGCTTCCTGGGCTGTTCCTAAGAGCTCAAGCTCACACAAGCCTAACGATTCCCTCACTTTTACAAGCATATTCATGTTTGCTGTCAAACGCATGAGTTACTTTTCTCCAGGCTATTGCAAGAGAGCAACCAGTAATTACTGCAACTGCACAAAACGCTTTTTTATTTAGAAATGTGTTTCAAAATGGGTTTGGTGATTATACCACTGCTCTCCCAAACTAAGTAGTCACTGGCAAACTGTTCTGCTCTGGATTTGTAGGTCGGTGCATTTTGACATCCTACAGAATTATATTTCCTCTGCCTTTCTCTTTCCATCCTGCATGAACGGATTTTTTACCTTCTTTTTTATTATTATTCTGTGCCTTTAGGGGCTTGGTGGAAGATTTCCAGACAGGAGGAAGTGTCTTAAAGTGTAGCAGCAATGCAGATTCAGTCATTACCAAAGCTTTTACAACACGATTTCTTTGTGGGGAGAGGCTCCAAACCACGGCTTGCATGGAGAGCCCTTGGGAAAGGTGCTTCCCTGCATGGACTCAGGATGGCACCAGAGCTGGAGCAGTTTGCAGCTGGGCACCCCACAACTGCAGCTTCCAGAAAAGTCTCAGTGTTATTAAATGCCAAACATGACACGTGCTCGTCATAATCCGACTTTTATTTGGTTATCTACATTTGAGTCCTGAACACCTTCCAGAAAAATGTTCTGCCTCTCTCAGAAGAAACCCCAAAGCCTCCAGATTTCTAGCAGAGAAAAAAAGTAGCTCAGGAAGCAGGAATTCAAGTCTCAGCTCATTAGTTTCATTTATGAAATCAAATTAATAAATAGGTAATATATATTTATAGATTTGTTTATATAACAACTTACAAATATGATATATTAATACATCATACTTGTTATATAAAATTTTAATATGTTTTAGAGGAAAATTCTACAGGCCCCTGGTGAGTTGTCCTTTCCAGAGTCCCATGTTTACACTGACTCCAGCTGTTTCTTTGGACATCAGTGAGGACTGTCAATAGGACTTTTCCCACACATGGTATATAATTACCAGCTCAATCCTTGAGTGACACCAGATTTCACAGATTTAGAAACTACATAAAATCATACTTCTCTAATTAGCTTTTAATCAAGCACCAGCAAGTAAACATTTAAACAGCTGAGCCCAGACCCCCCTTTTTTAGAAAATTGCTTCCACTGACAGTTAGTGTTGTAAACTTTTCCTATTGTCGTTTTGCAAGAGGAAAATATTGATGTTATTGACAACAACTCAAGAATACTTCACCTTTTCATCCCTGGTTCTACAAAGGCAAGAAAAGGACCCTTTATTTTAGCCAAAAAAAGAAAAAAATAAATAGGCTGGGCACTATTTCTGGGGTTGAAGGCTCGTTAATAATCAACTGGGACCTCAATCCCACCACTGATTAGAAGATAAAGGATGAAGATGGTCTGGAAATGGTGGTTTGGAGTGGTCAGGTCTCCTACTCCTCTGCTGCCCCAGACTTTTCTAAATACACATTATTGTTTATGCAGATCTCCAGCTCAGGTGACTTACAGCAGCTCACCCCCAGTACAGACACTTCAGGATCCAGGGCCATCCCAGAAATCTTAACACACCTTACACAGGGGCACAAAAGTTTGTTCAACATATCTGCACTGCCCATTTCTTTCAAATTTTCTTTCTTTGTGTGAAATCCTCAGCCCCCACAGAGCATCTACTGCTTCCCTGGGCTTGATTCCCCTTATTTATCCCTTTACTCATGAATGAAAGCATCCTTAGGCAGAAGGTGTTGTCCAGATCAGAAAAAGGCAGAATTTCTCAGCTCAAACTTTTATCCCAACCCAAAGAAAATAAGCATATTTGGGTCAATAAAAGCATTGCAAATTTATGTTGGATTTGTCACTTCAGCTGAAAAAATAAAAGTCATCAGCCTGAAAGTGCTTACACATTTTCAAACTGAAATTAATAAATTAATTTCAATTAACAAGAAAATATTGCAGGCACTTTAATGAAAGGAAGCATTATGTGTTGAGTCAAACAGCATTTGATTCAACCTGAGCCAATTCCCCTTTTTTGGTCCCTTCACTTCTATCACCATCCCTCCAGAATCCAAGGAGCTTTTTAAGAAACATTTTCCTTGCAGCTTTTTGGAGCAGACTGCTCTGCCTGTTTATTCCCTGCAGCATTTCAACTTCTTACTGCCTCTTCCAGGAAAATTTGTGCCTACCAGTATCAAGACCACTGTAATTAAGAAACTGGAGGAATTCTTGCTGGAGACAAAGCTGTCCCATTTGCTGGTAAGATCAGGGACAATCTGACAGATTTTGTTGTATTCTGGGAAATAAAAAGCTACTGTGAAGGAAAATTATGCCCATGACCAGCCTGCTGGGACAGGAGCTTGTGAATGTGCACCCTCCTTAGCCAAAAACTTTTTGACTCATTCCATCTAAGAAAATGGTCCTTAAAAAAAAAAAAATTAAAAAAATTAGATCCCCCTCAGCCACTGTCACCCAGAGGTCAGAAACTACTTAAAATATATGGATGGATCTGAAGGAGTTTAATGGTCTGTAACGACAGATACAGAGCCCCTCCAGCTGGATGTCACAAAAATTAGAGTAGTCACTTTCTGAGGAGATGTGGCAAGAGGGATCCCTTCATTGATTCTTCCACCAGAGATCCAGCTAATTACCTGCCAGATGGACACAGACGTGCTCAGAGGGCTTGGCTGCAGTGAGAGGGGGTGTTTAACAACCCCTGGACTGCTGTGCTGCTGTCCCCTGCCAGTCCTTCACCTCTGATTTCACTCAGGCTGAAGTGCCCAGCTCTGCTGGGACGTGGATATGGATCCATTGGCCATTTTGGCAATGCTCAAGGACATTTCTGCTCACTGATTTGCTCTCTGAGCAGCTGGGAACTGCCCAGCCTGCTCAGCTGGGCTCTCAACTGCAGTCCTTGGATACTGAACCTTCCCTTAGTGGTCCCATCCTCCTGCACAGCCATAAAATGCTGTTTCTTTCTTGGTGGGAAATGGTTTTTTCCATCCTGGTGGGAATAGGCTCCAGATTTGGATACACAACAGAGTGGGACAAGTTTAGGAGGTTTGGCCCACAATAAGTGGAGAAGGGGGAGAATTCATTGCTACTGTCCATTCAGAAGCCTTTTTGGCTTGAAATCATAGGAAAAACATGGGCTGTTACTTGCTTCCAATGTCTCTCCATCCCTTTCCATCTGGCTGCTGCCTCTCCAGCAGAACAGGTTGGGATTTCTTCCTTGGAAGGAGCTGGGAGATGCCTGTCTCTTTTCTGCATTCTGCAGAGCCACCTCTGAAAGAAAAGGAGCCCCATTTCTGAAACATCCAAATACACAGAGAGACGTTCCAAACCTCACAGGTGGTTTCTTTAAGGTTTGCAACCCATGGCAGAATTCCCCCAGAATGGGCACTGCACAGGGCCTGGGCACTGCTCTGGATGTGATCTTCCAGCCATGGTGTAATTGCTCTGGCAGGAGCCTCACACAGCACAGGGAGCACCTGAATGTCCAGCACAGTTTGGGACAAGATTACTTGTGTAGTCATGGTCAAGAAAACATCTTCATCAGGGAGAGAAAATGAGGCAGAAATCTCTGGGGCTCATTCCCACTGTAGCAAGGCATTTGAACAGCTTAGGCCACAGTGTGCTCCAGGCAAACTGTCTTTAGTCATTCTTATCAGAACCCTCTGGAATTTGTCAAGGTTACTGAGACATAAATTGTTCTAAAATAAGAAAAAAGAGGCTGAAAAACAGAATACCAAGACTGCAAGAACTAAATACAGGAGGGTCACAAAGCACTGGACTGTAACCAATCGTCTTTCCTGAAAGGTGTGTGCTGAACTCATGGACGAGATAGAGGCACCAATCAAATAATGTGTGATCATGTGAACAGTGGCTTTAGAATGTATAAATACAGCTTAGTGTAAACAATAAACAGCTTCTGCTTAATCATATTAGTTAGTTGTTCAGGAGCCCTGAGCTCCCTCATTCCCACCGCTTCCTCCTGATAAATAATCCCATTCCCTCCCAGCCTGTGCTGCCGTGCAAGGCTGCATCACACCCGGCTTGTGGGATTACTGGAGACCGTGTGGGAATGGGAAAAACCCTCCTGGCTGCCACAGGCACCTCACCCTCCCACCAAGGCACGGCTTGGACTGGCAAATGTGGTCCTGCTCCACTGAGCAGCACCACAAATTACAGCGTGCACACCTTAATGGGGCCACACCCTGGAGGAGGGCAGGGAATTGATGTGCAGCAGCGTGACAGGGCTGGACAGAGGCAACAAGACAACAATTTCCATCACAGGAAAGCTGCTAATTGGAGTTTAACTTGTCTAACCAGCCCCTCTGCAGCACATCAAGGACAAATTTGCTACCACCCTGGAATTTGTACTCTCGGGTCTGCATTCCTGGTTTGCCAACGTTTAATGTGTGTTTCAGGTGGAGCCAGGAAGGGCTCTCGTAAAACTGATCTTTAATTGTGAGCGCAGACCTAAGGTGGGAATTCAGCTGGATAATTTACAAATGGGAGCTTTGAGGATTGGTGTGGTGGAATGAAATTTCCTTCATCAGAATCCACAGCTGATCAAATTCAGATCAGATTCAGACCCTGTGCACAGAATTCACAGACTCAAAGAAGTCAGCCAGTCGTTGGGACAGAATTTGATTAAGGACAGTAAATATTATTTTTGGAATCAGTGAACTTTCCTGGAATTCTACACAAAGCCTAACCTTGGAAAGGGGTGCTGTGAGAAGACACAGGAATAGAAGCATGGAAAAACCAGCACACCTCATCTCTGTTAGGGATGCAATATCCCAGATGGAAAGACAGCAATGGGCGATGACCCTGCCACAGGACAATAGAAACTCTCCCAGCCACACCAAGACCCTCCTTTAGCCAGGCACTGCTGACTGAGCAGAGAACTTCAAACAGTTCAACCCAGAGAGGGACCCAGTCTGGCTCCTGAGGTGCTGTTGACCCAGAGCTAAACTAATTAGCCCGTTTCCTCGTCAAGAGTTCTCAAATGCCACTTGGCCGCGTCACTGCACGCCGGAGAACTCTGAGGCAGACTAATTACACTGGCAAATGTTTGATTGAAAATTACACTCAAATGGCATGGACTGCAAGAGGCTACCTCCCTCTCTGTACAAGAGGCCTGATTCAAGGCTCTGGGGCAGCTCCCTTTTAAAGTCACTGTAATTCTGCAAGTCCAGGAAGCATGGAATAGAGAAAAAATAAACTTATTTTTGGCACGCAGGGCAGATTCATTTTACCAGCAGTGCCCCTCTGATGCTGATACAGCCCAAACGTGGCTGGTGAGCCCATTACAGCCTTGACTGGCTCAGATGTGGGCAGGAGGAGGGAAACACCACCTTATTCTCCATTGACTGCAGCCCAGAGGCACAGCTCAGCCAGAATTTTAAGCAGCTAAAACGCTAAGCATCGAAGTGAGACTGTCCCAAAACTTCCTGTGGGTTACATTTGCACCTCAGTTTCTCTACCTGTAAAATAATAATTACCCAACACACCAGTTCTTGTAGGACTTAATTAGCACTTGTCAACCTCTTAGAGCTCCTCAAGGGAAGAGGAGCTGTGCACCACAAAGTACTAATTAATGGACGGAGCCTTTGGAACAAAGTATACGATTCTGTTGTTGTCAGATCTAATAGAGTCATAAAAAAACAGGGCTGGAAGGGATATCAAGAAGTAACCTAGGCTGTCCCCCTGCCCTGAGGCATGATCAAGTATATCTAAATCACTCTTGATAGATGAATTCCCCTAAATCTTGGGATGCTGGAGCTGGGGATTAAAATAGATAAAGATGGGCTCTTGTTACACGTGTGTTGGGCTCTGTGGCTCTGCTGAGCACACAAATACTCCCTCACATGGGGCCTCTCCTGGGCTCTCTGCACTGGCCTGGCTGAGGCTTTGCTGCACCCACAGAGGAGGTACTGAGCTTTCTGAGCCCTCATTACTGCAGCTCAGGAAAGGAAAAGCCCCACTGCAGTGTGAGAGCCCCAAATCTCCAAAGTGGAACTGATGAGACTCTCAGAATGGGAAAGGCTGGGGACAAAGCAGAGAGGTGTTAAAGGATCTGCTCGTGCTTGTGAGGAGCTTCAGCCAGAACCAGAAAATGAGTGCATGTCACCCAAGCCTCACACAAGGCTGGATTGCAAGGCTTCCATTCCATAATACCTTCTGATCATTTCCCATGTTGTGTTTTCCTCATTTTTCTCCCCTCTGCAGTCCCAAGAGTCCATCTAAAATACCATTTGGCCTAAGGTATCATTCAGATGTGGCTTCTGAAGCACTGCACAGCCTTAAGTGGAAAATTCTCTTTTTTAAGCTACACAGAGATTTTTAGAGGGTTTTGTTAAATGCTTTAATTGTAAAAATGTGTCAGTTCAAGCCATCTTTCCAAGACATACATGCAAAGTACAGTAGGAGATACCTTTTATTTGATTAACTTCATACAGGAAAGCTTTTGAAACTTATACTTTCTTCATCAGCCTGGTGGATAAAAGCTAAGCCAGGCAACTGATACAGCACTGCAGAAGTTTATTAAATTAACCAATTAAACTGAGGCAATATACAATTTACAGAGGCCAAGGCAAACAATAGAAGGTGGAACACACTCCCGGGGCTGAGGCGATCGAGTCGTGTCAGCATTTCCATTATGAAGCTGCTTCTGAGTTACTGTGGGAGGTGTGTAATAAAAAAAAAAAAAAAGAAAATGGTTTAAACCACTGAATTCAGTCATTCTTAGGGATTCCCAGACATGCCCAGGCGGATGGAAGAGCAAGATGCAAACCAGTTTTCCCCTAATTTTGTCACTCAAATTAGAAAGGAGGTGTGGCCTGGGGAAACAGGTTGGTAGTTCCAGGGGAAACAAAGGGAGGCTGGTTCTGCACAGTGCCCTGCTCCTGGCTGGGTGAGAATATGACTGTAATGAAGGTGATTAATCAAGTGCAGCACGTTTGTGTGGGCTGAGACAGAGCCTGCCCAGTAACAGAGCCCTTTGTGGGGCTGCAGCAGCATCCTGCCCTCACCCCAGCCACCCCACACCAAGAAAAATCCCAAACACAGCAAAGCTGTTTGTGTACCCTGAGCTGAGCCACCCATGAATTGTCACCTCTCCATTGTGCTGAGCAACAACCAAAGGGAACACTTTTCACAATAGGGAGAATCAAGTGTGAGCTGAACTCATACATTTGGGTGGCATCAGGTTCAAACCCCAGTTTTAAAGGCTGCTCCTTCCCTGTATAAACAGCACAGATTCTTCGGGTAACAAAGATCAGGTTCTTTGGGTAACAAAGATCCAGTGGTTTCACGTTGCATTTCACAGCACATGAAAACCTTTTCATGAGGTGCAAACCTTTTCACACAGGGAAAAAAAGAAAGGGGGGAAAAAATGGAAAAAAAAGAGACCAATATGGAAACACTGACACCACATTTACTGTAACAGCCTAATCAGCAGCAACTAAAATTCTCCTTCAAAAGGTTACAGCCACAATGCTTTCTTTGGCCTGTGTACCTTGTATATTGCCTTGGTCTAACTGGTTAATTTAATAAGTTTCAGAGGTGCTTAGTTGCCTGGCTCTAGCAGTTGGACACAATTGAAAAGCAGGTAGCCTGGCATGTGACCACAAGCTGTTCTTGGGATGGCATCTCCACAGTTCAGTGCAGCATCCCAGCTCTGTTCTCTCTCCTCTCTGGAAACCAAACAAGCCCAGCTCAGTTCCCAGCAGCACAGAGCAGCCACAGGGCTCTGGGGAGGGGAGCAGATTGACAAACCAGGGGTAAATTGAATTAGCTGAGCCCCCTCAGTGCTGCAGCTCCACAAAAGAGTTTAAAGGAGCACTGGGAGAGCACAGGGATGGCTGGGAAGGGGCAGGATGCCAGGGCAGATATGGGCCAGCCTGGAACCCAGGAGACCCACTGCTGCTCCTGCCTTTGCCAGTGGCCCACCACATGACCCTGAAGAAGCAACCCCATGTGGTTTTTACCCTTTCCCCTGTTGCTCTTTTTCTGCTTTGATTATGATGTTTTCCATGTGATTTCGTCATCCTGTTTGTACAAAATATGTATTTGCATAACATCTCACACAACAAGGCCCTGATCACAGCTGGGGCTTCTAGACATAAAAGTTATGAAGAGACATATTAGCAAATCCAGTGTGTGAGTTAGCAAATGCCCATTGTGAGTATTTTGTAACTAACAGATTCTACTGTGTTGTTTTGCCAAATGACACAGGACAGAGGAAGGTCCTGCATGGAGAATGTTGGCTGATCCTACTCCTTGCAGGCAGGCCCTGAGGGGCATCCTGGAGATGGAAAAGGATTTAATTATTTTTTAGGCAAATAGCAAAATCCTAGAACAGCTGCACAGCTCCAACAACCCAATAAAGACATTTTTCTACCCCAACCTCCAATTTCTCCCAACCTTCTCACAGGTTGTTGGTGTCTTCAAACCCAAATTTATTGGTTGGCATCACATGGACACACTATTCAGCCCTAATCTAACCAAAGGCTAGGATTGAAATAATACCTCATGGATCATTCCCAAAATAAACATTATTTCTGCACAGTGTGTCTCCCTTTATACTCCTCTCCAAAATGGTGAACAGCAAATGAAGAGAAATTAAGACAAATAGTGCCCAATCTCCTATGTCTCAGGTTTGCAGTGAACAACTGTGTGACCAGAGAGCTGCAAAAAAAGGCAGCAACAGCAGCATCAGGGGCTGAGCTGGAGCCTCAAGTCCTGGCAGCAGCAGTGGCAGTGCCCCAAGAACAATACTTAGAAGGAATAAGGCAGTGGCAGCAGCCCATGGGGCTGTCCAAGACCTGGAAATCCCATCCTTCTCCCTGGGGAAGGTGCAAGATTCCTGCTAGCACCCAGGAGTCTGGCCTTACACCCTGCAGGAGGGAGAAAAACCAGCTGTAACCTTTATCTCCTTCCAAAGCCCCACAGCTCTCCCCAAAACAGAGGCAGAACAATGACACCAGCAGCTGTTGAACAGCAGGAAAGAAGCAGCATTTTCAGAGCTTGAATTTTTGACATTTGTCCTGTGAACTTAAATGCAGACTGGATTTGGATAAGGCAATTCCACACAGGCCAGGAAAATAATAGATATGCAGGTTATCATCATCTACCTGGCAATTCCTGGGGGTCTTGAAGGCTCCTGCAAAGCACTCCCTTGCACAGTGCCAGGAATCCTAACAAAGTGCCACAATTACTCCAAAAACAACCAGATGGGCAAGTGCCAAAGCAACTTGTTCAAGAGTTTATTGAGTCAGTGACAGAATTTGGGGCATTTCATCTTCACCTGGTGTCCTGCATCCCCACTCCTGGTTCCCCAGTGCATCCCACAGTGCCAGAGAGCACAATCCAAGCCTGTGCTCACCTGCTCCTGCTGGAAATTCACCACAGCTTCTGCAAAGTTTGCAGTTCAGGTTCTTGCCAGGCAAAGCTGTGGCATTCCCTGCACAGCTGCAGCATGGACAACACTCACAGTTTGGGAGCTGGGATTGCAACACTCAGTGCTGTGCAGCACAGGGTGCTGCAGCCATTCAGGATAAACCCTCTCACACTGAACATTCCTGGATGTTCTCTTCCTCATCTCAGTACCTGGGAGGGTGGGTTTTTGTTTTTCTTTTCCTATTTTGAAACTCCTTAAATTAAAATTACCCTTTTAAAGGGGAAGAGAGGCTGGATTGAGTCAAATCCCCATCCCCTTTGGTGATCTGCTGCACAGGCAGCTGGGGCAAAGCTGGCTGGGATGGCAGATTCCTGGTGCTTTAACACAACAGGGCCATTTCCTCCCAAGTATTTCTCTAAGAACTCAAAGATTTCCTTCTCCAGCAAACACCTGAGCAGAAATGATTCGCTCACCATGTCAGCAACAGGCACAGACCCCTCAGCCCTGGTGCCAAGCCTACATTTATATTGTTGAAATACTGAAAGGGGGAATTTTTCCTTCTGTGGCTTCCAAAAAGGCTTGTCATTTCTATTTCATAGAAACATTAAATGTTTCTATGAACTAGGAGGGACCCCACAAGGATCATCCACTTCAGCCTCTGGCCCTGCACAGACACCCCAACAATCCCATCCTGTGCATCCCTGGGAGCATTTCCCAAACTCTCCTGGAGCTCTGGCAGCCTTGGGGGTGTGCCCATTCCTTGAGGAGCCTGGGCAGTGTCCCACCATCCTCAGGGGGAGAACTTTTCCCTGATCTTTTGCATAAATAGTAGCCTTATGCTTGTTTTTGTTAAGAGGGGTAAGAGGTAAGTTGGGGTAAAGCACATTTGTAAGACCAGCCAGACAGAAAAGTAATTTTTTTTCAAGCTCATGAAACATTACAATGCATCTACCCCTAATCAAATAACTTTTTATTTTTTCTGCCTGACTTCCTTCAAAAATACTGCATATATATGATCATGGTGTGCATGAGCATGCATCTCTAATGACTTTTGAATGAGTTGGTTGCTTTCAGCCCAATTTGAGAGTGAGACAGGAGTTTCAGAGCTGTCACGTTGCCACAGGTTTCATGAAAACAGGCAACTGGATGAAAGAGAGATCCAGAGGCTGGAAACGTGCAGAGTGAACTCAGCCAGTGTCAGACACCACAAAAAATGACATTGTAAAGGTACTGACACTTGGAAGAGCCTCCATGAAAAGTCACAGTACACCAAGTCCTACCTGAATATTTATTCTGAAGGTCATCATAACAAAAGTCAAAAAAATGACTGGCCTTCAAGATACAGCACTCAAAGGACAGCTAAACACTTCAAAGGAAGCCTGCAAGCAAAAGTCTTATTAATTTTAACTAAATCCTGGGCTGGACACTCCTCTTACACCCATGTAATCATTAATTTCAGAAGAGTGACTTCTGATATACCCCATGGTAAACCCCAGATCATACAAATCCACTCTTTATTGCCTGAGCAGTACCATTGAAAATCAATAGGATTACTCATAATGGTAAAGTTAAACACCTGTGAAAGTGTCTGCAAGACTGAGGCCTAAGGCCTGGTCCAGGCACAGCTTTTGTACTTGAAAACCTGGTTCACTTGCAGGTTTGTTCTGTTTTTGGTTTTGTTTTTAAAGAAAACAACGGAATAATTAAAGCCATACAACCGCTTTAAAATGGACACATTTTTATTGCTATAATGGGAACCTCCAACAGCACAGCCATTCCCAGGTCAGTTGTGCTGCTCCAAACTGCACTCCTGGTGCAGGGAATTGTGCCAACCCTGTTAACAACAGCCACAACTTGTACACCTTGAGTTGTACACCTTGAGCAGCTCAAGGAGCAGTGCCAGCCCACTCTGTCTGCTCAAAGCTCTCCAGGTAATTCATGGAAAGTGCCTGAAGGAACAAGCAAGGCCTGTGTTTGAAGGACATTTGGGCTGGAGTTTGTCAAAAAGTATGATTTTTATTTTTATTTTATTTTTTTCTCTCCATAATTTTCTTGCTTTCCTCTGGGTGTGCACCCATAGGGAAAAAAAAAAAAAAAAAACCAACACAGTGCACACCTAAGAAACTTTTGAGTCAGACTTTCATGTGTGCAGAATTAAAGAAGGTGAAAAAGATCAAGATTGCCCCACAAGAAGACAACAAAAAAGGAGTGTGCATTCTGTGGAAAGCACCACAGACTTTAGGAGATGCCAGGAGGAAGAGGGGGTGGAACAGTGAACTAACATGTCTGGATTGCTAAGAGGTTAAAAAAAAATGTCACACTTTCAAAGAAGAAAAAGACAAAAGACATTAAGAGTAAACAGGAAATTTGGGAAATCTATTTCACTCAAAGTAGCAAACATCTGGAATAAATTGTCAAGAACTTAAGACCATCAAAGCAAAGTATTAATGAGGTTAAGAGGCAGCTAGGCTGGAGGAGGCAACTGAAGAATACAGGGACAAAGGAAAGAGGTGGAGCTGAGAGAAACCTGGAGGCAACAGCCTCTTTAGCCAAAGGGCTTTGCTTCTCCCTCTGCTCAGTAACTTCCTTATCTTCTTATTGCTCCAGGGGTAAAATACAGGGGGTTTCTATAGGTTTTTGCTTTATGAAAAAGAAGCAATTATTACTATTATTTCCCCCCCACCAAGAATTCCATGCTGGGGTCCATGACATGGTATGTCACTGTTGAGCCTCCCTTAACTCAGAAAAGCACAAGAAAACCAAACACACGCCACCCCTTCCACCAAGCAGAGCTTCCTGAAATCTGGAGTCCTCATCCCTCCCTTTCACACTTCAAATTAAGAATAATTCTTACTTTTGTTACCAAATGTTGCTTAAAGATGGAAAACACCATCCCTTTAATCAAAGGATTTAGCAAACATCTCCATGGATTCAAGAGCTGTCTTTCAAAACTTTTTGGTTAAAGTAATTCAAACCAGGCTAAACAACACCTTTAAAGATGACAAAAACCAGTAGACATAAATGAATAAGGGGTCTAAGAAGGAAATACTTAGCATGACTTATCCTCTAATATCCAGATCCCTCTCTAGTAGGGATAATCAGAAAGCTGTGTTGGCCTTTACTCAAAAGAAGGGAATGGTCTCCCATCTCTGCCTGGACTATTATTAACTATATTGGTTACATTCATGGTCATTAACATCCTTTAAAAGATGATCTTGGGATTTTCATTTTCCACCTCCCGTTATTGAGCAATGGAATATTCATAAAACAGCAGAGGGGAAACAACTCAGAAGAAAAAAAGAAAAGAAAGCCTCCAAGTTCCCAACCCTGCCAGTTAAATTACACTAAAGCAAGGATTCAACAGCAAATTGATTCTGGAGCAGCGGGATATATGCACACACATGAAAAAGCACACTGGAGGGGGATGGAGAACAATAAAACATGCACTTGCCTGTCCTCTGCTCTAATAACCACATGCAAACTTCAGCCAAGCCTGACGGAGTGGGAGAGGTTTCAAAGATATGAAGTTCCTGTGGGTTTCACAGTGCAGGCAGCTGTAAGGACAAAGATGCACTCGAGGGCTCCACCAGACTCCAGTGTTTATGAGACACAAGAGAATCCACCCCAGCCTTCATTGTGGTCTAATAGCACAGGGCCCTCCTGCTGTTTGTTATCAGCCAGGCACCCACATCTGAGGAGTCAATGTTTTATTGGGAACATCTGCTCTTGTCTTGGGGAGAGCAGCTGAAGCTGTGCCTCGGCTGCTCCTCCATCGGCTGTTCCCAAATCCATTCCTGCCCCTTTGTGCCCACAGGGAGCCAGCAGGGCTGGTGGGGGTCACAGGGAAGGCTGAGGGGCACTCAGAGACCCCCATGCTCCCACACTGTGCTGGGGCTTTGTTTTTAACTCAAACCCAAGGAAATATGCCTTGGTACTTGCAAGGAGCACTGAGTGAGGCCATGGTAGACACATTCAGTGACCTGAGTTATCAGGTGACTTTAGCCACCAACATTTTGGTCATGAGAGGAGGGGAGACCTCCTCAAGGAAGTCATGCAGGCCCAGCACATCCCTTCAGAGTGATGTGGCCTCTGGTCTGTGCCTCACTGAATGCAACAAAAGCACCAAAATTCCTGTTCCTCACAGCAGCCCTTCCACAAAATGCCACCAACACCCACAGCAGCTCAACTGGCCCAGGCCTCTTCTTTTCCTCCTAGTCCTAACATGGAAAACCAAGGACAGCAGGGCTTTGACTCCATTTTTTGCACTGTTTTAACCTAGAGATTTAAACACAACGAGAGGGATCCCTCTGGAATAAAAAGAAGGATTTTTTTTCTCCTCCTTCAGCCAGGCACAGGGCCTGGAAAGGCCCTGCCATAGGGACACACTGCCCAGCACCCCAGGGCTTCACCCACTGCAGCAGGCACAAAACACAGGAGATCTTTAACAGTAAAGGCAGGTGGTTGTTTTTCCAGGGACTTTAATGAGTGTTGTAGTGGCTGGAAAAGGTGATAAGCTCTCTATGTTATATGAAAAGCCAGGGGGTTACTTTATATAATCAGCCACAGCTGACTAAACAGGGCACTGAAAGTCACTCACAGCCAAGGGAAGACAAAACAACAAAACCCCCACAACCTCCCCGTCCCTCCTCCCCAAAGAACCCATCCCCAGGCACAATCCCAGGGTTGTTCCAAGGCCTCCAACCCCCTAATTAAAATTCTCCTTGGAAAAAAAACACGGGCTTACCTTGGCATGCTGAGGCCTCAGCTCCACCTTGGCTGTGCAGGAGCAGGGACAGCAGAGCCAGGGGATAGAGGGTGAACCCTCTGGAATGGTACAGGGTGAACCCTCTGGAAGGATACAGGGTGAACATTCTGGAAGG
>WEIU01004128.1:365441-393795 GCA_013389925.1 Aegithalos caudatus
TACAGGGTAAACACTCTGGAAGGATACAGGGTGAACATTCTGGAAGGGTACAGGATGAACCCTCCTTATCCCCTCTGGAAGCTGGCTTGGGACAGAGGAGCCCCTTGGAATTAACAGGCCCTGTTAATTAACCTGTGGGGCTGGAGGAGCACCAGGTGTGGGACAGCTCAGGGTGCCAGCTGTGCTCCCATGTTTTATACCTGGAGGTACAGAAACACTGGAGCTAAGAAAGAGGCATCAAGTACTTCGCAGATGTCTTCAGCAGCAGCTCCAAGGCACTACAGTATGTGACAAATTGGGATTTGAATTTAGCAAACCTGAAAATATTTCACATGGACTCGTGAGGCTTATGTAAAAATTCAGGTGGAAAAGCTCACGTTTAGCACAGGGAGAGGGGCCCTGGAGGCCAGAGCCCTCAGCTGTGGCTGTAGCTCCATTTGGGAAGGTAAAACCTGGTGGCATTTGGTGCCACAGCAGGGAGGACACTGGGTGTCACTGCCCACACTGCCACATCTCTGCTCACTTTGGAACAAAACTGGCCTTTTCCACCTTTTCCAGAGCAGGAACACCCAGTATTTCAGCATTACCTGTTTGTACAAAGCTGGGTGAACTGCAACACCAATTTAAAAAGAAATCACTGGTGATTCCATAAGGCTTTTTGCAATTCCAGACAAAATACAGATACTTGTACTGCTTCAGCACTTAGTTCACACCAGTATTATTTTTCCAAGCATTAAATTCTGTAACAGCCTTTGCACTCTCAGCCTGGTTGGGCACGATCCTTGCTGAAACTGGCTAATGCTTGTTCTCCAAAGAAAAAGAAACAAAACAAACCTTTCTGGCTGCTATTTAATCTGCATCCTTTTTACATTGATATCTTAAAGGCACTGGCTTACCAGGAAATTCATGGAGATTTATCTTTTTGGCCTGTGAGAGGAAGCTGCTCCCCATCCCACCCTGCTCTCTGGTCATGAACTTTCTGCTCATCACAGCTGTGGTGGTACCTGCAGCTTCCAAACCTTAAAGGGACAAGGCTGTTTGGATCTCCCCTCACTTTAATATAAGTCCTCTTATCCCAGGAAAAGGCAGCTGCTGTCTTTTAATCATTACATTAAAAAAATCCTGCCTGGCCTGGCATCTGAGCTCTGTATCCCTGCTAAAGCAGCTGACCAAACATGAGCTTGCTCGTATATTTTCAAAAAAATTATGTTTCTCAGGTCAACAGGCACATCAAGCAATCATTTAAACTGCAAGGGACAGTAACAAATGGCAACAGTTCACCAGATAAGGACTTGAGGAGGTATTGCCATGCTTGACCTTAAATACCTGAGTTAGCATTCCTGGGCTCCTGCTTTACTGAAGTTGTTTTTTTAAGCATTCACAGTGGGAAATCCCCTCTCCTTGTGCATGAGCATTGTCATAGGACAGCTCAGAGAGATGTGGCTCGTGGACATCCTGCTGGTGACCACCTGAATTCAGACAGACTGAGGAGGAAATGAGGTGAGGAACAAAGGTGCACAACTTTCTCTGTACCTGCAGTCAGGTTAAAGACCAATGGCCCTGAGTGCAGCTAAAAACACGAATTATCCAAAGTGAATTATCACTGATAGAATCAGGAGACATTTCACAGATGACAAGGGAGAAGGAAAAGGAGGAGGATGAGACTGTCCCAGGGTCAGAGGCTGTTCAATATTAACATTTTGGAGAGTGAAACAGAGAACATACAAAATTTTTGGATGATAGACTAAAAGCTAAGGCAGCTTATGTGGAGTTTGGAGGACTGAGATAGAATTCAGAGCAGCTTTTAATTGAAGGAGAGAGAGAAAGCCAAGGAAAAGGAATTAAAGATCAGGGCAGGTTGTTACATGTTAGAAGAAAGTAAAATTCAAGGAGTAATTGGTCAGGCTGCAGCTGCTCAGGGGAGGATCTGAGGTTCAAAGTGCAGCAGAGATTGATCAGGTGTCACCCCAGTGCAAGGGCAGTGTCCCCTGGGCTGTGCTGCATCTGTAACATCAGCATCCCAGGGGTTTGCAGAGGGAAGGCACCACAGGGGATTGTCCAGACCAAACCTCCTGCTCAGAGCAGCATCAGCTACACCAGCATTCCCAGGGACAAATCCAGCTGGGTTTGGGATAGCTCCAGCAATACTTGGGAGCTCCACAACCTATCTGGCCAAGCTGTTCTGATGTTTGGTCACCTTCACTGTCCAAAAGGTTAAAGGGACTTTCCTGTATTCCAACATGTCCATTGCCTCTCATCCTGTTCATGGACGCCTCTGGAAAGAGCATGGATTTGTTGCATCATTCAGATCATTGATGAAAACGTTAAACACTTTTGGCATTGTTTTCAAATAGAAAAAGGAGGCTCCAGACAATCTACACCTTGTTAACATTAGTGAAAATTCAAGGTATGTCCTCAGATAACCCCTGCTGGCACATTACCAAGGTAACAGAGGCAGAGGGAATCAGATCTGAGGAACTTTCTGGGATAGACAGAAGAAGCTACAGGGGGATCAGAAAGAAGCAGTTATTAAGGAAGAGAGGTCTGGAATAAACTTCTACCCACATTGCCTAGAAACATTCATAACCTTCAGTGCTGCTGAATCTCAGGGGGGATTGGTTTGTTTGGCTTTTTACAGGCAACCAACCTCTGAAGTAATTATTCCAATCTTGCTGGTGCTGGAATTTTGTGTCCAAGTTGGCATAAGATGTTTAAAAACAAAATATGCACAAATTTAAGGTAATCCTAAAGAGAGGAAGAAAAATTTGGAGTGGAGAAGATTACTGTAAGGATAAGTTGGAAAAAGAATATTGAAAAAAGAAAACTAAACAGGCTTCCACTGTGCTAACGTCATTACAGAGAGGATGCAAAGGATGAAATTGGCTTAATTTGCAGACAGAAAGATTTAGGTTAGGGGGAAAAAATGTATAAATCTAAGGCTAGCTTTGGACTTGAGGCTACCTACAAAGTTTAGACAGGTCAGACAAATGTTTGTAACAACAATCCTGCCTCTAAGCAGAACAACAAACTGGGGGGAACTCATGAGAACCTTTCTCTGCAGTCTCTTTCAAAGGCTGCTCTACCCTTTCAGGAGGTTTCAGAAAGGTTTATGGGATTAAACTTTCAAGAGTTAATAAAATACATTATCAATTCTACCCTGCTTCTTTGTTTTTTCCCATCCAAATAGTAATTGTTTGTGAAAGGGCTGACACTGAAGACCAACTGCTAGGGTTCATGCAAGTTCAGCTCCCATCTGATCATTTTAATGATGCTTGGTGAGAGTCTGTTTTGTGGAATTAATCTGAGTTCTTTGTTCCCTTTGGTTACTTGAATCTGCATCCAAACCCCATGAGCACAGCCCTATGTCCCCCTATGAAAATGGAGATTGAAATGAAATTGGAGTTGATACAAGCTTGTTTTGAATCTTGAATATTTTTTATGATGTTTATCTGAACACTTGTCCTTCCCCTTTATAGAAGGTGAAGCATGACAACCCCAAATTGTCTTGCATTATTCCGGCCGCTGGCCCCCTCCATTCCCACATTGCATGATGGCCCAAGGGTCCAAGGTGCAACCAGATTGATGGCATAGCCCAATCCAAAGATCTCCTTGAGCAATCTGCAACAGGCTCCTCAGCTGCACTGCCCTTGAAGTGCCATAATTCTGGGGTAACAGGCAGAAAAAAAAAAAAAAGGGCAAGAAATGGATTTTGAACCAAGATAAAAGTGCAGCAACAAGGAAGGAGCAGAACTGCAAAAAGCCTGAGGGCACACAGGGTCAGATGGCACCTGGGGCTTTGCACAGCCACAAACCACTTCAGAGGGTCTCCAGAGCTCTGGTGGTTGGGAGCACCCTGGTGCTGCCTCACTGTTTGGTGCTGCAGGGCATCACAGCTGCACCCTGGTTTGGTCCCACCAAGAACCAAAGGGAATTTGGACTGAATTCCAAGCAGAGCCTCTGGTTTAGCTTCCTCCCAAAAAGGTTGCCCAGGTTGCTCAAGGTAAGTAAGGACAACCAAGAGATTTGCTTCAAAATTGCAATGTTCCAAATGAAACCACTCCTTATGGAAAACCTGGCTCAACCTAATCCACTCTCAGGTGGTCCTGCTTTCCATCCTCCCTCACAGCTGTGAGTCTGCAGCAGGGCAAGGTAAAGTGACCTCAGCAATAACCAAACAAGGCACAACTACAGAGGGATGTCAGCTCCCAGGGTCCAGAAAGGAAATTTAGGGACAAGGAGGTTTATTCTCAAGTCAGCACCTGCTGTGTGTGCTTGAGCCCTAGTGCTGACTGGAGGGAGGGAGAATGTGGAACTGCTCATTCCAGACTCCCATCAGCCTGAGGAGTCACAGAGCTGCGCTGGAAGAAGTCATGCAACAGTTACAGATGAAAAAAAGACTCATCAAAAACTGTGCTTTGATGGAAAAGTGTGACCTCATCTTTCAAGAGCATTATCCTCCAAGTTTTTTTGCCTACCAGCTTGCATGAGGAAAAGTAAATCTCTCTAGATTGAAGGCCAAAGGTAAGCCTGTGTACTGCTTCATCTCATCTTCAGCCTCATTCTGAAATCTTTACACAGTGTAAAACCATAAGCACTGTCTGACATCTGATGCCTGAGTGACTTCAGCTCAGTACTCATTTGGTGGGGAATGTGATTTTGTGGGGCTTATACAAGGCAGCATTACACTTTGTATGTGTGTTTGTGCCACACAGGAGCATTTTACAGACCCACCTCTCAAGAAATTTCCAAATTAAGTCTGCAAATCAAGCATCCATTTTGCAGCTCTCTCCCTCTTTGCTTAGAGGAGCTGTCACTTGCTTGGGTCTGCAGAGGAGCTTATACATAAATCATCTTTTTGACTGTGCCAGGAGGAAATCCTCAACCTCCACGACCTCCCCCTGCCAACCTACAACCCCATCCCATGGTCAGTGGTCATGGACCTATGAGGAAAAACATTCTGGGGAGAAAATACCCATTGTGGGAAACAGAGATAAAAGCTGGGCTTTTCCAGGAAAGCTCAGCTGGTGAGTGAGCCAGGAGGTGCAGGGACAGGCTGTGTGGACTCCTGCATTGCAAGGAGATTTCTGAGTCACCAAAGCCCAGTCAGGCTGCTCATTGTGTCTGGAGGAACAGCTCTGGGTGTTGCTTCAATTGTTACAGGAAGCAAGAAGTGCTAAAGACTTGTCCACATATTCAGCAAGATTCGTGCAGGAAGGGAGGGAATTTTGCCCCAGCTGCATTCACTTTTAAAGGACATAATTCCTACTAGATACAATTGGGAATCAACTTGTTATATTGGGAAAAACAGTACTGATGCAGGAGCATTCACACAGCAAGGGGGAGGTTTATTTTATGAATTTTCTGTGTGCTAAGAGCCTTCTCTCTCCAGTCGTTCTCTATTATTGAAGTGCACAGAGTGCAGGGTTTTGCTGGAACAACAGAAAATGCAGGTGAGGGTGAATGTCACATCCCTGAGTCATGCAGATGTTAGAGCCTTCTCATGGAATTTCTGCCCCTCTTGAGGAGGGCAGAATTCCACGTGTTGCCCTCAAGTTCTCTTCCTATAAAGCCTAAGGAGATGGAAATGGAAAATAAGTGGCTTGTTGCTTCCTCTCAGTGTCTATGGGACTGTGGCTCCAGCAGCACTGATGCACAAGGAAAGCATTTTCATGAGCTGTTAAAACAGCAGAAGCTTGTTTTCCTTTGGCTGCAGCGTCCTTCTGCCTCCCACGCAGGAAGTGTTCATGCAATATTCCACATAGGCAGAATATGTCCCGTTCCTAGAAGTCTAAACACCAGAAACTGTAGCCCATTTAAAAACCAGGCTGCTCTTGCATTAGAATAGTGAGAGGCAATCTGCTTTCATGGGCTACAGTTCCCAAATTGTCCTCTTTGTCCCTAGAGCTGATGATCTTTGGCCAAACACATCCTTGCTGTCCGTGTCTCACCTGTAACCCAAGGATGCTGGCCAAGGGTGACAGACCAGGTGACTGTTGTGTCATGGACAATCTCCTCCACATAATAAAGATGTCTCTGAAGGAGGAAATTAATAATTTCTGGACTCTAAGTGCACATAGGTAAACTTTACTATGAGAGAAACAGCCAATATTCCACTATTTCTTCTCCTTTGCACCAAAGCAAATGAGTCAAGTGGTTTCAGGAACTGGCCACATCACTGAGATGGAGAGGGCATATTGCATATTCACAAGAGCTTAAGATTGTTTTATTTACACTTCCATTGCTAGGAGCTGGCTGTGGAATGGATCATAAACATATTTGCCAGACACTCTTCCTGGTGCAATAAGCTAGAGGAATTCTCAATTAAGACATGGAGCTTATTTATATAAGACAAGAGGTTAAGTAGGACTGCAGTGCCCAATGGACCATCTGGTGAACATTAGATTTGTCAATAAATCACAAAAGCACCAGTTCATCAAGAAAATTCCATTTCAAACCACTGACAGGAAAAAGAAAAAGATAGGGGGAAAAACCCTCACAAAATTGGTATTTTGATATTTTGTAAAAACAAGAGCATTAAATAACTTTATTTTCAATTATTTTATTGGTTTACTCCTGATGACCACATGGCTTCACATCCTGGGTGCTTAGCCCTTGTACACAAGAGCATCATGAAATAACTCCATGCTCCACCACAGGAGAAGCTCCTCTCTCTGCTCTCAATCTTTCTCCTCACCGTGGGTGATAACATAGCAGAGGTTCTTGTAGTCCAGGTTCCCAGAGACATCTGGAGGGAAAGCAGCAAACATCTGGTTGATCTGCCAAGCAACAGAGACAAGTGTCACAGACTGGGACAGCAGCAGGGACAGATTTTCATTTTCAACCCAGCTCAGCTCCCTGGTGCCCTGGTCCTTCAACCACCATGGAAAAGTTTTCCTTGGGCTTGGTAAAATTGAGTTGGAGCATAACTGGTTAATAAAGTCCTGCTGGAATCACAGAAGTTCCATGTTGAAAAGAGTTCTCCCTGAAACCCAGGGAAGCCCTGGTTGATAAATGTACAGTCCAGTCTCTGTTCTGACTGGAACAGACTGTCCAGTCTGTTCTGTCCACAGACCAACTCCACTTCATCTCCTGTTATGGAAATAAAGTCCCCCTAAATTTCTCCCAACCAGCAGAATCAGTGCTCAGTCTCACACAAGCCAGCAAGTCAGTCCCTCATTTCAGATTTCAAACCAAATAACTCACAGAAATGGAAACCAGAACACAGTCCCCACCCAAATCCCCTTGGATTCCGGTAAATCAATTGCCCAGCTGCCCATGGGGAAGAACAGCACGAGATAGGCCACACTTGCACTTGGATGGGAGTCCAAAGAATCTATTTGACTTTGATTTAGCCATGGAGCTCTTCAGAAGAGATGTTTTGAATTGTTTCTAATTGCCAGAGCTGGCATCAACCTCCTCTCAGTCTGGATTTCAGCTAAAATCGTGCATTTAAAGAGGGGCAAGGACTTACTGCTGAACAGGAGCTGGATTCCTGTTTTGAATAAAGTTCCTTACCTCTTCTTGACTGAACCGGTCTGCCTGTGTCATAAGCATTTCTTTGATGCTGTTCAAATAAAACGAAATAACCTGATTAAAGGGTGATAATGGCACATGACAATTCAGATGGCAAGATCCCTCCTGAAGTTGCGTGAAAGAAAATCTGTGTGACCGCATAAATTAGAGCTGTTAATCCTTACATGATATTGTAAGAGATTTTCTGTGGGCACCCATCAGTGTCAATGCCTCGCTCTGCCAACTTATTTCCCTTTTGTGACATTTTATAGAGGTTTAAAATTGTTTAAGGTTATTACTGTAACCGAAATACAGCAATTTCGTATGCTTATCTTAACCTAAAATGGTAAGTTTCCTCACTCGCTGCTTAAAGTTTGGATCACTTAACAAAACCGAAAGAGAGAATATTTTCTGTAAAAAATCTGAAGATGAAAGGAGCAGAGCATGAAATGAGAAGGAGGACTTGAAAGAGAGCTCCAGCCGCTATTCCGAGCCATCAGCCGAGAATCCTTTATTTGCATGCAGCCATTCCCAGAGGAGGCTGCGTTGCTGCAGGAGCCCTGCTGCATTTCACGGTGCACTGTCTTGATCCGGAGCCACGGCCCTGTAACACGGAGCTTATCCCACACACAATCTGCATCCCGTGCAATTACATCAAAGGGGATATTTTGGGGGCAGACTCTCAGCTGATTTACCCTCTGTTTTAAACCCATTGTGGGAAGGCAGTCGACCATGTAATTTTTTTNGTTTAGAGGTGAATAGAAAAGCCAGGAAGAATTATTTCTGTTTCTGGTCTAACCTCTGTAGATAAAATGTCTTTATACCTCCACCAGTTACTCATGTGCTGAGGGCAGCCCATGCACCACGTGCTGGGACATCCACCAGTGTAAACTCACTTATATTCACATAAACATCCCTTCAATAACACCAATAATTTCCCCTTCCTGTAGAAGAATTCCTGTATTAATCTCACAGTTTTCATTCACGCTGAAGAGGCAGAGTTTTCTCCTTTTGTCACTACCAAATGTATTTGTACATTATCAGACACAGTTCTGGAGCAGTAAAACAAACTATAAAGCTGTGATAGCAGGTGAGCAGCCTGTTTTACAAAACCAAAAGCTAAACCAAATACAGAAATCTGGTTTGGTTTGTAGATTTGAAAAAAGGCTGCTTTATTGAAGAATTTTTTGGGGGGAGTGAGAGCAGCAGCTCTTCTGGAAGGAGCCCTTTCTGCTTTTTAAAGGGAATATTTGAAACTGTAATAGAAATCATGCCTGAACAGGAACACTTCCAGGGGAGCAAAATTCTTCTCCTATGGGTGTAGATGTTCAGGCAAAACAGTAAATCTTCCCTTTCTGCTCCCTTACACTGCACATGAGAAAAGTCCCCCAGACAGAAGTGCAGTTTGGGGGGCAAAGCTACAATGGAACCCAAAGCTTGACAAATGTGATTTTTTTTCCAGTAAAAGGCTACACATCCCAGTTTGTGGCAGGGGGTACACTTGTAGCTGCACTTCTGCAGCTTTTGTTGGTATCAAGTGCACATTTGGAAGCCCAGAATGGGAAAATCAGAATTTTCTGGACAATGAATAAGGATCTTACACACAATAAGTGTGAAAATATCTGTGCAAGCTTTGGGAAATACTCTGAAGTCACAGACAGAGCTTAAGCTGTTGGATATATTTTTCCTGAGTTACTTCACCATTCTCTGTAGTTAGCTAAGTTTCTTCATCCCTTTGTCTCAAGTTTCTGTTCTGTTCCTCTGACCTTTGGTATGTGCCTGCATTTTTGGAGGCGAATTCTCAAATGATCAGTGGGTGCAAGAGTAGAGAGATCATTCCCCTCAGCATTAATTGATTATTGGATATATATGCCCTGGACAAACAGCATTAGCAAATGTAAATAGGAAGTATGATCCAGGAAGGAGCTTGGTGAATAGAAGGAAGCACTTACAGCAATTTTGACAGAAGTCACAAATAAACTTCATTGCAAACAAGCCTGAATTAAAAAGAGATCTGGGCACTGTGTGTCTTCTATTCACATGCTTAAAGTATTTAGGGGAAAAGAAAAGATCAAATATCTAATTATAATCTTCTGATGCACAGCCCAGTAGGCTCTGGCACACTCATAAGGAAGAAGGACTGACTAAAGGATCTATGCACATTTTCCATTATTTATTTTATAGGGAAACAAACACTCACAATTTCCAAAGCCAGAAATCATGCACTATTTTCTTTTTGTATCTTGTTTTCTTTAGAAAGCTTATTTTCCTCTCAAAAAATACCCCAAAACCCAAACCAAACCCCAAGTTTACTAGGCCAAAAACAAACAACAAAACAAACAACAACAACCTACCCTCCAAAAAACCCACATTTGCCTTGACTTAGGAGTCTAAATGTTATCCCTTGTCCTGGCTCACATCAATTCCTTCTACAGTTACAAATACCTTGTTGCATTCTGATATTTTAAAAGCCTTTTTAAAAATTATCTGTGAAATCCCTGGGACATTTTTGGTTTTCCTTTGGGTTGGCCCTTTCTCCAGTGCTGGAAAACAGGTGAGTGGGAAGGAGCAGAGCTCTACAGCTACGGGAAGAATCATCTCTAGCTCAGCCAAACACCTCCCAAGTCCAGCATCCCTGGGACCTCTTCCAACCCCCTGGGCCCATTTTCATCTGGCCCAACTCTGAAAAGTTTCATTGGCCTCAGCATTAGGCACAGTTGGTGCTGGCCTGACTCAGGCTGCCCCATGAGTGGCATTTGGGACTGAATCACCCAACCTTTCCAAACACTGCCCCAGTTCACACCAGCTGAGAATGGCACCAAGAGCATTTTCTCTTTTGGACATCGTGCTGTGGGAAGGGTTTTATGTGTGCTATAATGATGCAGACAAACAAAGTCTGTCATTGAATTTGGAAGTAAGTTCTAAACTCCTGGAGCTTCTGGAAAGGTTAGAAGGCTCCATCCCAGCTACCATCACATGGACTAAGTGAGTCATTTCCAGACTAGAGGTGAAAACACGCAGAGGGAAGAGACATAAAAAATCCCCAGAAGGATGTTAACTCCATGAACATAAAAAAGAAGTTCTGATTAAAAGGTCAGCATGGCTGGTTTTGGAGAGAAACATTCCAGGATTTTTTAATACGGAGAAATATTATTTATTAGCGCTAACTGTCGCATTGAAATGGCTGCATGAGCCAATAGAAAAATTATTTCAAAACTTCAAATGTCTACATTTTGGAAGCATATGAATAGAAGTTAAACCTCAAAGACATCCACGGAATTGATTTAATGGTTTGTTCTGTAATGATCAACATTACCCTGGGGTCTAATAAGTAAACATTATGCTCTGTTGTGGTGATGAACTAAAACAATTGTCTAATGTTAGCAGTGCAGTGGGGGTGGGGACAAAGTTGACCTTTTCCATCAAGGAAAAATGAAATATTTCTCTCTCATCTTCGTTTTGGAGTGTGATACTGCATTCCTAATTTGCCCCAAACTCCAACTGGCTTCCAGCATCCAAGGAATGTAGAGCTGGACACAGGGTGGCAAGCTGCAGATTTTGTATGCAGGATATTGTTACAGATAGTGGTGGGAAATATAACATTTCATGGGTTCTGGAGTATCAGAAGTTTGTATTTCATGGCTGTGATTTCACTACTGTGTGATCTGCCCTATTTGGCAACAGGCTACATTTATTTTGTTGTTTGACTCACTTCTGATATGATCCCCTGACTCTCCTTCCCAAGATGTTTGGGTGATGTTAAATTCAAAACCATCAGGACAACTCTTAACCCTCTGTTCCTTCTGATTGATTGCTACATCCACTTGTATTTTAATTAATCTGGAAGTTCATACTCAAAGGACTGTGTCTCTTATTTTGCATACTGCAAAAGTTCTCAGACCCACTGGGGTACTGCCATAGAAAACCACCCTGCTAAAGGAAAGAAATATTGTACATGAATTTTACATTTTCAACTAACTTTCATCAATAATTGTAGACAATGTCATGGAAATCTCCACGGGGCTCTGGTCAGAGGCTATCACAACATAAGCAGAAATAATTGATGCAAATACAATTTTGTTACTCATGGTTCCCAGATAGATTTCTTATACATATCATGCTTCATAAAATCTACCTGAAATGGCTGCTGCAGTAGAAGTAAGACCCCAAATTCACCATGAAATTTCAGCATATGAACAAATGTAAATATCTGCATAAATCTAGGTACATAAAACACTTATCTGGAGCAATAGGTCCAACCTCCTCATCCCCTGCCCTGACTTGATATCATTTATCTCACTCACCTGAAAGTCCTGCTTGCACCATTCTGGCACTGCAAGGAGGATTTGCATCTGTGCAAATACCTCTTAAAGTCCTTTTACATTGCTTTGTTGGTGCAACAGGATATGAATACAAATTAGGTTCTGCCTCCTTATTTAAAAATAGCCATATTGACAATAATTGCCAGATTATTAATAGTATTATTTGGTTTGGCTCTCACCGTATCTAGTGGAATTTTACAGCAAATTATTTCTGGAAGCAGAAGGCTCAAATGATAAACACATAAAAAGGAAAACGTCCTGCACTAAAGCCATGTCTCAGAGTTAATTAAATTGATCACTTTTTTAAAGAGGGGAGTAGCTTTCCCATTTTAGTCAAGCACTGAGAGTTAGGCACGAGACATTCATTTTAATTTTACATATGGAGTTAATTTACAAAGAGTCATGTGTCGATTTATATCCAGACCTTCAAAAAGAGGCTATCTAATGGCCTACATGTGATTATATTTCCGTTGGCTCTTGCAATGTCTGAAGACAATAACATCTCTTTTTGGTATACAAATACATCCATGCAACAGTCCAGACTTTTAACTCTGGCTTACAAAGCTAAATGTTTGTCTGCCTCTTAAAATACTGTGAAAAATACAGCTCTTAAGCAGTTCTTCAAAAGTGTGCAATTATTATTATTGTTGTTGTTATTCTTCTAAAGGATTTGAAATAAACTTACTAGTCTGCCTTTATGCGGCCTTTTCCTTCTGGGTCGAAAATCTTAAAAGCGTTCAGAATGGTTTCTTCTGGGTCCGTGCCTAAAATTAATGAAATATAATTTAGAAGCCTGGATGTATTTCTCTGGCTGCAGAATACTTGCTAAGTAATTGCATTCTCTTGAAAACAGTGCAAAATGGAGAATTCTGCAGTTGTGGGTTTGGAGACAAAGGTTCCCTAAGTCGGCAGCATTTGTCATGTCAGATAAACAATAGAGGTGAATAGTTCAATGCTCAGAAGCTTAAAAATAATAACTCATATCTATTCTATGTCTGCAGGAGAGAAAACTTCCAGGAACTGGTCTCCAATATCAGTACCCAGAGGATTAGTGGCTTTCAGAAATGAAAATATAACAAACTGTTTCCCTCACTGGCTTCCTTTAATCTTGCACTGTACGTCCCTTGTAAAAACACTTTTTGATGTTACTTGTTCTTGGCCATATAGAGAAGAGGTTATTTCCCTCACTAAAGGAAATGGAGCTCATCATAAAATCCAAATGCCATTGGAATGCAATGGAAACAGGATGATCAATGTGAGATGGGGATCTGCACTTGCATCCCATTGTGCCCTTTCCCTTAAGTGTCTCTTCATTAAGTGTTAGTTACAGAAACAGAGTGGTTTAAAGAACTAGACTTTGGATACAAGATTTTGCTTCTGCTCTTAGCTGGGCCACAGATTTTTGGTATGACTTTAATATCCCTGTCCCTCTGTTCCCAGCAATAAAATGATTGTAATGGTCTTCCTTTTCTTCCTTCCATTATCTATCCCATCCCTTTAGACTGGAAAACATTTGTGTCGAGGATTCATTTTCACAGTGCCTTAATCTTGGCTGGGGCTTCTGACTATTCTGTAATTCTGCAGATTCTGAGTACACTCATTTTCAGCCCACACCAAAGGATACACTGTGTACTCTGTTTCTGACTATTCCCCAATATTTCAAAATATTACCGTAGTATCCATAATACAAATCTTTGTAACTGTAGGAAACCAAATTTACAAGCAGATGAACTGATTCCGTGGACAAAATGAAGCTATTTGGTATGCTGAAAGAGTGATTAAGAAAGGATACAACACAAAGGGTTGCAGATGCAAAGTTTGCTTCGAAGTTTGGCAGAGGTAGAACCAGAAGAGAACCCAGCCAAGGTTCCCTGCTCCACAGGCTCTCCTGATGCCTTCACAGTTTGCTTTGTTTGAAAGATTTCACAAGGATTAGCAGGATCCTAGAGGATATAATAGTGAACAAACCTCGAGCTATATGGCCCCCTCCTTACCACACAATGGCCATGTATATTATTTTTGCCAGGCTGTAGGCGGTGTATTCAAACTGCAATGAATCTGTGATCAATACAAAGAGCATTGGTGTTTAATGAGTGTTTTGATTGTCCCATGAAGAGAAACATCCCCCAGCTCCAGGGAGAGGGCTGCATTTTAAGTAGTCACCGCTGTGGGGGGGATTTTTTTCCTTACTGTGTTTTACATTTTCTACTCTGTCATATCCTTGGACTTTGGCTTTGAAGAGAAGCAATGCAGCAGGCATTCTTTATTGATTAGCTGGTAAATAAAGTGGTTTCTTTGATGTGCGGCATCTCTGTTTTCTGTACAAATTGTATTATTCTGACTCCCTGTAGAAGCAGCTCCATGTGGTTGGCATTAACATAAACCGAGTTTTGTTAGCTGTTCATCTGGCATCATAATCTCAACATACAAAGCTAAAGCTCATCCTGAAAATCCCAGCTTCCCCTTTATGACAGAAATCAATTATAGCACAACAAATTTTACTTAGAAAGCACCTTTCACCAAATTCTCTGAGTGGTACTTAGCTAATAAAGAGTGTTGCAAAATTGCCATATCCACTTCCTCTAGCCCTTTCTCCCTTTCTAATTGCACTACAAAGGCTCTTCATCCCAATTAGTTTTGATTGGGAATGTGCAGTCTTTTGGCTCTGCTTCCTTTGCATGACAAACCCAACCAGAAGGGCATGACAAGCACAGCTGTGATTTTCCCTTCACCAAATGGAAATGAAAAAAAAACCCTCCTCCTTTGCTAGTAGCCAACAGGAAACCTGCAGACAAGAGGGTTCTGCTTTGCCATTCACCTTCCTGTGCTGGCTCTGCTTTTAGGCCACAGGATTGGCAGGGCCAGAGGCTTTGCCAGCTCCAGCAGCCACACGGGGAAAGGGGGAAGAGGGGAGAGGAGGAAGAGGGGAGAGGAGGAAGAGCTCATTTCCATGCTCACAAGTGGAATGGGCAGCAGAGCACCCACAACAAACATTCATGTATCCCAGGAGGAAAAATACAGAGGAGGGTGCTCCCTACTCTGCCAGAAGACACCTGGAATGTCCTGGTGGAGGTACCACAGACAGGTTGATGTCTGGGGAATAAAATCCCCTCCTCAGTCAGACTTCTCCATCACCTCTTGTGCTTCCCAGACTTCCTGCCCTCTTTAGCAACAGTGTCTTTCTTCCAGAACCAACTATATGAATTCCTTCTTTCAGACCTCTCTGTTTTCTATTCCAAGCATAGAAAACCTTTAATTGGAATTGTGTTCAGCAATATAAAGCCAGAGTACAGCAACAAAAAAATAAATGTTTCTAAGAAGATAGGATAGGTTTTTCCATTTTTCTATTCATTAGTTACTTTAACAAACTTCTGGAATGTGCTTGGCTAAGGCCAGCCCTGCTTTGAAGGCTTTCACCTTCCTCTTATGCCGGTAGGAAGATGACTGGAGCTCTATCTTGGCCTCACACCCCCTCTCTTGCAGTTTCCAGCCATTAACTGGAGAAGAGACATGACTAAATTACCAGCTCACACAGCAAATTTACTACCCACATTTCCTGAACTTCCCATAGTATTCCCTATATATTCTGTGCCAATGGGTAAAATCCCTCTCCCTTATTGTTGTAAATCCACTGAAGTTTAATTATTTCAATTTATCCACTCCATTAAGGGTTATTCAGTGAAATCTTCACCTAATGGCAAAATCACTATTGACCTTAAGTGGCACTGAGGCTGGACCACTGAGTTACAATGAATTCAGGAAATGAGGGAAGCCCATGTTTGCTTAATGTGACAAAGGAGTGCAAAAAGGGTGGGTGTTTAAGAAATACTTAAAACCAGCTAACACTGGGAGTGCTGTGACTAGAGCATGACTTCAGCCCAGGAGCCTTCTGATGGTGAATAACTCCCCTGCACTGTGCTCCAGGCTGCTGAGGTTTCATCACTTTCTGGATCCCAACTCACCACTTTCATGTTAGCTTGTGTAAGCTAAATCACACCTTTGAGTTGTCCTCTGCATCGTCCCTTAGCCTTTCATTCTTCCCCTCTGTCTGCAAAACTGGAGATCCCTCCTTGCCTCTAAGCACTGTTCTGTGGAGACATTATTGTAATTTGCAAGGTGCTGAGATATTTCAGTGCTGAAGATCTTTGACAGATACCTCTCCAATCCCCCAGAGGTGCTTACCTTTCAGCTTTTCCCCAAACATAGTGAGGAAGACAGTGAAGTTAATAGGACCTGGCGCCTCCTTCACCATGTCTTCAAGCTCTTCATTCTTGACATTCAGACGACCTGCAGCAGAGATCATTTTTCATAATAAATCACAAATTGTGTTTCAAAAAACGATTCCCATTCATCTCCTCCCACTGGGGAGCTCAGGGCTCTGTGCAACTTTGCTAATAACATGGTAGAACACAACTCCCGAATACCCCAGTGAAAAAGAAATTGGCGGAGCTGGCTCTGAGATCAAAGGGTGACTGAAGGAGCAAGAAGGATAAATAACACAGACATGGCCAGCAGTGGAAGAGAGAAAGGGCACTTCCAAATAAACTGCTTTTGGGGTTGGGCCTTTTTTTTCTTTTTTTTTTTACCTCAGGTGAAATATGGGCCCCACTGATATTAATATAGCAGAGATCAAAGTGACTGAAGTGAATCTAAGGTCTCAGTCTTTGCCCTCCTGTATATTGAGCCACCTCTCTGAGTAGAGGGCAGATGGATGAGCTGAGTAGTGGTATCCCTTCCCCATCCTTGTTCAGCCCTATTGATGAGAATTTAGACCCTGGCAACCCTCCTCAAATTGAGTGGTAATTTGCTGTGAATGTACTTTATAGTCATTGAAGGGCTTCACTGAACAGGAAAGATAGCAGAACTTGGCCTTAAGAAATAAATATTTCAGGGTAACAGTAGCTACAGGCCAAAGTTTGCAAACCTCATTGTCACAATAACGAGTTCAGGAGCTTCTGCTCCTTGCACTGACTCTGCTGGCATCTGATTCCACCCCAGGGAGCACTAAAGATTCTTATCAAGCTCTTTTTAATAAGCTCCAGATGGCAAAAGCCCAAATGCCTACATCACTGTTCAAGCCTCAAATGCTGCAACAAGAATACAACTCCAGGTTTGGGACCAGGAACACTTGAATTTTTCCCTTCCTTGGGAAGATTTGCTCTAATCTGCCTGATATTATCAAGACTGTGATAACCATGGAATGGACAGTACCTAATCTCATGACATGCACATTTCACCCCACACAAACTCACAGCAGCACAGAAGTTCACATGAAGCCTTCCTAGGTCTGTGTGGGCAGAGGGACAGCTAGTCCATGACTGCAGTGCTAATCGGTGGATATTCCATGGCTCCCAGATGAAAAAGGTGCAGCCTGGGAAGCCTGGATTCAGAGGCAAATCAGAAATGCCTGGCATGGACCCTTGCTTGGGAGGAGTTCTTCTGAAATAGTTGCAGGGGAGGGATCAGACATTCATTCCACCCCCTGCTCAGGAGAATTTCCAGCTGGAGCTCTGTGGTGAGATCCCAGCTACCACAGGGAGGAAGGTCAAACTGAACAGGTTTCCTTTTGTCCCCTGTGTAATCTCATTTCTTTCCCCACTGTCATTCTAATACCAACCTTTCTTCGGTGCTTGACATTGAGACAGCATATCTCTTAAGCACTGAATTATTAGTTTACCTAGTGCAGCAAATGTGTCTCTCAAGTCTGCTTTGTCAATAAAGCCATCCCTGTTCTGATCCATGATGGTAAAAGCCTGTGGGAAGGAAAAGGAACAGGTATTGCCATTTCCATTGCACAGGACAGTGCTCCAATCACGCACATCAGTCCATGGGAGGATGATATTCATGCTGTAAAAAGGAATATTTAACTTCCTTTGATTCCTCCACATCATTGCACTTTCCTCACTTTCAACACATTACTGTATCTTGGCAAGGGGCTTAATTAAACCCAGCCAAAGTTCTTCTTACTAAATTAATGCTCAGTGCAGCGTGCATTGGGCTGAAGCCAATGCTGGCAGCTCCAGCCATTCAGCCCTTAACCCATAAAAGTTTGAGTTAGGGAGGCTTTAGTCAGGGCAGAGTTAGCCCTGACTAAAGTGCTCTGTGTTTATACCTTCCCCATACCCCTTTCTTTGAATGAGGCTGAAATGTTTCTGTAAAACATTTCTATAAAACATTTCATTTCTGTGGATATCTCTCTGCTATCAACCTGAAGTAAATTCCTCCTGGGCCTTAGAATGATCCATCACACAGAGATAGCTGAACTTTCAAAAGTACAGAGAAATGTAGCTTCCATAAGATTATTTATTCAAAGTTTTTTTCCCTTTCCAATACACTGCATCTTTGAGACTGAGCTTTGTGCTCTGATTGACACTGGTGTGTTGACCTTAAGTACTCTTGTCAGGCAAAATTTAACTTTTGATAGAAATAAAACAGGTTTTTTTTGGTTTGTTTTGTTTTTATTTTCAGCCAACATAGACTTCATGTGCTCTAACCATTGTTTACCAAGCCAGCTAACTGCTCATCTATCTGTTTACCCATTTGTGTGTCCATCTCTTGGCTGCCATCACACTTAAAATGTTTCATTGATTTGGAAAGATTTCAATGACCTGAAACTCCCCTGGTCATGCTGTGGGGAATATTAGTTGATCCTGGCATGACTCTGAAGCTGGTTCTCTGTCTGACAGGCCCACCAGTGTGGGAGAGCATCTTTGCAATGGCCAGGAATTATTCTTTCTTCAATGTTTCCCTGAGACTGCAGTAACTTGCAGAGTTTTTAAATCCTACAGGGTGCACTTCTTCCCATGAATAAGTTATCTCCATATATCTTCGGGTATTTTCTCCTCCAGTTCCTTGCAAAGCCCCACTGCTCACAGCCCAGTTTGTCCATGAGGCTCCCTTCAGCATTATGTTCATAATCTTACATTTACCTTCCACACCATCCCCTTACAAAAAAATTAAGCCCAACTCTTTAGAGATGTTTTGCCCTTGCTTTAAATGGTGATTCCTCACAATTTGGAAGCAGAAGAGAAAGAAAATATGAAGAGCAAAACCAAACCTAGGCAGTTCACAGGAGACAAGAAGAGCACCAGGCACTGTAATGGATGAATTTCAAATAACATAACAGCAATGCTGAAACATTTGCTGATGAGCTGGTTGAAATCTCTAGATAAAAATGTTCTAATCCAAACCAGCTTTTCAGAAATATGTGTCCCAAATATGCAGTTTTTAGTTCTTAGACACAACATGGTTTTGGGTTTCACTCGACCACTCCACTCCCTCATGCTTTTGCCATTATTCTGCCACCATCCCCCTAGAATTGCTCATGGTCTTATCATAATTAGAGAAGATCAAATAATGGCATTCTGTCCAGTTCCTTTTGTTGGTCCATCTTCAAACAGTAATTCTTGGAGAAAATAAAATGGAGGTTCCTAGGATGTGGAGAAGAAGTGGGAGAAGAGAGTCAAGCATGTTCCCATTGACTATAGGGAAATGATTAGTAGTTCCAATTAATTTAGCTGGGTCATATTCCCAGGCCTTGCCTTGGGGCTTAGCCTCGTCCATCACTGAGCTTTCCTGATGGGAATCCTCAAGAAAAGTAAACTTGAAAGCCATGTGAAAGCATAAAAAGAAACAGCAGACATTTATCACACTGGAAATTGCTTTGGAGATATGAGTTAGAAAAAATGGGGGGAAAATCAGTAATTTAAAATGACAAACCAGTGCAGAATGTGATGGTCTCGTGGACACTCTAGATTGTCTACACAGAAAAAGAACACTTTATCTGTCTTTTTATATGCTCCAGCTTTTAGGCCACCCCATCAATTTTACATCTTCACAGGTAACTTGGCAAAGAACATACAGAGCATGGAACAGCAAATCCTTTGGGAGCTGAAAGATGCTTCCTTCATCTCCTCATGTTGTTTTATTGGCATTTGTGGAGGAAATCAGCTGAGGGCTTCTTGGCATTTTCATTTCTAGTTTGTGGGCAGCCTTAGAAGGGTACACAGGAATATTTTCTGTTGCTGTTGTGGAACACAGCACAAATGAAAGCCCTGGCTCAGCCTGGCATCTCTATTCAGGACAATACTTGAGCATGTAAGGCTATTCTTATTTAAAATACCACTTAACTTTAAATATGTGCTCAAGTGTTTTCCTGAATCAGGGCTGAAGTGGATGAGAGGATGCTTTTCCTTTATTTTGGGGTGGGGGCTTGGGTGCTTTTCAAATAAGTTAGAACTTGAAACAGGGGAGTGAGGGAGGGAAGTAAAGAAAGAAAGAATGAAAGAAAGAACAAACAAACACACAAGGAAAATGATCTACCAGCCAAAACCACAGGGATGATTCAGAAAACAACTGTGTGTTCTATTAAAGCAGATGGAGAATTGAATAAGGATTGCAAACAAAACCTATGTTATTCATTAGCAATAACAGGAGACTATAGAGAACAGCAGAGTAGTGACCAACCTCTTTGAACTCCTGGATCTGGGTTTGTTCAAACATAGAGAAAACATTGGAACCACCATCTATCTTCTTCTTTGCCTTTTTGGGAGCCTGTAATACAAATAAGATCAGATACATATTCCTTTGTCTGTTAAGCACCCATGAAAACAAATTACATCTTCAACAGAAGGTAAAAACCACACAGTCAAGTAATACAAGAGGATTGTGCTTTGTTATTACAAGGTTTTAAAATTCAATCTTATAGACAGATAGGTTTAGATATATATATATATATATATATATGGGATTGAATAGATATATATTTATACAAGGGACAAAAATTGCTGCCTTATTAACAGATTGAGGCTTTTTGTCACTCCCTGCTGTGTCTTGGGACCTGCCAGCTCAGGAAAACCAGGACAGTTTGTCACTGTGCTGCCTTTAAAAAGGTGAGGGACCCAAAGTGTGACTCAGCATCCTGCCTGTTGCATCCCACTGCTGGTTCCCCTGAGGAGCTGCCTGCTCCTTGGGCAGGGTCACCTCCCCTCAAAGGATCTCAGACCTTCACACAGGGACCACTCCCCTTCCCCACTGGCTCTGCAGAGCTGTGGGGTGATATCCCTTGGGGTGGAGTGCTGTCACTTGGAGATATGAGCTAGAATTTCCAGCCTGCTGTCCTCAAGGAATTCCAGAATTCAGGTAGGTTCCTACAAGGGCTCCTTCTTCCCAGTTCCCATGCTGGGACTGGCAGCCAGACTCCAAACAAGGCCCTGCATGAAGACTCAGCTCAGGAACTATAAAGGGAAGTTATATCATTTCCTACTCACACAGAAACATTTAAAACTCTGCTTGGTCTGGACCAGCACTGACAGAACAGATTAACCCTTCCCAAGCAGGAACATCTCCTACTCTTGGAGTCTCTGTTCCTGCACCAGCCTATGGCACTGCACTGCAGTACCTTACCAGACCATGTTATTTTAATATTCAAGATAGCCATCTTAAATAAAAGGGCAGGACTGCTTTTATCACCATTCTTGAGTCTGGAGGCTGAGACAGAGCAAGACTGGGGAAAGAGCTACAATGATATCTAAAAATCTAATGCTCACTAAAAATCAGTCAGAACTAAGCTTCATTAAATATCATTGAATAAGGGCCCAACCAGCTTGCCTAAGACAATACAGTCCTTGTTCTGCAGTAAAGAATAAAATCTGTGATTCCAAAGGATTACAGAAGTGTTTTAACCACAGTGTTATCCTTACTTGGGGCAGGATAATGAGCTGCATCGCCTTTTGAGTTCCCTTCCAGACAGATTACTTTTTTCTTTATCATTTTTACTTTAAAACTTCATTATCATAGTCCCACCTGGTTCTCGTGTCACAGAAAATTAGTCTTACTTAGTTTGGGCTATTCTGCATGAAACAGAAGGCAACTTCTACTGTCTCCTTTCATCAAAATAAAAAAAAAGCCTGTGAAAGTTCAAATTCAATACTGATTTCAAATATCCTGAGGAGTAGAGCAGCTCAAGGAAAAATTCCCACTTGACTCTGTTTGAAGCATGCATTGTCTGATCAATTTAATTTGCCAGGCAGATTTCTGCACTCAGCCACCCTGGTTTAGATCCCAGGATATGGAAGGGGGGAGATTAGGGCAATCTTAGACATTGTCCCACATACTCGTGCTCCAGACCTGTCAAGCTCCTATCAGCTATTTCAAAGAACTAGAATCTGGAAATAGGAATGGAAATTAAGTGAAAAATATACTTGTAGTGAGGATAAAAAACAAGGATAGAATGCCACCAAAGGCATGGAAAAAATAAGTTAATAAGTGGAATGTTTAATGAATGTAGAAATATTGATTTTGGAATAAACAGATTCCCTCCTCCTCCTCCACATGAAATAAGTGTTATTTTGAGCAGTAATGGGCAATCTTCCACATAACGTGAGGTGNTCTGTTAAGCACCCATGAAAACAAATTACATCTTCAACAGAAGGTAAAAACCACACAGTCAAGTAATACAAGAGGATTGTGCTTTGTTATTACAAGGTTTTAAAATTCAATCTTATAGACAGATAGGTTTAGATATATATATATATATATATATATATATGGGATTGAATAGATATATATTTATACAAGGGACAAAAATTGCTGCCTTATTAACAGATTGAGGCTTTTTGCCACTCCCTGCTGTGTCCTGGGACCTGGCAGCTCAGGAAAACCAAGACAGTTTGTCACTCTGCTGCCTTTAAAAAGGTGAGGGACCCAAAGTGTGACTCAGCATCCTGCCTGTTGCATCCCACTGCTGGTTCCCCTGAGGAGCTGCCTGCTCCTTGGGCAGGGTCACCTCCCCTCAAAGGATCCCAGACCTTCACACAGGGACCACTCCCCTTCCCCACTGGCTCTGCAGAGCTGTGGGGTGATATCCCTTGGGGTGGAGTGCTGTCACTTGGAGATATGAGCTAGAATTTCCAGCCTGCTGTCCTCAAGGAATTCCAGAATTCAGGTAGGCTCCTACAAGGGCTCCTTCTTCCCAGTTCCCATGCTGGGACTGGCAGCCAGACTCCAAACAAGGCCCTGCATGAAGACTCAGCTCAGGAACTATAAAGGGAAGTTATATCATTTCCTACTCACACAGAAACATTTAAAACTCTGCTTGGTCTGGACCAGCACTGACAGAAGAGATTAACCCTTCCCAAGCAGGAACACCTCCTACTCTTGGAGTCTCTGCTCCTGCACCAGCCTATGGCACTGCACTGCAGTACCTTACCAGACCATGTTATTTTAATATTCAAGATAGCCATCTTAAATAAAAGGGCAGGACTGCTTTTATCACCATTCTTGAGTCTGGAGGCTGAGACAGAGCAAGACTGGGGAAAGAGCTACAATGATATCTAAAAATCTAATGCTCACTAAAAATCAGTCAGAACTAAGCTTCATTAAATATCATTGAATAAGGGCCCAACCAGCTTGCCTAAGACAATACAGTCCTTGTTCTGCAGTAAAGAATAAAATCTGTGATTCCAAAGGATTACAGAAGTGTTTTAACCACAGTGTTATCCTTACTTGGGGCAGGATAATGAGCTGCATCGCCTTTTGAGTTCCCTTCCAGACAGATTACTTTTTTCTTTATCATTTTTACTTTAAAACTTCATTATCATAGTCCCACCTGGTTCTCGTGTCACAGAAAATTAGTCTTACTTAGTTTGGGCTATTCTGCATGAAACAGAAGGCAACTTCTACTGTCTCCTTTCATCAAAATAAAAAAAAAGCCTGTGAAAGTTCAAATTCAATACTGATTTCAAATATCCTGAGGAGTAGAGCAGCTCAAGGAAAAATTCCCACTTGACTCTGTTTGAAGCATGCATTGTCTGATCAATTTAATTTGCCAGGCAGATTTCTGCACTCAGCCACCCTGGTTTAGATCCCAGGATATGGAAGGGGGGAGATTAGGGCAATCTTAGACATTGTCCCACATACTCGTGCTCCAGACCTGTCAAGCTCCTATCAGCTATTTCAAAGAACTAGAATCTGGAAATAGGAATGGAAATTAAGTGAAAAATATACTTGTAGTGAGGATAAAAAACAAGGATAGAATGCCACCAAAGGCATGGAAAAAATAAGTTAATAAGTGGAATGTTTAATGAATGTAGAAATATTGATTTTGGAATAAACAGATTCCCTCCTCCTCCTCCACATGAAATAAGTGTTATTTTGAGCAGTAATGGGCAATCTTCCACATAACGTGAGGTGCCTGGAGGAGGCTTTCAACACTTCCAGATCGAATGGAAATATTCAGAACAATCCCATGTATTTACATGTGTTTGTCCCCTGAGGTGAAGGGGAAGCAGATGTTACCCAGGGGAGAGCCCTGCCAGCTGTGGGGGCACTGACTGCAGGGCTGGGGGCTCGGATGGGGCCCTGGGCTGGCTCTGCTGGGCTCCTGCAGCTGCTCCTTTGGACACAAAACAGCCTTTGCCCTCCTCATGGTCTGTTCTGCTGTGGCCAAACACAGAATCCATGCTCAGCCTGATAAATATTCCCCGTGCTAGCAAACCATCTGCATTTTTTCAGCTATCACCACGACCAGGGACAGTGGGATCCAGCTCTTCCAAATGCCAAACACTGGCAATTCCTCCATTATTCCTCAGTTTATTGGATTCTCTGGGCTGTAAGGCTTCAAACAAGGGCTATAGCTGTAAGGAAAGATCAGATAAATGCAAAAACTGCAGCTCAATATCTATTAGAAACAGACCAGCAAGTCAGAAGCCACCCAAAAAGCTTCTGTACATTAGTGAAGTCCTTTTCAAGGCAAAGAAAATTGAAAACTGACTATACAGGGAACAGTTACAATAGTATCATAGAAGCATAGAACATTTTGGGTTGGGAGGGACCTTAAAATTATTTACTTCCAACCTAGATGAAGTACTACAAAAATTAATCCTAATACATTTGTTCACTCTTACTTTCTGGTTTGTTGTCTCCAGGGATGACAGAGGAGATCAGTGCCCATGATGCTCAATCAATTTTTAGTTTTTCTGCTGGAGGTCTGGATATAGATCCTATTTATGACCTGCTCATAAATAGGAGGGGGCTGAGACCACCAACAGGGGCCCATGAACATCTGCCAGCTGGAGTTGGTTTCCATCCCCAGGTTCAAACCAAGTCTTGTAGCATCCAAAAAAGAACATCTTTGATTACCTGTTCCCAGTACTGGGAATGCAGCTTAAGTGCCCTCAAAAGCCAGGAAATTCATAATCACAGAATGAATTGCACCCCAGTTTTGCACAAGCTGTGGGCAGGGAGGTGCTGTGAGGAGGAAGGCTGAGAAAGAAGTAGGTGGAGCAGGAAGAGAACAGAGTTCATTGTCTTCCTCGTGGGTAACTTGAATTAAAAGACAGCTCTAAGAGAACAGAAATAGGTCTGTGTTACAGAAAAAAAAATAACTCTGAGAAGAGAATAGTTCTGTGCTGCTGTCTGACAATTCCAAACACTCCAGAATTTTTTTAATGAACACAACCAGGATTCTGACTCCAGAGTCTCTCTCTGAAAGAATGGCACATTAAAAGGAACATCACAGAACTGAGCAAACGTGTGGCTTCTAAGATGTCAAGGATTTAGTAGGTGACCCACAGAGGAGAAAGTGGGTGACTGACACATCACTTCTGCCTGCCTTGATTTCCCCACTCTCGAAACCAAAGTGTGCCAGGCTGCACTTTGCAAAGATAGAGCAGCTCTCATTGCAACATGTGCTGTGAGACTGACATACAAAACGTGCCAGATGAGAAACTGAAGAGCTGAGGGTCCCCTGGGCTCAGATTCCGAGGCCTCAATAGCACAGCAGTGGGAAGAATGTTGCAACAACTGAACAAGCCTATTAATATTCCTGCCTGAGAGTATTAATCATCCCATTGTGAAGAAAACAACACTTCACTTTAGAGGAGAAACCACAGGCTTGTCGCATATCACTCATTTGTCTTACCAGTGTTAGCACTCTTTCAATTACTCTGGATTTTAAAGGGTCTTTGTTGTTGTTGTTGTTTTGTTTGGTTGGTTTTGGTTTGTTTTAGAGGCTTTAAATGAAGAAATGGAGCCCTATCAAAATCTGGTCCCAAGAAAACTCTGTTGTACCAGACGTTTCCTTTAAGCTGAGTTTCCCTCACTGAGGTTCTTTATATTTCTCCTTTCTGGCAGTGTCAGGGAGCCCAAAAGAACCAGGGCATGCAGGGACACAGGCAGGCAGAGACAACGGGTGTGTGTAGCCTTTACCTCTCTGGATGTAAGAACAGGGATCCATTTTTTTATATGCTGCAAAGGTGTGTGTGTGGGGGATGTTCAAGTAAATCTGAGGGAAATTTGATTTCAGGATGATCTAGAAGAAAAGGGGGTGGGGAATCAGTTTCTGTCTCTACATACGAAGGTGGAAAGAGATGAAAATATCTTGTTCTTACTTCAGAACATTGTTTGGCCTGATAAATACATAAAGAGGTGATGCTAGAGCAGATCCATGACACTGGATTATTGCAGAGCTTTATCACCTCCACCTCTCATTGCATTTTGCAGACAACCTAGAAAAACATGGAAAACCAGGCAAGTTGATGCAGGGTGAGCAAGGTCCCTCAGTGTCTGCTGAGAGGCACACTTGTACCCTTCAGTAAGCAGGAGGTAACCAACTTGGCATTTCCTGCAGTGCAGGGACTTCTCCATAGGCAGTCAGGAGAGGTGGGCAGCACTCTGCCACAAGCCACAGCTTGGGCTTTGTTCAGTTTGGTTTGGTTTGGTTTGGTTTGGTTTGGTTTGGTTTGGTTTGGTCACTTCCTTGTTTAGTCCACCACACTCTAAGCCCCTCAGAAAATACTCTTAATAATTAATGATGACACAGTGTGGTGTTCCTGACAGAAAAGTCAAAAACACAAGCAGAAACACTTCCCTACTCAGCCACTTTTTGTATCTTCTAATTTTTCTACCAGAGACAGCCTCAGTGGATAATCAGGGAGAGAGCCCTGCAGGGACAACCAGCAGTGGACACTGCTAAGAGCCTGATTCTGTTGTCTTGTACCTTTAAGTGTTTACTCAGTCCAGGACAAAGTAGACATAAGATACCACCAGGATTTTACTTTCACATTTTGTACTTCCTTCCTCTGCAACTACATCTACAACTACAGAAAAGACAGAATCATCCATCATTTTGCTCAGGCTCTGTCCCCTGCTGTGATCCACTGTATGATGTTAACTCTCAGTTACCATTACTTTTTCATCCATCACAATTTCTCCTTGTTTTCCATCCACTCTGGGATCTCGGTGCTGATGTTTCCTGTCTTCGAATTTTTGATATCATCAAATACAGCTTCTGAATCAGAAGTTACATCTCAGGCCTGGACAAGGGATTGCTGCAGCATGGGACAGGATATTTGTTGATTTTTGTCTCACAAGTTTGCTCTGCTGAGATAATTTACACTGCATCTGCACCAAACATCCCAGCTATGGACAAGCCACCTTTTTTTAAAGTGGTTTAGGTCCTTTCCATGGCAGGTGAGCAGCACAAGGCCAACCCAAGTGCATGCCTTTGAGGGAACAGTCTAGAGGAGTAAGCAACACAAACTGCTCTAAGGGCACAATTTGCATTTCAAACAGGCAGCAGCCTCAGATCATTCAAATAAACCACGTTATCAGAACTGAGAAACAGAAGATCTTTTTATTACCTGCTCTGCAGTCACAAACAGATCCCTCCCATCCTCACTCCGTTTTGTGTGTAGTCCCAGCCCGCACACACCCACACAGACACACCTTTGATCCCTGCTAGATACAAAAATCTGTGGGGCTGCAGCCTCCCTGCTTCACACTCCGGACACTGCAGCGTTCTCCTCGCCACAGAAACATTCCCAGGCACAGCCTGCTCCTCCTGCAGGCGTGCAGAGGGAAGGTGTTATCTCCCCAGACTCATCCCAGGGCAGCTGATAACCTCCCCAGCCTCTCCAACCGCAGCTCCTCCACCTCCAGGACCCCAGATCCAACTGATGAGCCAAAATCCAGCAGCTGCCTTTTCCAACCCAGCACATCTTCTCCTTCATGTTGAAGGGATGAGCAGTCCCTGTCTGCACACACGGGGCTGTCACACACGGACACATGGACACATGGACACACACACACAAACACACACACGTGGACACATGGACACACAGAGAGACATACACGTGGATACAGACACATGGACACAGACACAGGGACACAGACACAGGGACACACACACTGACACACACTGACACACACAGACACTGACACACACACACATGGACACAGGGACACAGGGACACACACAGACACACACGCACACATGGACACATGGACACACACACAAACACACATGTGGACACATGGACACACAGAGACATACACGTGGATATAGACACATGGACACAGACACAGGGACACACACACTGACACACACTGACACACACAGACACTGACACACACACACATGGACACACACATGGACACACACACATGGACACAGACACACAGGGACACACACAGTCACACACACGCACACATGGACACATGGACACACACACAAACACACA
>WEIU01004128.1:394208-428589 GCA_013389925.1 Aegithalos caudatus
AGACACACAGAGACACACTGACATACACACATGGACACACACTGACACACACACACACACATGGACACACACACTGACACATACAGAGACACACAGAGACACACTGACATACGCACATGGACACACACTGACACACACACACGGACACACAGAGACACACTGACATACGCACATGGACACACACTGACACACACACACGGACACACAGAGACACACTGACATACGCACATGGACACACACTGACACACACACACGGACACACAGAGACACACTGACATACGCACATGGACACACACTGACACACACACACGGACACACAGAGACACACTGACATACGCACATGGACACACACTGACACACACACACGGACACACAGAGACACACTGACATACGCACATGGACACACACTGACACACACACACGGACACACAGAGACACACTGACATACGCACATGGACACACACTGACACACACACACGGACACACACACACAACACACACACAGACACACACACCCCCCAAGATGCACAAGGCTGTCACACAGACACACTCAAACACGTCAGCAGTGCCACAAGCAGCCCCATTTCAGCTGGTGGGGTCAGCTGTGGCTGTGCTGTGGTCAGTGCCTGTCTCAGTCCAGGTGGCACATTCCAGCCTGCAGAGCACATCTGATCAGAGTGCAGGCTATTTTTGGGCACACAGCTCCCTCAGCATACACAAATGTGCTGCGAGGTGTCACCCGGACTGAACAAACACGGGAATGTTTGGGGAATAGGAAAAAAGCTTCCCTCTCCTTCCTTGTGCCTCTGCCCTTCCTTCTCCCATCAGCACAGAGCATGCAGGGAGACATCACAGACCCGACTTGTCTGAAATTCCCTGGAATAAACGGAGAGCCTCCGCAGAACTCCATTCCACAGCACTTGTGTGGTCTGCTCTTGTTAGAAAAATTATCTCCCTGAACCCTGCTTCTCTCACTGTCATCAGCCCTGGATGTCAGAGCCTAGTAGCACTGGCTGACTTGTAATTATTTTTTACTATGCTGCTTTGTCTGCACTAATCCTTTGAAAGTAGCTTTACTGCACATCTGAAATATTATGATGCTATAAAACCTCTGTAATATTTATAAATCCCTTAAGACATCATAAAGAGAGAAAAAAACCTCCCCACAGAGTTCATCTAGCATAATTACATATACATTTCCCTCTGATTAATAAAAAATGATCACTTCCTTATGTAAAGATATTCTTCAGCTTTCTTTCATTAAGGCTATTTTTTTCTTTCCATTTTAAATCTGTTTCATGTGTCCCTGTATAGTAAGGTACCTCAGAAGAGATTTTCCCAAAACAAAAGGCACAATGAAAAGAACCACCACAGAGCATCATCAGTTGAGCTGGGAGCCAGGAGACAGACGAGTCTCTCACTATATTTTCACGTCTCCTAACTTAAGCATTTCATCACAGAATGTCCTGGAATATCTTCAAACATCAATGAGTGTTGGTGTGCCATTGAACTAAGTAAGCAGGGGAAAAAAAAAAAAACAGCAACAACACCTGGTAAGTGAAATCTTGGGAAAAAAAGAAAAGAGGGGAAAAAGAAAAGCTGAGACCCAGCACTTGTCCCCCACCCCACAAAAGAGCTGGCTTAGACTTTGCTGAGGCTGATTAAAGGGAAACCTGTAAATCCACACCTGAAGAGGAATAATCAGCACAGGGCACTGGTCGTGTGTGAAACCACTGACACTGGGCTGGCACTGGCTGAAACTGGAACCTGTTTTGTGCACAGATTTTAGAAATGCCATTGAATGTGGTTTTGCCCTGCTCAGAACAGCACGTGGATCACATTCATCACCTGCTTAAATAGGATCAAGTTTGAACTAAGCTTTGAGAAAGCTTTTCATATACAACTCCCTCTCTGGTGTTCTCCACAATCAAATATTCCATAGCCCCAGGGAGCCACTGGGCAGCATTGTTTTTAGACAGCCTGAAAAGAACCTGTAAAAAGGAGCAAAATAAACAAAGACAAAATCACCTGCTCGTGTTTTTTTCTAATATTATTGTAGTCATTCCTCTGAATTTGCAGGAGACAAAGATCCCAATCTGCCCACAGTTCCTTAGGCAGGAGTTCTTTGCTCCTTGGAATCACATCAAGTGAGGTGGCTGGTGGAGTCCCAGAGCTAAAAGCCAACAGTGAGCAGGGCAGAGACAAGACACAGAAATTTCTGCAGTGCTTCCCACTTCTCCCCACAGTCACAAGAGCAGCACAGTCACAGTTCCAGAGCAACCCCTTTCCCTCAGTCCCCATCACACCACAGCAGCCCTTAATTCTGTCTCCAGCCATGCCTGGAGTGTGAATGTGGGACAAAGCTCCACAAGCTCTTCCTTTCTGCATGTTCATCCACCTTCTCTGCCTTCCTCATTTATTAAATACATGCAGAGGAATCCTTGGGAGTTCCCAGCTCCCTCTGTGGGGTATATCTGCATTCTGGATGCGATACTAAGGTGAGATTTCATGGGATGCTGTGTGATCGTTCCTGCCCTGTTTGAATCATTAGAGTCAGAAAGAAATACAGAGGTAAACAGACATGAGGAAGGATAAAACCTACCATGGTGCTGCTGCTCCTTCCACCCCTTCTCTGCCAACCAGTCAGCCAGCAAACACAATGCCAATTGTCTCTTTATATAGTGTCACCAAGGAATAAAAATATGCCTGCTCCAAGTTTAGACAATAGATGTAAGGTTGGAAAAGTGCAGTAATTGGATCCCAATACCATTCCAAGCATCTGTTCCATGCATAGCTTTTGCTTTCACAGAAATAATGCAGCAGATAAGTGGAGGAGGCAGTTGGGATACAATTGTACAGCACTCACAGCAAGCTTGAGCTGAAGGGGTTTTCCCATGTACTGCTAAATAATGAACACAGGGCATGCACTGGAAGATTTTAAGTGGACATGGCACCCTGAAAAAGCAGGAAAGGAACACACACTCCTTGAGAAAATGCTGGGGGAACCAGCAATAAATCCTGGCTACTTCAGTAGCCCCAGAGCCTGGTGCAGGCATTCCAAACTCCAGCAAAACTTGTGAGGTTCTTCAGGATTGCATATGTACCTGGAGGGTGGAAAAACACATCTCTGCAGATGGCAATAAAGTGACCCAGATCAGGTCTCTTTTCCCTGAATCTATAAAAATTCCTGGAGTCTGGGGCCATATCCCAAGATACTGCAAAGTGGTGGAGAGTCATGGACTTCAAAGCATGAAAAAGGAGATGTGTGGAAATGAATATGGCAGTGGGAGCAGGGGGAAACAGGAGGCAGCGTAGGAGCCACAGGGGCTGTGCCTCCTAGGGAATGCTCACAGACATTAATACACATTCCATCCCACTGGAATTACTGCAATGGGCCAAAACATTAACCAGTATGAAATTGCATCATTCCACTGACATGAAATCATGGTTCCTGAAGGTCTGATCTGTGTCTCTCAGGGTATCTCTACAGGAACATCAGAACATTCATTTCAGCAGAAACAGTAGGTTTTTCAGGAAGCTGCATCTGAAATTCTTCTCTCCATCAGTCACCCCAACCTTCAGTCACAGCAGTGCTTAATCAATTATCTGAACTTTGAGACTGATGTGCATTTAAGTTTCTGGTTGAACAAGGACCTTGTTCTTTCTCCAGGTCCAGCCCCTTGCAGTGCTGTCATCTCTAATCTTAGATCTGACTGCGTGCTCTTCAGGGCAAGGACTGCTTTAGCTGTTGTGGGGCACCTCAAACACCTACAGGGATAATTAGTAATAAATAGGCATAATACAGCTCATCTGGCTTTAGTGAAATTGCCGTGGATGCACGCTGGAAGTTAGCCTGGTGTTCATCGTTCTGACTTAGTGACATTATAGCAATCCCCAGTGTAACAGAGCATGAAAATGAATCCCTCAGTCCCTCTGCCTGCTGGAGAGCAGCCCCAGGTTTGTGTCCTAGGCTGGGTCTGGGAACCTGAAAAACTCACAGTGAGGTTTCTGAGGGAAATCCTACACAATTCCCAGGGCTCATTGTGATAAAGATGTGTAGTGTTCACTGGGTTAGATCCTGACTCATCAAAGCTGTTAAACATCCACTTAACTTTTAGGGAGGAATGGGCTCAGAGAAATCCACAGAACAACTCACAAACCTTCATGTGAGAGTGTGGTTACTCATTCTGCAGGATCAGTGCCCTAACCCAACAACAGAGACAAGTCAGCAACTTTGTCACTGAGTCCACTGGCCTGGGATTCCATCCTGTGACTTTTGTGTCCTTTCTCAGAAGAATCCTTATCCTTTCACCCAGCCATTTCATGGTTTTGTCCTGGCAGCTCTGTTAACAGACTTTTGTATTGTTTTATTGGGAGTTTTATTTTCTCTTATCTAGTATACCATCAGTCATCATTGTTATTATCAATTTGCTCCTTAGTCTTGTAGCTTGATCTGCAGGCATTTTCCAATAGTGCCTGTATTTTCTGCATTGATCTTTATCTTTTCACAGAATTTCTATATTAAATGAATCCTTCCAAGCTGTTTTTAAATGACATGACACGTTGGGATAAAACCCACACAATGCTGTGTGTTTGTAATGCACGTGTCCTGAGAGACCAGAACCCTCTCTGCTTAGTCTGTGAAACAAATCCACAGAGGAATTAAGGGAGACATACATCTTGGCTTTAAAGGTCTGCTTGCTTCTGCAACTGCCTCCAAATTATAGGAAGGCTCCAGACTGGAGAGGGGAGGGGGAGAAGGGGGGAATAACATAAGGACTGAAAAAGAAAGGCTTGAATTTAATTGCCCTAAAAATTTCAATCATTCAATCTGGTAATTAGAGAGCTGGCTGATTCAGAAAGCAATTTCATTTGGAAAAAAAAAATAAAAAAAAGAGCCCAACAAGATAATTGATGCTAAGTGAATATTTTACCTGAAATATTAAATACCAAACTTAAGTCTGCCTCCAGGGCCCTTTCTGCTACCCCTTTTTGATCTGTCTTTCTACTTCTTTGTATTTTCCTCTCACATGACTCAACAGAACAGGACACTCCTTCAGAAAATCAGATTGTCACAGGGACAGGTTTATTTGAACTCTGTGCTGTGAAGGAGACAACATAATGATTTATTAGTAAAGAAAATAATAATAGGAAGTCTCCTGAGACGCAGCCTGGCTGCAAATCTCAGTGAGATTTTCCAGTGCTGAGTCTGTGTCTGGCCACGGGCACAGGCTGATGTCCTACCAAGGGGAACAGTTTTCCTTAGGAGCTGATCAAGTACAGGGTAACAGCTTTCTTTGTCAACTTAACAAGGATTAGCAGAATGTTTCATGTTTAATTCTGGACTCTCTAATGCCAGGAAATGATACTTCAAGGTAGAGCTGTGCAGTCCTGCAGAGCACTGTGGGTGTCGGTGTCACAGGGGTCTGATTGCACAGGTCTCTTGGCAGGATGGAAAGAGGAGCTGGTTTATTGCACACTGCTCAGGAGAATTAACTGCTCATTCTCTGATATTTAATGGCCTAATGAACAAGGGCAGAATCCCATACACACCTTAAAGCAATGTTGTGTGCCTGGAAATTAGGTAGATAATAATTTATGCTGCATTTATTGATGGAGAAATTATAAAGAAAATGCACATAACACGTTGGATTCTGGCTTCCTGTGCTAAGTGCTCACCTGTGCAACGTTTTCACACAAAGTGTTACACTTTATTCCTGTTAGTAATGTTAAAATTCCTGTTAGTGATGTTAAATTTTAATCTTAAAAGACCTTTTTAAGTGAGATTCCACATCTATTACTGCTCAGGAAGCCCACATCAAACGTATTCAGGTGCCTTTGCAATTTCCATATTTGAGACTGATCATGAGAATGTTTCTGATCTGTACAACACTCAGGATCTAAAAAGGAAGATGACAGGTCTTGGGGACAATCCTTGTGGTGAGATGGGATGCAAGCTGCAGTGCCAAATGGAAGTGGCCTTTTTTAGTAGCCAGGAAAAAAAAAATCCACTAATGCTGAATATGCTATGTAGGAAATGTATGGCAAGTACTTCTGTCAGTATTGGGGCTACGGCAGGTTATTGCAAGTTTTGAGACCAGCTTCATGCCACAACATGACTCTGCTCCTGCCCACAGAGAGTCTCCTGGCCTGCCTGTGAGTGGATGCCTTGAAAAGAAGACCCATGGCAATGAATCGGGCTTGGGAACATCCTGCCAATAGGTGGGAACAATCCCCTGACCCTCAGGAGGGCTGCATTCCATCCTTCACACCAAAGGACTCCAGTTTCTATGCAAGTCCTGGAGCTGAGCAAACTCTGGGTCAGGAGTATAAACCAAGGCACTAAAGAGAGAACATAAGCTAATTCCAGCAAAGCCACCAGGCAGAAGCACCAAGCTAAGGTGGATTTCAAGGAGCTCCCGTTCTTTTAACAGCCATGATGATGTCCTTTTCTTTTCCCTGTACAGTGGTTCTGTCACTAGCTGATTAAATTCTTCATACAAAGGACAGGTTACCCCATGCTGCTCAGGAAGTGTGGTCTCAATACTGTATTTTGGAGCCTGGCAACAAAGCAAATCTCAGGCAAGTGAGCCTTATATTCACTGTGTACAGAGCTCCTGCAGTACAGGTACAGAAGAGAAGCTATTACAGACACCTCTGCAGAATTTTAAATAAATTAAACAGTGCAAATCCCACTGTGAATCTCCTCTCTCTGTTGAGCAGAGACACAAACACCATTTTGGATACAGCCAGGGCTGCTGTAACTGTTAATTAAGTTCTGTGCATTTGTTGTTCAGGACACTGAATGCAAACCCCCTTCTCTGAGCTACCCCTCCCTCTCTGAGAATTCATAGCCACTATCTAATCTGACAAAAACTGTGTACTCTTTTATACTTGGAGGTCACTTTATGTTACTTACAGTGTGTTGCATTATGTCAAAAGGCATAACACAACATAATGAAAAGCAGACTAATATAACTCAACCTGACATCAATGACATAATATGATGTGGCTACTGAGAAATGCACTGTTGTCATTGTTTTGTGTTTTCATCTGATACCTACTTGCCATTCCAACACGGGGCATTTGTTGCAGAATTTGGAGAAGAAGGTTACAGACTGAGCACGCCTGATTCTGCTGTGGCTCCCAAAATTTTTGCCCTGAGATCACTTGGTTGGATTTGCTGGAGGTTCCTCCTGATTTACACTAGCAAGAATCAGGTTCTAAAAAAATCATCCCATAAAGAGCAATTACATTAGGAAAGCCATCAAGTTGGAAAATGCAGCTCCTGGGAGTAAGGAAATGACAAGACTGTTACAGTCCCTGTAACCTTAGCTCTACCCTCCTGGGCAGTGCAGGAGCCTGCACTGATTTTCCTGCAGGATGTCATTTCATTTTGTAGCACTGTGTAGCAAAGCAGCTGTTCAATATTTCTCTTAACTTCTTCACATAGTCTGTGGTCCCATATCTCATTTGGTGCACATCAAACAAATCCTTTTGTGGCTTAGGTACTTTTCTTCTTCCTGTTTTTATTTGCTATTGTATTGTTCTAATTACCACAGTGGATGTGTATTTCAAAACCAAGGCTGAATCTATCTTCCCAATGCACCCACAAGGTTGAAACACGCTGTTATTCCTTCCTTGTTCCACAGACAGGGAGCAGAAACACAAAATTACATCTACAGGCCCTATGGGAAGCCTGTCCTAGACAAGGCTACAGCACAAAGCAGCAAAATCCCAGCCTTTTGCATGAATTCTTTATTTTTATTCCCTGACTGCTTTATCCTGTCCAGATTCTCATTGGAAAAAGCAGGCATCAACTTCATTTGGGGAAAGCCTTGGGCAACAATAGGTGAAAGTGGATTGTTCTGGTGATGAATCTATCCAGCAGAACCAAAACAGGAGACCCAACAGTAACCAAAATAATTGAGCTGATGGATTATAGGGAAACCCACTGCACTTTCCACTAGAGTTTTATAGACACATCCATCAAAAAATAACCATCTCTGGCCTCTTCTCCTCTCTAACTCAGGCCAAAGAGTTTTATACATCAGTTTCAAGCCCATGTCTTCTAGAGCTAGAAGCTATTTTTAAGCATTGCTGTTGTGGTTGTTATGAATATTATGCTGATGGTGGTTGGCCAAGGCAGCTGAAGCCATGGGTTCCTCAGTGATGGAATTCAGCCCCCATGACTGTGAGCTAGGGTGCTCAGTGGAGTCACCCCCACGTCCTGCACTCCCACCCCGTGCTGCTGGTCATTCCATGGGCTGTTTGGGAAGCCTTGGAAGCAGTGGGACAGATCACAACATTATTGCTGCAAGATAGGATTTGATGAGAATGTAATTAGTTTCTGCTGACAAAGCCTGGCCAGAAACCCTGCTGAGAAGTTTGGGTTTAGCAAAGCAGAAGTCAGGAGTGCAGAGAGGTTAAAGGAAAGCTAAAGAGCTCTGGGAAGCCAGGTGGGGCTTAGACATCTGCCAACATTCTGGCCAGGTACCCCCACAGAAAGGAATTATATTCACTTAAAACTTTCAAAGAATGAAGGAACAAGACTTGACAAATGGTTCTCCCTGTCAGAAATTTTACCTGAATATTTCTGTCTTTTATTTAGCTTTTGATGCGGTCAATTATGCCATTTTCTGTTAGAACGAGATCTTATTTTCTAAATTAATCTGCTGCATTTGCAATTTCTCTCTGTACCAACACACATGCATAATTTTTGCAAATGTTTTCAATATGGCGTGGAGCTTCCTCAAATTTCAGGGTAAGCAATTAGAACTCTTCACCTGAAATATCACTATGTAAGGCTCTACCTCCTCTGAAAAAAATCAGCATAGCAAAATCCAATTTTTTTTACAGAAAATAATACCTAAATGTTGACCCAATGACTAAATTCATGGCAGGTGTTTGTGGTTTAGCTGAGATTTTGAGCCAGTGATGCTCCATTGCAGACACACACACACACAGAATGGAATAGGACATAATACCACCTCAGAGTACAGCACAGATTTTAGGCTACACCATTCATAAATGCACTAGAAAAAGGACTGCCAAATGAGGGACAAATCGAGAATTTAAATGCAGTGGAAAATGCCAGCTGAAATAGTCACTTTGGAAATTATGGATATTGTAGCTTGGCATTGCTTTGCAGATGTTGAGTGTAGAACATGGCAATATCCCTCCAGCAGAGTAGCTGTAAATCCAGGAGCCACAAAGGCATTTAACAACTTTTTGTAAATGTCACAAGTTCACTAATTCAATCCTTTGGCACTTTTCTAAAAAATCATTATGGGGGAAACATCACATGGCATAGTAACAAACTCCCCTGTTTGTGCTAATGAAAGAACCCATACACCTAAACCTAGCTTGAAATTATGAAAACGAGCACAGCACATAAGAAGGGTGCCATATTCTGACCTCACAAACAACAGCATAAACCCCTTGTCACCTCTTAGAAAAGGTGGGATTATTAGGGACTGACCATTGTGAGACTGGGGACAGAATCTGGACCCTTTGCAGCATTCACAGAGTCATGGAATGGTTTGGGTTGGAAGGCAGCTTTGGAGATCAGCTTGTCCATAGTGCTGGAAGCTGTGGTTCCACTGCAGTGCAGGAGCTGCAGGTGAAATGTGCAGGAGGGAGGATTGTCCTGGCAGGGGAGGCTCAGTGGTGACAGCACATCCTGTCAGTAAAGGACCTTCAGGGTGGGACCCTGACAGTGACCAGCTCTGAGATGAGCACCTCCTGTGAAATCTTCAGAAGACAGACAGACACATCCACAACGATGCTTCAGCACCTTCAACCCTCACCCTGACTCCCTGGGGTGCCCTGCCTGAGTCCTTTGGTGGCTGTGGGTAGAACCTACAGATCTGACAGCCTGAGCCATGCCTGAGTGTCTGCACTGCTCCTGAGTGCCTGCACTGCTGCTGAGTGTCTGCACTGCTGCTGAGTGCCTGCACTGCTGCTGAGTGTCTGCACTGCTCCTGAGTGTCTGCACTGCTCCTGAGTGTCTGCACTGCTCCTGAGTGTCTGCACTGCTGCTGAGTGCCTGCACTGCTGCTGAGTGTCTGCACTGCTCCTGAGTGTCTGCACTGCTCCTGAGTGTCTGCACTGCTCCTGAGTGCCTGCACTGCTCCTGAGTCTCTCCTTCACCAGTCTGTGCTAATCCTTACTCTGAGCTGAGACTAATCAGGTTCTTTTAACTCAGGACCCCCCAAGCTATCCTCGTTCTGTTGGATGGATTACTCTGTTGTGACATGTCTCGACCTGCTGTTTGACTCAGTTCTCTTGCTAACCCATTTTATATTCCTGGCACTTCAAAACACAGACATTAGTTATGTATGCATGTGAGCCAACCCCAATGTACTCAGAAATGCAACACAAAATCCCCTGGTAGTTTGAAAATACACTCTACAGTCGCTCAAACAGGAGGAAATGCAAATGCCACACTCAGACACATTGGCATATTCCCATTTAGTCCATACAACTATCCCAAAAGCAGGACTCCACACCCTAAAAGTCATATTTTAGAGGACACAAGGTTTGAAAAATAACAATAAATTGTAATAATTGCCTCTCAGGTGGGCTGATTTACTCCTTGAGGAACTAGTCTTCTTCCCTTGTCTCTGAAGGAATTACCTTTAACTTGAGCTTTTTGGTTTAAAAGCAATCTGAGCCATGATTCCAACATCCTGGCCATACAGAGACTCCCTAAATCCCAAAGCCTAAAGTGCAGAACATGAGAACAGACAAAATTGAAATGATCTGGGTGCACAGAGGGTTGAACTTTTCTAAGAAACAAACTTGACCCACATTGTGCCTGTCAGTAGAAGTCAAGACCAAGGCTTCTAGATGCAAAAATCTCTCCTGAAAGGAGGAGCAGCAAACAGGTCAAGGTACATCCTTCTCTAGTGGGTTGCAGGTTGTGGTGACACTGCTCCACAATCCAGCTGTTGTCCCCTCAGCAGGGATGGAAGCTGCTCCTTGCTGAGGAAAACAAGGGCAGGAGAGAAGAGCTGTTGGCTCCTCTCCTCCACCAGAGCCCAGGCAGCTGCAGGGTCAGCTGCAAAAACGGGGGACAGTGAGCACACACTTCTCAAAGTAATTTGGGAAAGGCACTTCCATGGTCCTGCTCAGCACAACTGGGGGTGGACATCGTGCACCTCCTCATTGAAAAAGTACAGAGCAATGCACTGAGGAAAATCTCCTTTGGGAAAGGAAAAATATTTGGAATCCAAAGTGGGAGATGCTTACAAAGAATAACTGTGGCTCCCAGCCTAACTTCCACCAACACCTGGAATGCAGGTAATAGCAATGACTGGAGAGGCAGGGCCACCACCACTTCCCACAGGGAGCCAAGAACTTAGCAATGTCCTCAGAAGATAGAATTAGCAAATTAGCATTTTCAAGTTTTTTCTTTTCTTATGGTGAGTAATTCTCCCTCATCAATGATAGACACTGAACTCATTCTGTATCAAAAGGAAAAATGCAAAATTACCGAGGAAATTCTCTGTGTTCACTTTTAGACATAAGGATGCCATTCAGAACTCACTGATCACATGTATGTATCAGTTATTGAGAGCACAGAAGCAAACAAAGTCCTCCAGGCAAGTCTGCTGTGAGCTCCTAAGCTAAGGTTCTTAAATATGCCAGCAGAAGGAAATCCAATTTTCATTAACCTCATTAAGCCAGACACTCTTTTGCCTGCTGAGTGCCCACTTCAGTGAGGCAGGTAAATGTACATTCTGTTTGAACCCTATATTTATCTTTGGTTCCTTGTGTTTATAAATGACCAACCCCTCTTCACTCATCAGGCACTGTAGCTGTGCACTTGTGCAGAAACCCACGTGGATAAATGTGGGTTAGTGATGAGAGAGAGGTCATTTGCATTTTGGTGTTTGTCAGTGTGACATGCAGAGAGTTTCTGTGCAAGGAGGCATCAGTTGCATGTCATCCTGCTTGTGGTGTTTATGATTTTATTTTTTATATTAAGGAAACAGACAAATATTCAAGGCTAATAGAGGTGCAAAGAACTACCTTTAGCAAATCCAGTCATCACTCCACACTTGTCCTGAGCAGTTTGCCTGCTTCTTACCAGCAAGCTGAGAGATCATGGAAGAAAGGACAAACTCTGGGTACATTATTCCTACATTACCTTACTCCAGTCTTTAGGTCAAGGAATGTGTTATGTATCCTGAGATTTCAGTAGGAGCTCTTGGATACTCAGGGAATTTTTAATCAACTCACTTATCTACTTGACAGAATGTATAATTTTAGTTCCTCGTGTATAAGACAGGATGTCGAGGTGTCCTGCAACGTTAAGTGGTTAAAAAAAAATACACCCCAGAGCTCTTCAAGTAGCTCTTCCTCGTTGTAAACCATGCTTGACTTCCTGATTTGTTTGAGGAAAAAGCCACTGAGTGTGTAGACATCTTTTATCCCTCTTAGCCACAATTCCTTTGAGAAATCCAACAGAGAAGGTGGATACAATTATTGTAAATAATGTTGGATAGAACCCAGAGCAGATGAAGGTGGGAGGATACAGCTCAACAAGAACAGAAGTGGTTTCTAATGAGAGAGGGAATATTTCACTCTCAGCATGGCTGTTATTATGTCCTACACATTAATTCAGCCGAGAAGTCTTGAAGTAGCAGAATGAGTTTGTATTCACTGAAGTGGCAGGCACTGGCATGGCTGCCTTCCTTTTACTCTACAATTAATGCTTTCCTGATTTCTCAGGGAAGAATATATGAGAGTTGAACCCTGTGAGGCATGAGGCACCTCACAAGGTATCAAAACTTGCAATATTGCAGCCCAGTCCATTCACAGCAGTACATATTTCCCTTTCAGTTTTATTTTGATTGTTTTCTCTATTTTTCCTAGAACTGTTGGACATGATTCACCTTCTTGAAAAATAAGCCCTAATAATTCTATCAGAGATGTGGATTCTTCTGCCCAGGAACACCCATGGTTGGATGGTTTCCCAAACCTTCCCCTACAGTTCTCATGGAATTATCCACTTTTCCCTGAACTGTCCTTTCTACAAGTGAACAACCAGCATGTGAGCTGGGGTAATGGCTTACCTCAAAATCCAGAGATTTTTCTGCATCTTTGTTTAAATCCCTGTACCCTCACCATGCTTTAATATTCTAAACATTCCTGACTTCTGCACAGGTGGAGGTCACCAGTCCTTCCAGCCAAAATGTGAATAAGTTCCTTTTCTCCTTTCCCTGCCAATGTCCTGCAGGAGCTGCAGGGCAGGATTATTGTGCTCTTTATGAGGATTGCTTTTCACACTGCTTCCCAGAGCTAGAGCTGACAGAAAAGAGAAGGACAGGAAGTGTGAGGGGATTATTTCCAGGCTGACAGAAGTACCCATGAGTAACATCTTTGGTGGTGCCATTCCAAACCCTTCATCTCCAGATAAGAATTTTGCATTCCCAAACCTGTTAAAATCCTGAAAGTTTGAAGCGGAATGCTGCTACGGTTAATTTACGCCAAATACAGGCTGAGTGTTTGGTTCCCTAAAGGACCTAACTATAAATCATATATCCTTGTGACATCTCCCATATCACAGAAGAAGAAAAATGCCCCACATCTTTTCTCTGTGTATTTTTCTTGTCACTTGCCTTGCACTCACATCTGCCTCTCCCCGTGCCGGGAGCTCGTTCCTTGTTCCACAGTTATGCAGCACCCAACACAACAGACCCCAAGCTCACAACCTCATTTCTGGGGTGCTATTGCAAGGCTGATGGAGAAATAACTGCAGCCAGCAGTGAAAGCTGCCTTTAGGCAGCCCAGTCCTGGAAAGGAACAAATCCAGGTGAGGGCTGAGTGCCTGCAGCTCCCACTGACTCCAGCCCAGGCCGTGGTAGCTCAGCAGCTCCCAGCATCTCGGAGGATTTACTCTGCAGCGTGTTTGCCTGTGAGGAAGGCAGTGTGGGACTGCAAACCACAGCTCCCAGCCACTTCTCCCCGGGTGTTGAGTGAGAGCCTGAGCGCTTGCAGGCCGGCCCTTACCTTTCCCAGGCGGGCGCCGCAGCGGGAATAAAAACAAAACACGGAGCTGAATTTATCTGTAGCCAGCGGAAATTTCATATTGAGGCTTACAGGCGTCCTGTGCCTCTTAAAAGCAAGTAATAAAATGCTGCTCTCAATTACAAATTGTATTTACATTTTAAACCCCCATATGGTTTGGGGGGGTGGAAGGAGGTTTCGAATGCATTAGCAGCAGCGCTGTGCCACGATTAGTTACAATTTTTTTGCTCTTTGTAATGAACAATTAATGCCTCCACCGTTTTTTTTTTTCTCTCTCTCTTGCAAACTGAGCCTGTGGCTATGCTAGATATAGTCAGTAAAGAAGATACAACTCCTGCCTCATTTTATGAACCAAAACAAGCAAATGCATGGAAATGATGACCATCTCTAAAAGGCCTCCTGTAACAGGGTTCACACGCCGAGTATAAATTCGATAAAAATTGATTTTTTTCTTATGTAACTTCTGGGGCTAAACTTTTCAAAGTGTAGGGGAATTTACCAGGAAAATACAAAATGCATGCAAATGTGCACAGCTCCATCCTCCTGTGCTAGGAAAGCCAAATCCCTTCTCCCTGCCCTGAAGCACTGCTGAAGACAAAGCACACCTTGTGTACATGGTCACAACTGGACCTGCTGAAGGGTTTTACCCCAACATTCTTCCAAGTTCCCTTCAAGTACCAAAAGGCCACAAATAGGTCACCTCAGAGCCTTCTCCAGGTTGAAAAACCCCAATTCCCTCAGCCTTTCCTCATAGGCAAAGTTTTTCAGCCCTCAGAGCATTTTTGTGGCTGGCCTCCTCCATCAGGTCCTTCCCTGTGCTGGCAGCCCAGAGCTGGATGCAGAGCTCCAGCTGGGAATCCAGCAGAGCACCAAGAGGGGCAGGACCCCCCTTGGCTGCTGCCCACGCTGGGGGATGAGCCAGCACTCAGAATTGCTCCTGATCCACTCATTCCCAGCTTGGATTGATCCCAGGGGTTGTCCTGCAGAACTGGGACAGAGCTGGGAACAGAACTGGGAACAGAACTGGGAACAGAACTGGGAGCAGAACTGGGAACAGAGCTGTGAACAGAGCTGGGAACAGAACTGGGAGCAGAACTGGGAACAGAACTGGGAACAGAGCTGGGAACAGAACTGGGAGCAGAGCTGGGAACAGAACTGGGAACAGAGCTGTGAACAGAGCTGGGAACAGAACTGGGAGCAGAACTGGGAGCAGAGCTGGGGACAGAACTGGGAACAGAGCTGGGGACAGAGCTGGGGACAGAACTGGGAGCAGAGCTGGGAACAGAACTGGGAGCAGAGCTGTGCCAGTTTACCACAGTGAACCTGTTTTCCTTTTATTTACAAATAATGCATTTATGACACAAAAGCTATAAATGCTATTTCATTACTTTTACTGCTTATTTAGATATTTCCCTAGAGGGCTAATACAGCATTACTGTTGTGTTGCTATTTCAGCTTCTGGTTTTACAGAAGTTTAGTTTGCAGCTAAACCATTTGGCCTAACTGGGGCTAGGCTGAGCTCAGAGCTCGGCTTTGGACAAAGAGCACATTTGGTGTAATTAGATTTGTGGGTTTAGGTGTTTGGGGTTTATTTTTTTACTGTATAACTCTGTAATAAAAAGAAATGGCTGTAATTTATAGCCCAGCATTTGGCAAGTGGCTTGTCTGGTCCTGGATTATTTTTTTATGACTGAAATTTTAAATTTAGGTGAGAATTTCAAAGAAGCTTAGTACCCACAATTAAGGCATATGTTCAGTGCTGCCAAGCTCAAGCATTCAAAAATCATGAATCAGGCATGAGAATACCAGTATAAACTCAAAATAAGAAGACATGGGCACAAACTGACACCCACACACCCACATGGATATAAAAGTACCTCTGAATAAGGCTAATATTAATTTTATATCAAATTCACTCCTAATGAAAATTAATGTTTTCATATAGGATGTAATAATTGTGCCATTGAAAAAATCTTATAAGCAAAACCATTTTGATGTTGGATTAAGTATACTTAAGGCAATAAAATTAAAAATATTTTTCTTTTGCTTAATAAGCAGCAGTTTTCAGTGAGAAGCTGGGACTAAATTAGTCTCTATCCCACAATATTGCATCAGTTTGGCTCATGACTTTGGTTTCCTTTTTTTAGCATTCCAGTATTTGTTTTCCATATGCATTTTTTCCCCCCAAGCTTTTCTCTAAGATAATGAAAGCTCAAAAATTCCTGGTTTGAGTTTCACACAAGCTAAGATTCTCTAATCATCCAGCTCTGGGAGCTCCACACCTGAGAGGAACACTGAGCATGATAAGAATCACAAAAATGTCAGGAAAAACGTGAACAAGGTGTGTTGGTTTCTTTATCAAGAAAGCTGAAGCTTTGCTTTCTTTGCAAGAGTTCAATCCCCAGCGTTACAAATACCTGCACATAAAGAGAACTTCTAAGACTTTCTGGAAAATATAATTGCTCTTTTAGGTGCCTTTGTAGAGCAAATACTCATTGGAAGGTACAGACAAATGCCAACAGAAGAGAACTGTAGTCAAAACATGTCTGTGAGTGCACCCACATTGCAGATCACATACATGAGTGCATTTATAGAACATTTACTGCACTCTGGGAATGTAATTGCAAATGTTTAGGCATTGTGAAAGAGGGAAATGCAGCACTGACCCAGCTTCTTCCAGAGGTATCCCGGAGCAATGGAAGTGTGCTGCTGACTCCCACTGAGCTGGGATCCAGTCCTCGGGGTGAAAGGTGAAAAAGGCTCTGCAGGACTTGGAGAGCAGGTCCTGCTCCAGGATTTGAGAGCAGGTCTTGCACCCAGGACTCTGAGAACAGGTCCTGCATCCAGGACTCTGGGAGCAGGTCCTGCATCCAGGACTCTGGGAGCAGGTCCTGCATCCAGGACTTTGAGAGCAGGTCCTGCATCCAGGACTTTGAGAGCAGGTCCTGCATCCAGGACTCTGGGAACAGGTCCTGCATCCAGGACTCTGGGAGCAGGTCCTGCATCCAGGACTTTGAGAGCAGGTCCTGCATCCAGGACTCTGGGAGCAGGTCCTACTCCAGGATTTCAGAGCATGTCCTACATCCAGGACTCTGGGAGCAGGTCCTGCATCCAGGCACAAAGGGAGAAGTGCTGCTTGTTTCCTACTACCCCAGTGCACAACAGGCTGCAGGGACTGGCACTGTTTTCCTAAAGCAGAAGCCCACTTGCCCGTGTTATTGTATGCACAGAAGTGATGCCTTGGTGCTGAAATCCCGAGAAGCAATGGCACATTAACACCACGCTGCTGGAATACATCAGGGCAATTGTGCTCTCGTGCTGTGTTACTGACTGCAGGGCATCGCAGTAACAACACTCCAGTAACCCAGTACCCCTGCTGAGGTGAAAGAAACATCTTAATGGGAGACCCTGACATTTCTGCAGGCCCATCTACATTCCTGCAAATCAACACAGCGATTGCCCTCGCATGAGGTCACAGGGAGCCCTGTAAAAACATTCAATCACAAAAAAGTGCAAACCCCAAGTCAAAACATAACTCACAGGAGTAGTGAAACTATACTGGGCTCCCAGCTAACAGCACTGGCTGGGGAAACAATCAGGGTGGTGAAAGAAGGGCATTTCAGAGCTCCTCAAGAAATGCTTTAACAGTGTTCTATATCATGAGTCAAAAACTCAAAAGCCTGCAGTGGTCACAGAGCAATTCACTTGGAAGAATTCATGCAAAATGTCATTTGTTCTGGCTACTGGATCTGAAGCTACCAGGGCGTATAACTGTTTATTCAGGTTTTAAAGCAACACTGATCCTCCAGCCAGGCCTGGGAACATTTCAGCAGACCCTGCAACAGAAAGAATTACCTATACAAAAGAGTTGCACAAGATAAACTGAAATAGTTTTTAAAAAAGCATAAGCCTGTCATAGAGATTCTCTTTCCAGTCCCAGTGACAACCTGCTGTTCATATTTATTTTGGGTAAGTACAGCATCAGCTGGAGATTAAACCTTGCCCCACCATGGCTCTGACACTACGAGTCCTTCTTTTGTCTCAGTCAAAGCTCAGCCAGTGTAAGGAGGCTACAATGGAAAGTTTGTGCAGAGTGAACCAGAACAGGACTACACAGCAGTCACCATGTAGAAATCAAACTGAGAACTAAACACACAAAGGCCTTGTCCCCTTCCACAGCTGGGACAGTGGGGACCAACATGTACTCACCAGTCCAGCTGGAACTCACACTCACACAGCCCCTGAAAGCACCAGAGAAGATGTTCAGTGGTCTGGCCTTTAAAGTTCAAAAGCATTTCCATGGGCAAGGTCCTGCCTTCCTCTGCAATACAAGAAATTTTATTCAGAACTTCCCTTGGAGGTTTTGGGGTTATTTTGATTTTAAATTCCTTTCATCCTGAAATCTTGGGGCTTGATTCTTACATCTTGAGAAGTCCTTCATGTCTGTGCAGAGTGGCAGTAAGAAGCTTCCTACTGAGAGTGTCAGGCAATCCACACTCACCTTTCCATGGGCACAATGTGCATATCCCAGTGCCTGTTCCTGCCCAGTGTCCCAGGGCAGATCCACCTCCAGCAGCAGTGCAGGCACCTTGGGGACACCTGTCCTGTCCTGCCAGCCCTGCCATAGGGGACGTGGCCTCTTGCAGACAGGTAGGACAGAGCACACAGAGTGATAATTTCTTGCCCAACCTCATTAAGGGCCATCAGAGTTCATCTGTGGAATGAAGCAACATGATTCAAGCAGGGCCTCAGCAAGCCAGTGGCAAGCACTGACAGTGGAACCTCTGTCTTCTACACCCCAGAGATCAAGCTCTTGCTGCTCATTACTACTTCACATCGTTTTTATTCATTGGTATTTTTGTTAAGGTGCTCTGCCAGAGGTAGACATCTACTTCTCACAAACTGAAGGCAATCTCTTTCAAACAAACCTGTGATGCTCCCAACACTCTTTGTGTATTTAACTGGGATTTCGTGGAATTTTGGGATTTCACTAAAAAGCTGCAGACTATTTACAATATTTCTTGTGCATTTGGTTTGCTGACCGTGGTTTTGGTGAAAAAAAAAATTGAGTGAAATCTGATTAATCAAAACAATCCTGTTTCTGAAAGAAGACTTTGGATGTTTTCAGATTTCCAGACTAACTCAGAAAGAGACCAAATTTTGTGTCAAAACATGTAAAAATACGACTGTTCAGATTTAAATGTCAAAAATAAATATTGTGTCAGTTTGTGAAGAACTGTGCACAAAGCAGCAGCAAAATGTGAAAATCTTATCGTGGAACATATAAATATTGCTTCTTACCCGGCTACACAGATGCTACTACACAGCAACAGATCCCATGAATGTGCATGGGAGAATCTCATCAGCAGGAGGCTTGATCTTTAAATATTAGAAATACCTAAAATGCCAGAGTGAAAGCATAAAGGGCAAACAGATTTTGTAAATCTTGCTGATTCCAGCTCTCCCTGAAAAGGTTGTAACGTCACCTGCAAAGTATCCAGAGGAGTAATTATTTCTCTTTTAAGTGAACACACCAAGTTTGAGCAGCCCATTGCTGTTTGTTTCTGTTGGGAGCTGCTTTGTGCTGTGTCTGAAGGGCGATTCCCATCCCGTGCCCAGCACACAGCAATGAGGTTAAATTTGTTTGGATGATATCAGCTACATGTAATTAAACCAGCAGCCCATGGCCAGGCCTTTCTGTGCCCATGTTAGGTGTTAAATTAAGGTCTGATTAAGAGTGTGCTGCTGCAGTGAAGGTCAAGGACTAAAGATCACAAGCTTTGTTTCATCTAATAACAATAAAGACTGTCTGGCTGCCAAATACCACAACAGGCCTTGTTCTGCTATCAGACTGCTGTCCAGCTAGAGGGATCTGATTTCACTGGTATCCCTTTTTAAACCCCACTTCTAAGAGGGTTTGTAGCTATTTCATCTGTATTAGGCAGCCCTGTGTTACCCGAGGCTATACAGAGCATTCTATATGATCAAAGCAGAAATGCAGCGGCTTCTGACGAAGAGTTATCGTGGCTGAGGGGAACAAAATATCAAGGAAGGAGAAAAAAAACATACAGAGCTACAAAATACCAGGTCATGGCACCAAAGTAAACACCCACAGGTAAGTTCAGAACAGGAGACCACACAATGGTGGAAACTGTGCACGTGTGTTTGCTTGGAAAAAATCACAGGCTTGTCCCACCAGCAGCCAGCAGGAGAGATGTGTCACACAGGATAGACAGGAGATAAAAGCAGAGTGCTGAAGAGAAAAGCCAGCAACTTATTTGTAGGATGAAGACAAGAATTGGTGCATGAGGGCTTCTCCCTGCTCAAGTGTTTTCCACAAAGACTCAACAGTCAGGAAAGAACAAAATTCCTAACAGCCCAACAAAATCTGCTCCCAGAAGATGCCCATATCCTTCTCCAGTGAGTACAGGGTGCTGGAACATGTTAGTTTCCTGAAAAGGAGGGTGGAGCAGAGTAAGAAACCATATGGCCCCAAAATAATCTCTCACAGACACATCCTATTCCATACTTGGGGTCCAGTTTCAGAGCAGATACTGATTCATTTTTCAAGAGTCATCTGAAGTGTCTTTCATTTGCTCCTAGTACTTCATAGACTATTAATAGAGCAGTGTCATACCTGGAAGGACAATTTTGCTTCTCTGTGGGGCTGCACACAGAAAACTCCTCACAGGGACACACAAACACACTAAAGCCAGAGCTTGGTCAGTTCTTTGTGAATTCCTTGATACATGTGATAAAAAAAAGTCCCTCAAGGAGTCTTGATGCTTCACATTTCAGGATTGGAGTTTGTTTCCTGACAAGCTCTGAGTAAATCCCAAAAGATTCAATGATTCAGCTCAGCGTGGATTAGCTTCCAACTCCTTGCTGTTGCTGCTCATCTACAGATCCTGCAGAGCAGACTTTGCTTTGGGAGCTCCCAGACTTCCTGGAATATGAGTTGCATCAGAAATACAGTGAACACCACAAAATAGCCAAGTGTGAAAAATTACTTCTCCTGAACAAAAGAAATATGTTCACCACTGGGAGCCAGTGCCTGAACTGGAAAGCAGCACTTTACTGAATTAGGAAATTCCTGTGCACCTCATTTCTCACCTCTTGATGAAAACACAATGAATCATGTGCTAGTCCCACTTGAGTCCAATTTTCTAATGATAACGAGAAACTTTTTCTGTCACCACTTAAATTTCAGAACACCAAACCTAAAAAAATTCCAGTCAAAGGTTTGGTTTGGTTTGGTTTGGTTTGGTTTGGTTTGGTTTGGTTTGGTTTGGTTTGGTTTGGTTTGGTTTGGTTTGGTTTGGTTTGGTTTTATTCACCTCCTGATCATTCTTATTCCTGAATTTTGCAAGCTAAGATTGTACTCTGGGAACCACAGTTTGATTGCCATGTCAGAGATGGTGGTGAAAGCTTCTAACACAAGGGTTGAACACTGAACATATACATCCATATCACCTGGGTGACAGAGCTGAGAAGCCCTGATTAACTGCTGCAAGTCAAAGGAAGATGCTTTTGGAAGTGACCATTCATTCTGACAATTGAACCACTGCTGCTATGGTACATTTCAGAGATTTGAATTTAAGCACTTCAGCCTGGATCCAAATAACATCCAAGTTCAATACAGGTAGCAAGTCAGACCAGCAGAGCTCAGTCCCTTGCTGGAGCTGCATGCCAGCATCATGTCCTTCCATCTGTGACTTCCCTGGGTGGATTTCAGGACTCTGTCACCAGCAAGTGACCCAGGGATGGCTCTCACCACAAACAGGGAGTGAACTCAGGCTCCTGCTGCTGCCTCTGGAGCTGTTGAGAGAAGGATTGCTTTTGAAAACTTTCCAGTCTTGTCCTGGGGAGCTGCATTACGTTATCTCAGTATCTGCACCAGTCCCTGAGCTACACTTAAGCTCCTATAAGAGGGATTGTTGTACATATTATGGTAATGTCATTTATTTATTTTATGCAACTGGAAAATTTAAGGGCAACCACTTCTTTTCTGTGCTGTGTAGATTAGAGTGTTCACAGTAACACCTGCTTACTGAACAGACAGCAAAAAAAAGCCCTTATATTCCTTCTTTATTGCAATTTATTATTATAGCTTGAATGGTTCCTAGTGACTTCCTAAGATTAATGTTAATATTCTAATCGGAGTCTCCCCTCTGGAGTTTTATTGTGGATTTTGAGCATTCATTTCATTTAACATACACATGGGACAAAGTCTGGTGGTTCCAAAAATATTTGTAGTTGGAAATCACAGTGATTTTGTGTTAGGCTCTGTGCCAAAGAAATCACAAATCAGAAGTCTGTTATAGAGTAGTTCTAATTCCTTGGCATCAACATTCCTCTCTATGTATGTGCATAGTGTGATGTTTTCCTGGGCCGTATGGCACTAACAATTAACTGAGAAATGCACTGCTTATCTATTTTTCAGGGTTTCTGGTGGAACTGGAGAGCTTGTCTAGCCGGCTGGGGATTCACAGGGATTTTATGGACATCCTGTGTGAGCTGGAGCCTGCCCTTAGGATATGCCTCACTCTCTATCACAGCTGGTGTTTTGAACCAAGAGTGTGGAGTAGAAATTTCATCCCTGATTTTTTTTGGCTGGATTGATTGTTTAGTCTAGGAACTCTCAAGGAGACTTTCTAGGTGCTGGAATTCCTCTTATTCTTCAGTCAGCAGCTGATGCTGTATGGTGAACATCAGAGTCTAGATTCACATCTTAGTGAGCAAAGATTTATGTTCCTCCTAACGCTCCCTGACGTTAATGAGATTTACAGACATGTATCCCCATGGATTAAGCTGAGAACATACCCCAGAGTGTGTGTGGAGTTTGTCATTAGGGTATCAGACTATTAAAACCAACAGAGAAATTCCAAGGGTAAGAAAGCAATTGGATCTCCTCCCTCCTCTCTGCTGGAGCACATGTAAGAGATACACTTTAAATCTTCTCCTATTTCCAGCCCTCTCACACTGACTCCTGCACTCGTTTTTGGTTGTTAATGACTTCAAAGAAGGATTGATTGCCACTTTTAAGGCACTTCCCATAACAACATTATGGGGAGTATGTTGCTGGAAGAGAATATTTCTGTAGCTTTATTGTGATCTCTAATGAAGGAATTTCCACGTGGCTGGGGGAGACAAGGGAGGATTTTTCCTCGAGTGGCTGTTTCAGGGATGGGATCAATACAATGGGATGACCCTGTACACTCCATTATCTGGGGATTGTGACTCCTTAATGAAGGACTATGGATCCTGGGATGTGCCACCTGAGGGCAGAGCATCAGCCACCAAAGGGACAGGCTCTGCAGCAGCACAGCAGGCTGGGTCCTGCAGATCCATCTGCAGGTCCTTGCTCTCCCCTGCCCAGTGCTCCAGGTTTTGAGGATATTTTGGGAGGCACGCAGTCTGCTCTATCATCTGGACATCCTGGGGACAATTCAGCTGCAACCCAGATAAACCAGACAGTAAAAAATAGATTCCAGATGTAAATGCAGTCTCCCCCAAAGCCACGTGTAAAACTGACCTGTGGGAGAGAGTCAGGGCAGAATTACCACATCCCTCAACTCCGTGATCTACCTACAACAAACAACTTTGGAGCCAGGATTCTTGGATTTTCTTCCCAATATCCCAGCCATAGGGCAGGCACAATTTCTGTGTGTCTTGTTGATAGGAATTTTCTGGGCTATCTCTTGTCACACATGAGGTTTATTAGCCCTGTGTAATCCTGCCTATACCAGCATACTGCAAGATGGAAATAAAAACTTTATGTTTTCCCTCAGAGCCACTTGAGACCTTTTGAAGAAAATTTTCATAGGAGAATTCTAATTTAACTAATTTGAAAGCACTGGATCCTGGATCAGTAGCTCCCCTGGAAACACACCCATTGCTCCCTCAGTAAAAGAAAGAAAACAATACTAACAGAGATTTCTAAAATACTTTAAGATCTGTGAATATAAAGGACTGTCTGTAAAGTGTTTAGAAAACTTCAAAAAAAAAGGTGCTACATAAATGCATATTTATTGCAGTGCTGACATTCTTGTGGCAGCTCTGAATGTAGAATCAAAAGCAGAGGGGGCAGAATGTAAGTCAGAATAAAAAACTGTCAGCCTTTAGCCTCTATCTTAAACTACTTTGAAATGTTGCAGACATTTAGAGAATCTAGTTTGCCAATATTGTATGTCCTGCAGTAATTACACCAATCTGGAATATAAATTTTCCTTCCCCCTTCCGAGACAAGGCAAAGCTCTTAGAGATACACACAAATGGAGCTCTAATCCCACAAACTTTAATGCCTGTACCTAATGTCAGGCAGCAGAGTTGTCCCACTGATTTCAGTGGCTCTGCTCAGATGCATGTGTGGAAACATTTGTGTGATTAGAAGTTAATCATAATAAATGCCAGTTCATAAGAGATCCCTGTGTAAACAATCTATTTCTGCATGCAAGTGATGATTTTATTGCTGTTCTGTAATTCTGTGTAGAGGCTTTGTGAAGAAGTCTTACATTTTCTAAAGCACTAGAATGTTTCTGATAGTGTTTTTCATTGCTAGCTCTTTGGGGGCTAATTAAAAGAAATATCTGTTAAATTTATTCATTGCTTGGTTCCTTGAAAGCAAAAGGCACCTGGCGTAAACATTAAAAAGAAAAGCAGGCAGCAGCCAGACCTCATTGTATATTAGATGCATTAGGACACTTTATTTATAAATATGAAATTGGTTTTAATGACTTCAAAAGGAGGAAATGCCAGGAAGAGCATAATACAAGCGAGCTCTGTAAAGCTGTCATGAAGATGCCTAAGCCCACAAAAAATCTAGGAATTGTATTTGCTCCCCCCTTCTCCTCTCAAATAGGAAGTGGCAATTCCAGCTGCAACTGGCAAAAATGTAGATGAGGAACTGCAGCATGAACCAAGAGAAGCAGCAGTCAGGCTTTCTCCTGTAAGAACCTGTCTGCTGGGGAAGTGCCATCAGTGGGAGATCAGAAATAGCTCATTTCTCCTGAGCTGACTGATTCAGTGAAACAAACCCTGAATTCTGACCCCTCTGGTTTAATGCAAAATCTTTAAGGATGAGAAATCCATGCTTCTGCTGGGACAACATTTAAAGAGGCACTTATATTGAGCATCTGCTTTACATTCATTTGACTTTAGTTTCAACAGGCTTAGCACTGGTTCTTTCTGTTCCCACTACAGGCTTCAATAAATCAGTAATGAACAGTGACTCAATACCTTATAATCCAGCATGCATTCAGCACTGTCCCACAGAAAGATGCTATAAATTAATGATCAGTAGACTGTGCAAGTGAGGAATATCAGCAACAGTCCTGAAAAAGTTTTCCTTCCTGAAGAAAAAAGTCTACCCTAAAGGTAGATTTCACCTTAGGGCATGTTATTGCAACAACATGCTGATTTGAGAAAGGTATTTCACAGGACTAACTCTGATGTTAGTGAGATCAATGTCCAGCTTTAGTGGGAGGAACCACAGCATCTTTTCTCATTTAAAGAGCTGAAGTTTTGATCCAGGTGTAATACATAGGAAAGAGCCCAAAGATGTAGAAAGAAAGATTTATGTTACATAAACATAAACTCTCATCCACTACTGCTTGGGCACTTAGAAAACATGCTAAGCAAAAAGAAAGTTTGACCTAAAATGATGAAAGAGCAAACATTTTGATAATACAAGAATGAGGATTTCATTCCACCTGTTAACCTGTTATGTGAAAATCTAAGACAAGCCACAGGTTGTATCAGGTCTCCAATGGACCAGATTGTTCCTACACCTCTTCTAAGTGACACTTGAAACAATTGGCCATGCACAGGAAGTAATTGCTTTAATTCTGGTTGGGATGAAAAACCTGGCCATAGTTATTCTCCTTTCACTAGTGGGGAACATTTCCTAGATAAGCAGGGTGAGGAAGGCAGGTAGAAGCTGTCCCATCCATTTTTGCAGTTTTAGTGCTGCACAAACTGTTCCTGTGGCAAGGGAATGTGCCATGAGTGAACCAGAGAAATTCCAAGACCTGTTGCAAAAAGAATCTGTAGCCTAAGGATGTTTTCTGACCCCCTGGAATCCCATAGGTGTGATCTTTCCAAAGGGTGATTCCCCAGTTTTAAAGAAGCAGAGTTTTGTTGACTTCTTTAGTCATACCAGAGGTGCCTTGTTCCTAGGGCAGGAACTTTTCCTCGTGCCCTTGCAGAGAAAACAAACAGACATTGGTTTTCCATCTGCCCTGACCTTTGGAAGTTGTCATCTCTGCCAGTTCTGCACTTTCTGGCCTTGGAGAGACCAGTTCAATCCTGAGTGAGGGAACAGAACCACCTCCTGAATCACCATCACACTTCCTGCAGGAACACCTGTGTTTTCCTTGGAGGTCACTCCATCCAAGAACTAACCAGGTCTGGCCCTGTTTAATTCAGGAGATGCAAACAGCAGGATTGTCCAGACCTCCAGAATCAAATATGAAACCTCAGAGGAGCCTGGGCAGGAGGAGCTGCAGGCAGGGAGCACAGAACACCAGGGCAGTTGCTGTGACACAAATCCTCCAGCCCAGGTTTCCAGTGCCTTCAGGGACAGGCCCTGGCTGGGTTCAGGATGAGAACAGGTCCAGATGAGGGGGAGCTGCAGAGACTGCAAGTTATAAAATGACTCATTCCTCCAAGATCTGTACGTGAGGCTCCTGCTTCCACCAAGCCAGGTAACATTTAGCCACAAAAATATTGAACGTGCTTTTTACAAGGATGTGCATCACTGACTATGATAAAATACAATGGTGTGGGAGAGTCAGGATGCAGCTTTTTCATTGCAACTCTACATGAAGGAAAAATGGCAATAAAAAGGAAGTCTTGGCATAAGGAAAACATCCCAATGAAATCCTGCCTTTTAATCTTGGCCGCAATCTCTTCTCATCATCTTTCCTGCTTTTTAATGCTCTGCTGCACTTTTTATATTGTTCACTTTATCAACTTCACCTGTCTCAAAAGTCAATAAAAGCAGAGGCCACAGTTTTAAAATCCAGGCAAATGAACTGAGGCAGCAAACTTCTCAACTTCTCCAGAGGTGCTGACTGCTCACAGCTGTCAGGAGCAGCAACACAACCTGTGGGTGATCAGTGCCTTTAAAAATCACTTAAGTGCTTGAAGAGGAACATAACTGGAAAACACAGAGGATAATACTTTCAAAAGCTTCTGACTCAAGAGTCACTATTTTACTTTCAGAAGTGATTTAAGCACTTGGGAGTTCAAGAACTACTTAAAAATCAAGTGTATTCTGAAATGCATAATACTTTCTGTGAATGGTATACAGATACCTCTTCTGGTAATGTACTTACCCAGAAGTTTTAGGCTTCTCAAAGAGAGGATTCAATGTTCAATGACTGAAATTCAAATTTCAGTCCAGGATTGGCCACACTCTCACCTACACAACCTCCACCAATATTCCAATGGGAAAGTAACTTTCCATGCTTGTTGCCTAAGGAAACCTCAGTAGAATGACCTAAACAACGTTGTACTGATTGCTGTTGAACAATGTGAGGAAAGGCTCTGCTGCTCTTTTCTAGTGCCTCTGATGGAAAATGCTTTTTTTCAGGCTTTCTCCTGTTACCATTTTTTTTCCTGACATCTGTTATCACTAAGCCAGCAGCAGAGTCAGTGTCCCACCACAATGGATGGGAGCTTCCAAAGCACTCTGAGCAGGAGGAAGGGATTGCTAAGTGTACAGAGACAGCAAAGGCAGTCATGTCATGGCTTAAGCCAGCTTGTTGATAGAGGAGGTTTACAGCTGTCATTAGTGAAATGGAGAAGGGGCTGCTGACACAAGCTCACACTACTGACAGCTACAGATCAGGAAAAAAAATCTCAGCACATGGCAGCATTTCACTGCTGAGCTGCTGGCCTGAAATTCTGTTAATATTTATCCAACGTGCTGATCTTGAACATTTGGATTGCTGCTGGTAGCAGAGAGTGGAACCAAGCTGAGGCCTTCACAAGGTAAATGTGTTGTGTGGCCAGAGGCAGAATAAAGCTTGGCAAGTCCTGCCAACAGTCCAGAGGTGCATCTGCAGCTAAAGGGGTCAATCAGCTTGTGCCTCCTTGGGCTGAGCTACCTGGATCTTCAGCAGTTCCTGAAGGCAGTGGGGAGGCTGGGATGCTGCAGGTGTGGTTGGCACAAATCCCATCTTTACATCAGGAATGTGGTCAGTGTCTCAGGCAGACAGGACACCTTGGTCTTGCCTGTGAAAGAGTCCTCCAGGTCATTGTTTTCAAGTGTTCTGACACCACTGTTGCTGCCCATCACTACAAGAGTTAACTAGAGCACAGTGGGCTTAATATCTTTGAAGTATTCAAAGGTTTCAAGCCTTTTCTCCTTGGAAACTCACGTTTTTAAAAGAAAGGCACATCCTATTTTCTCTTTCAGCCTCTCTAAAGAGGAATAAGGTTCTCTGTAAGTGTTTTAGTATTTCTTTTCTATGATTGAGTTCAAGCTCTTTCTTTGGAACAGCACTTTAGTGTTTTTTCCTTAATTTAGGTAAGGTTTAAGTCATATATTAAGTCACATATTTTGATGCATTCATTTTTCTTTGGTTTTCTTTTGCACAGAGAACCTGTTGGCTTTCTGTTCTTGGACACCATACACCACTCCTAATTCAATCCTAGCCACCTACCTGGTTACATCCAAAAAAGTTTTGTCTCAGTTTGCCTCCTGGCCTGATGTGCTGCTTAGATCTCTCTCACTGCAAGAAGCCTTCTCCCTTCTGCTATTCATCACAGCAATTTCACATGCTCTCTTCAGCTGTTCTCTCCACAGGCTGGTGAAGCTGGTATGGTTATTATCCTCTTTATCCTGTACAAAGTTAAAAAAAAAAAGAAAAAAAAATTATTTATGGATAACACTGGGGACCACCCATACAGCAAGAAAAATTGAGAAAAAACTGTTGTTTTCATGCTTTGGGCAGTTACATGCCTGCATAGCTTGGATCAGACAGTCCTTCCCATTTGACTTCTGTTCTCAGTAAATATTTGTAGCTTTGCTGATAAAGCAATGCTGGTTTTCTCAGCTGGGCTTCCATATGGACCATAAGCTGTGGCACTGGACTATAGAGCCTCATTCAGTAACAAGCCTTCTTGAATAGTCATTTGTTTCATTCTCTAATTTGGTCATGAAAAATCTGTTTAGGAATCAAATGGCAGAACAAAATCTCCAAATACAGCTGCTTTGGCTGTATTATTGATTGCTTTGAGGCCCATTGCAATAGTAACAAGGGCTCCAAGGCACGAATTTTCTTTTATTGTGACCTAAATGCAGTAATTCGTGTATAGGAAATGGCAAAAAATGTGGAGGACTTTTTATATATTACATTATTTCTATTTAATGCATCTTATATTTGTTTCAGCCTTGTTTTACTCATGAACAAAGCACATTTCTTGTTTGTGCCTGCCCTGGCTGTGCACAGAGAAGCTTCTGAGGCTGGGCACTGCCTCCTTGGGGGGCTGAGTGCCCTGACCATGGACCAAACAAGAGCTGCAATAACCTGAAGGAGGGAGCAGAGTGAGTACCTGCCCAGGGCTGGGGATGTGGAGTACACAGAGAGGAGATGTACCCCAGGACAGCCCCTGTGCCAGGAGCAATCCTGTGACCACTACAGGACAGTTTTGGCACAGGGCTGGTGAGGGATCTGAATGCCTGACTCTGAGCTCAGCATCCCTGGCTTGCCCCTGACCTGGATTTCCAGTGGGACACCCCAAAATTGTCACCCTCTGTCCCCTGGAAATGACTTTTCATCCACCTGCACACAGCCACAGGAAGGTTTCACTCTTGACTCAGAAGTCAAAGCTGTGGGCCACTTCTAAGTTCCAGTTTGCAATCAGTAATTTCTTCCCAAAAGATAAAATATTACTAAGAGGAAAAAAGACACAGAAATATAAAGGTGACTTCAGACCTCAGTTTTACAGCTTTTTCCCTTTTGGAACTAACAACAACTCTAACACGTCCCTTTTTGCCCATGGATCTCAAAGTGCTTTACAAAGGCAACAAACATCACTGACAGCACTTTAAAGTGAGGGAAACAGGAGCACAAAGGGGAAGGTTATTTATCTGAGAACCCTTCAAGAGACCAACAGCAGAGGTAGGAATGCAACCAGTAATCTGCTGTTTATGAAAGCTGCTCCCTGGACATGCTGCTTATAGTGGTCACATTTCTAATGCCAATAAAATCTGTGTTTTTGACCTCTCTGACCCCCTTATCAGCTCTTCCCTTCCTTCTCAGCATAGACATTCCCAGTTAGTCATCATGTGACAGTGAAAGTCCCTCTGGGATGGACTTATTGCTTCTATTAGTAAAGCTTCTTTTCTAGGCCACTTACTTAGGTACTGGTTCTGGTGTTTATGAGATAAATTTTATGTTTTGTGCAAAGCAGGGAGATTAGGCATGGGGGAGGTTCAGTGTGTTCAATAGGTAGTTGAGACAACATCTTCTATATAAAGATTATTTCAAAACTGCTCTCGGTGCAAGCTTCAGCTGTATTTAAATGCAGCCTTGGCTTTTTTGCAATTTCCTGCCAGAAGAGCAGCTCTCAAACTGTTTTGAAATAAAAAGACACAAATGCTGGAAGGAGGCAAGCGGGCAATTGACCTCATCAGAGTTCAGTGCTGGTGTTAATCAGTTTTTTTCCAGCTAGAGGGGTTTGGGTTTTCCATTCTTTTGGGGGACAGGGGGAAAGAAAATCCTGATTTCTCAGAACTGAAACATTTTGCAGGAAACACATCATTTGCACAGAATACTTTCTGGGAAGAATCTTCCTGCTCAGCTTGAGGCTGATGGACAAAAACTGATTGGGAAGGGATCCCAGCATAGCCAGGAGCCCAGTGGGCAGCACATTCCTTGGTGATGTGGATTTACACCATGTGATGCAGGAAAGGTTGAGCTGGCTCCAAATAAAGCAGAGCAAGGGTTTGACACAGTCCTTCCACAGCCACTGCAAATACCCCAAGCTCGGGGTCATCCTCTCTCCTCTGCCCCAAGAAATGGGATTTTTATAAAGTCAGAACCCATCCAAGAGGAGCAATTGGGCTCAACACATTGATCCCACTCAAGGAGGTGTTTCAGACCATAAGCATGAACCCTGGTCTCCTACATCCTATAGGAATATCCTCAGCACCAGGCACTGGCATGCTGTGAGCTGAACCTGTCTGCTCACTTTGCTCTTTCTTCAACAAGCAGCTTTATTTTAATTTTGATGAGACAAATATTCTAAAACATCCCCGTTTTTACTAAAACATGTTTTGCTCTCTAGTCAGCTTTACTCAGCATTTTAGAGGGGAGTCCTTGGTCTGCCACCAGACATTTAACATCTGCCCCACTTTGGGGTTGCCACTGATGCCAAATCTAAAACAAACTCAGTGCACACAGAATGAGAAGCATTTTCTCTTACCTCACCAGGCTGTGAATCAGACCCCAAACTCCAACAATTTCCCAAAAGGTGCCATTGGGTTTGTTTGCTTGTTTAATAGAAAATAAAAGCTGTTTAGTTCTTTACACTAAATGATCATTCAGAGAAGCATGGCAGGAGCCCACCCTGGAAAGGTCCCTGGTGCTCTCTGTTCTGTACATTTCTTTTTGTTGATTTTTTTTTTTGTTCCTAGCCTTGCAGAGAAACTGGCAGGGATGTGCAAGGTCCTTGCACAGCTGGGAGCAGATGATCCCTGAGCTGCAGCCCTGTAGCTACTGGAGAACTGGTTTGCATTCCCTTCAGCTACTGACTGCTCCTCACTGTGTTCTGAAGAACTGCAAACCTCTGAGGGATGCATCAGGTGAGTGAAAATAAATGAGTTCTCATAAAAAAAAAAAGGTTTCAAATCACCAACATCAAATTTTCACTGGTGTCAATTTTTTCCTAACATATGTAATAAATAAACCCAGAGAGAAGTGAAGGAAGGCATGATCTGCAAATGTGCTAAAGAATCCTGTGATGTCCCAATACTGAGGGAAGCCATGGCAGGTTTTCTCAGGGGGACAGAGAGGTACCTATGGTGGAGGACAGGATTGTAAAATACAGACTTTTAGCTCACCTTCTTTAGCTGAGGCCAATAATTAGATCCCTTTTTCCAAAACTGCTCAGGCACAGAGGAGGGATGATGCTGACAAAAGTTTCCTTAACCTGTTCAAGTCCCCTTTTACAAAGAAGCTCTTTCCCAACCCTACCAGAAAAAAAAATTCTTAGCTCAAAGCTAATTCTTTTAAATCAGGGTCTGCATTTACATAGAAGTAAGGATGACAGTCTGAAGGAACATAAGCTGAAAGGTGCTGAAGAATAATGGCATTTTTCTGTCATTACTATGAGGAGGAAAGGAAACTGTACATCACATGAAAGGCTGACCAGCTGCTCCTGTTACATAATGGATGGGGACATTGCTGATTCAATAAATGCTAAGAATACAGAAATTTATCTACAAAGACAGATACTCTTGTGTCCACATTAAGACTTTACTAAAATATATGGCAGAAATATACCACATATTTCCTGGTTATTTCTCTTTGCATGCTGGTTTATTTCATCTCTTCCCCCCCATAATACTTTTTACAGGCACTGAAGAGGAGCAGTGGGAGGGAGATTGGTGTTCTAGCAAGCAAGGACCTCATCTTAGCCACATAACAGGGAAAAAAACCATCATTTCCAGACTATAGATTTGAACAGCACTTACTGAAGCTGGATAAGATTTTAAACTTGAGTGGAGTTGGCAGGCACATCACAGCCCACCTTCAGAGTGGCTGCAAATGAGGGGGAAACCCAAGAACTAATGATCAGCTAAATACTCAGTTCCTTCTGTCAGTAAATTTATAACATACTCGAAGAAGACCTCAAAAAAAAAACTTCCTCAGACAAATTGTGAGTACATTGTCAAAGGAAGAAAACAATTCTTACTGAAAAAAAAAAAAAAGTCAACATTTGTTAAATAGAGCAAAACATGGTGCTGTGTGAGACTGCAGCTGAATTCAAAGGCAGTTCTACAGGTACCTGGAAGAAGTGTTGGGAGAGAGAAAACCAGTTTCACACAGACATCTGGTGCTTACAGATCAGAACTGGATATTTACTGAGGTAAGATTACCTCATCCTGGACTCTGTTTAATTCCTTTCCTTTGCAGAATTCTGGCTGTATAAAATACTCCAAAAAAAAAGTGGGAAACAGAGACGTGAGGAGAAAGACAATCACATCTGCTGGTGCAGGTGGGCACGTGCAGGTATCTGTACATGGCCATGAATTCATGTTTGGCAAACACTGAATGGAAATGGGAGCTTTGGGATGCCAAGGGTGGAAGCAGGAGCCTGATAGTTCCTGAAGAACAGCTCTGCATTACAGATACACTTGATATGGAAAAAAAAAAAATAAGGTACCTGGGCTCTCTAAGCTGTTTCTGGTTTCTCTGCATGAGAAACACAATTTCCAAGGGTTCAGCTCCCATTTAAATAGCAAAACAGACATCCTGGTTTTCCAGAGATTATGAAAAAAAAAACCCTCTCCCTGCTCTACATCCTGGAGTGCATCAGCAGAGCTGGCTGTATTTCATTTGGGGCAGCAGAGCTCCATCAATTTGCACAAGGCAGGGAGCTTCTGTTTCCAAACAGACCATGAGGAGAGTTATGACCTGCAAATCAGGCCAGAATATCCTTGGCTCTGTTTCAGGATGCAAATACTGCTTTTTCTCTTAGAAATATTAAAATTGAATGATCTAGTGAGGAGGTCTTTTCTACCTGCTTTGGTTATGGGTCTTTTGAGAGATTATCTTGACTATCAAGTAGCTTTTAGTGTTTATCAGTGACCACAAGATCAATTTGCACTCTTGGAAAATAAATACAATTCTTGCTTACAGTAAAAATCAAATGTGCAAGTATGAAGGAAAAGAAGAGAGAACAGGATTAATAAATTACAATTGTTAGCAAGCACTAACGTATCGAAAATGGCAAATTCTCTGGAGTACAGCTGAGCTTCTTTTATTCAGGTCAATGACTCTTTTTGTGATTCTCTCCTCTCAAAAAGAGCATTTTTCAATGATTTATGTATAATAATTTCCACATCAGCATACCGTATTTTTCACTATTTGTTTGTTAAACATGCAGCAAGGATCTCACACTGAAGCCCTTAGCCTTGAAAATCCAGCTGGGATAGAGACATAAAAATACACATGTAAAATAGAAATATTTATTACTGAGGCTGATGTTTATGGTTTGACATGTAGGTAAGGGGAAAAAAATACGTCATTTTAGATTGCTGAGTTAAGGCTTTAATGGTGTGAGTTTCAGACAGATATGTGAGGGCTGTTTATTAAGAAAAAAAAAAAAA
>WEIU01004128.1:436551-458965 GCA_013389925.1 Aegithalos caudatus
AAAAAAAGCGCCCCTGCTTGTCCGTGGCAGTCACACACTGAGGCAAGCACCTTGCTGGAAACTGCAGCCGCTGTTCTCCAGGGTGGTTCCCTGTGCCGAAGGTGTGCGAGGGCATCACCACGGTCCAGCCCTCCAGCATCGCTCCCTGCGGGCAGCGCCGTCCGCGGGTGCCGGAGCCGGGCCCCGCTGGTGCCGGCGTTCCAGCAGCGATGTTCTCCCACCGGGATGAGGCTGCGGCCACGGGCACTTCCCGGGGACGGCACTAGGTGGTGGCAAGCCGCTGGCGAGGAGCGGAGCCGGCAGAAATGCTTGATTTAAACCCCTCGGTCTCTCGTTTAAGGGCTGGTGTCCTCCCGCACTCTGGAACAGAGGCGGCCGGGACGAGCTGTACCGCTCGGAGGGAACAATTCTTACCATTCCTATCTGCCGATCTTCCCAGCGTGTTCTTTCCCCGTTAATGTTTTCCTTAAAATAGTTATTTTTTCCCCCTCTCCTCTCATGTTTAGTCCGTTTAGGGGTTTGCTATTGGAGGTTGAGATAGGAATTTTAGGAGATGCAGGCTCTGCTTGATTTTAGTGTTGGATGCATCTTCGACAGCGGCGCAGCGGCGCGCTCACATCCGCGCTCGCACAGGCCAATTAGAATGTTAATAATAATTAAGTGTCTTACTCCTAAGACGCTCCTACACAGGGGAATGCTAAAGTGCCAGTCAGCTCATTTCATTACATGCAGGCAGACACCTCTCAAGACCTCGTGTGTTTGCTAAGGGAGCGGAGCGATTCCAGCCCCGGCCAATCTGATTCCAGATGATCCGCTCATCAAACAAATTAGAGCAGCCTACAGAAAGAAACTTGCACCAGAAAAAAAGTCCAGCTGTGGCAGCTGAGCTCTAACTTTCACCTCAAACTGAGCCACAGCAAATAAAAACGGGGCGAACCCTATAAATTTCCAGCGTGCAGGGGTTTGTGGGAGTCTTTATCTCGCTTTGGTTCACACGCTTCAAAGCGGCTCCATTTCAGATTTGAGATAATCCCCTAATTAAACACAAACTCAAGCCTTAAGCTGCGTGTCATCTGATTTCTACCCCAAAAATCAGAGCTGAGCTTGTCCAGCTCTGAGGTTACATTGGAGAGGATAGCAAGGGCTGGCCCAGAGGTCTCCTTCCATCTGTGGGAGCCACCTGAGTCCCACCTTGCCCAGCTCCCAGGAATGCTGCAGGCTGGTCACAGCTGACCACAACGTGCTGCAGATTCACAAACCTGGCCTTTCAGATGCTTGCAAACAGCTACATCCTTTGGTGGGCAAGAGGATGGGGAGGTTAGCAACATTTGGGAGAGTTCTTGGGCTCAACATCCAGGAGGGAGCTGGGAAGAAAAGCTCGGACACAATTCTTATAAGCAGAACCTTTTGAGTGACTGAAGAGTTCTGGAGTTTTATTGTACCTGGATAAAGGGAATGAACTTAATATGTTTCTGATATCAGAAATATTATGGCTACTTTTCACCCAAAGCTCTACTTTCAGAAAAAGGAAAAAAAGAAAAAGAAAAAAGTGAGGCAGGAAGCAAAATCTCCAGGAGCAGGGAAACAGAAAACTCTGTTTATGCACCGAATAAACCAGATACAAAATAAGTTAAAGCAAGACTGAGTCATTCACATTTCCAATAAATTAAAGAGAAAAAATCCTGTCATTTTTCACTCTATTTCACATCAGAGAGCAATCACAACAGACTATTCACTTAATGCGATGATGACTTTACCCCTGGCCCCAAGGGTTTTCTCTGCCTCTCTTGCACAGCCCTGAAAATTATCACATTTGCCCCCATTTTACATCTCTCCCCACACCCAGTTTGTCCCATTTCAAATGCTTTGGGTTCTTACATCTGCTGTCAGTGTCTTTTTACTATCCTTTGATTTTTACCAGCTGCAAGAGAAAAAAAAAATACACAAACCCATGTATCTGATTAGATGTGCATGACACATAACACTACACCTGAATGTACAGCTGAGTTCACCCAGACCCAGTTTTACCAAAAGATCAGAAGTCTGAGCAAAATCAAGTCAATCCAGGAACCCAAATCCCATGAAGAAGGGACCCCCGTGGGTGCTATTTCCAGTTTGTCCACAGATAACCCAAGGGGATGCTGTGGGCCCATCTCATCACTGTGGTAGGTATCTTGCATACCCAGCTGCAATTTTATCTCCAGCCCTTGGGAAGTAAAAAGCTAAATGAGGAATCTAAAGTGAGGACTCAGCTTCCCATTGAAACAGAACTTTTCTAAGCCACCATGGAGTTTGAGAGTCTTGTTAAGCCATGTACAGGTAGTAATGATTTTTATTGCAGAAGATCAGTGAAAAGAGTCATTGCACTTGGGTTAGGAGAGACCACTGAGATCCCTTGTGCAAACTCCTGCTCAAAGCAGGACTAAGTCACAGTGCTGTAACACAAGATCTTGAAGCAGAAGAGAGCAGATGTGGGGATGTTTCCAGGTAAGGATCTTCTCAGAGCTTTTCAGGAATTTTTATCCAAGCCTAGCAGTATATAAACAGACTTTGCTCTAAAGCACAGCAGCTGCTGTATTACCCAATAAAAAGATTTTCTATATTGCATTGCTGGTGTGCACAGGGCTTCTAAAAGCATTACAGAAGGTAAAATCAGAAATGTATGGTGGAAACCAAAAGGGAAATGGCTGCATTTGCGTTTAGCACAAAAACCCAGTTATAATTTCACAGGAGAGCCGAGGGAGAATGGAGTAAACTCCTACACTGCTCTTACTGCTTGGAGATTCTGCCACAAGTGAGGCTGAGAGCTGAGAACAACCTGGAGACTCAGTGTGGGTATTCACTCCCACAGGGATGCTGCTGACTGACTTAACTGGAACTATATTTGAGCAGAATGTTTCAGATCTTCTGCCCACTTTGTACGAGATCAAATTCCATCCACTCACTCAAAAGCAAGAACTTCTGCTTTCTTAAAAAAAAATTAATTGCAAATTTTAAACATAGAATAGTAACACAGCATGCAAAAATAAGTTTGAATAATTCTAGGTGATTTGCACTAGCATTACTCTGTACACACAAATTCTCAAACTGTGGAAACAGTGAGGTGTTCTGATAATCATTTTCCTCTCAGCTGTACAGTAACAAACAAATCTGTTCCATTGTTATTGAAGGCAACAGTGAAATTGTATGAGAATATCTGAAAATGTAAGAAGTATTGAAAAAGTCAAATAGTCTGAGCTTTGTAATTCACAGTTGTCTCATAAGACTAATGTTAGTTTCTGGACACATCACCATCTATAAATTACAGGAAAATTAGCTGGGCAATTAGCTGGAAGCAAAATAAGCATCCTCATATTCTGTAAAACACAGCAAATTATTTTATAAATAAGCATTTGATCAAACAATCATTTGATCTTAAGAGCTGTGTAATCAAAGTTTTGAGTCACTTCTCCTTAGCTGCCAAGAGTTTCAGCCTCACGGAAGCTCTATCATTTTGTCAACCTCCAGTGCACAGAAATGTTGAGGCATGTCCCCACAAGATGATCATCTGTCTGGCTTGCACTTAAAGCCATGAGATGTTACTTTTTACATTAGCTGAGAATTGCCCAGTTGCAGTTTTTAAGTTTGTTAAGGATGACAAAGATGAGCATGACAGACTCGTGGTGATTAAATGCCTCTTGGATTTATTTCACAACGCGCTAAATGTTTCTTATGATACAATCTTAAAATTAGAATGAACCGATCTCCTACCTACTGAAGTTTATGACACGGTGAATTCTCTAGAGGGTAAATTACAACAAAACATTGGTAGCAAATGACGTGGTTATAAATGTAGCTCATCAAAAAACACCTCATGACAACAACGTGAACTCTGTTCAGTCGTTCAGTGTCTGATGTCAGCAAATATGACCATTTTCACCTGATACAATCACCTTCACTCGGGGGGAAGCAGCCTTCACAAAGGAGCTGAAATTGTACAAAAGCTGAACTGGAACACTTTGCTGAGAAACACTTTCTATATTATATGCTAAAAATTAAGTGAGGTGTGCATGCACTTCACAAGTATTGAATCTGGACATGGCATATTGCTTTATATTCATATATCCTGGTTCTTTCAATTTCTCGTAGTTTGTGGAATTAATTATGTCCATTTCTACCTCAAATGCAGAAGGGGAACAAATAATTTCCTTGGATAAACGGACTCGAACAGATTGCAGCAGACCACAAAATATTGATTATGTTAAGTTTGAACTTCAAATTAAGGCACAAATGAAGGGTAATTCCAGTTATTCATGTAAAGAGTCTAATGACTCGCTTTAAAAATATATTGAAAAAGTATCAAAACTGGTCATAAGCACTATTTTCAGTAACAAATTGAAGTCTACAGGACTGAATTGTATATTCAAGGGTAGTAGATGTGAACATAAGGACCAAAAAAAAATAGATGATTTGCTAAGGGAAATGACATTTCTTTAAATTGCTCCTTCAAAAGGGCATTCTTCCCTTAATCACGTAGTTCTTTCCAAGGGGGGTGATCATCCTGCTCAAGATGCAGAAGACATGCAGTGTTCAGAGCAGCCCTGGCTTCCAGCTAAGCTCAGCCACAAAACCTCCTCTGCTTGTACTCAGTCATCAGCAAAGTGGAGCAGTGGGTCTGTGGGTCTGTGGGTCTGCAGCTGGAGACAGGCAAGGAGGGTTTGGTTCCACCTTTTCCTGGGCAGATCCAGCTCAGCTGGGTGAGGGGCTGTAACCAGAGCTTCCCATGGGGATTTTGGATTGTTGTGTGCTCTCTGCCATACCCACTCCAAACCAGCTGTGCTTTGGCACAGCAGCTGGAAATGGCCAGCTCCAAGGGATCAGGGACCTCCCCTGAGTCCTGGAGGTATCACTGCATTGTTTTTAACTTCCCCACAGGTAATCAGGATGTTGTTGCTGAAATTATTATTAAATTTGCAGTATGATTGGTCTGGGGTCCATATGCATGCATCATTTCAGGACACTGTGCTGAATCCTGAGCTCACAGAGCCACAGAAACACCCCTAATTGTGCTCACACTTCCTCTGGAGCTGTGGAGAAAAATTCAAGCCAGGGAAACTGAGTTTCCCTCACAGTAAAACCAAGCCAGTGTGAAGACAGTTTGAACAAGCTGGGATTTGGGCCTTTACTGTCTCCTGAAGGTTCAAGCTGACAAGATAGACACCACTAAGGGAATTAAAACTTCTGACAGGCTCCAGTACCCTGAAACAGCTTCCTGGGTGAGATTATATCCCAATGTCTCCAGCTGTGACAGTCTCTCACTAAGGTGGTGTGGCCCACAGAACTTTCCTGCTTACATCTGTGGTCTTGACCACTCTGAAATAAATACAGGGGAGTGTCTCTCTTGAGCACCAAGGTGGACCAAGGCTTTTCCACATACCTCTACAACCCAGTCAAATTCTTCTGGTATTTTAATATAAGGGTTTAGGAAGCTTCATATGGTTGTGTTTCCTTTTTAGCATTAGCACATACCCACACCCAGCACTTCATTTTCCTAAAATACAAATGTGTACATGTATAATAAAAACGTTGACAAGCCCTAGTCAGTCAGAATTTAAGAAGTTTTAGACCTGGAAACCTGTTCACCTAAAAAGTGATAAAATGTACCCCTTGCACTACTAATTTCTGATTCCACAGCCTGAGGATGCAGAACAGCAGTCCAAGGGCCACGTGCTACAGAATGTCAGCTGGCATCAGCAAAGGTGCCGTGGATGCTGCAGAGCTCTCCTGTAAGAATGCTGACTGTTTTCATGGCATCACATGAAACACAGAAATAAATAGCTTCTCTTCTATGATCACAGCATGAAAGTTTTGCTTTGCTGTCTATCCCTTCTCATTAAAAGCATAAAACACAACACAAGACAGGGATTAGACACAGAGCAGGCGTACGCAACAGAGCCACAGGGAAGAGCTCAAGGAGTAAAGGGATTGGCACATGTGCCAATAAAGGCAGCCCTGGTGTCAGCTACAAGTTGTGCCCTCAGAAGCCAGAACTGAATTTCACTCTGAGAGCAGAGGAACAATAGGCACAGACACTCCAGACCACACATGCATGTACACCCAGTTCCTTCTTCTGAGCTTCAGTGCAGGTGTTAAAAGAAGCCTCTCCCCCAGCAAACTGTCACAAAACTGTTACTTTTTCTTTTCTCAAGTCCTCTTAAAAACAAACAAGCATACACTCTTTTCCTGAGAAGCAACTTTAGGGTTTTTTTCCTATTTAAATTACAAACACATCAGAAGTCTTTCTTACCACAGCCCATCCTGTCTTTTCTCTGTCTGACATTTAGAGTACAAACTCTTTAGGGCAGGCTCTGTCTTCAGTTTTTATGTCTCATACAGAGCCAAGGCACATTCTCAGTGTTAAACATTAAGTTTAAAAGACCCATCTACCTTCACAAGGTTACATGATGCATGCCCAGCTTATCTGTGATACACACATGACATGGTCAGTAGAACATGTCTGTACAAGCATACTCTCCATGTACACACATAACAAAGCAGATCCTGAGCTGTGCGCTGGGGACTGCACACCTGGTACAACCCTGTACACACAGCAGGGCCCTGTTCATGCATCTGATGTTTAAAAGCCCCCAGGATCCCAGTAGGGTGGGAGGAATAGGGAGAAGCAGGGAGGAGGAGGACTGCAGAGGGAAGAAGCTGTGGTGTCCAGCTCAGCTCCTCACAGCGCTGCTGGTGAGGGCTGGGGAAGGTGGGGGTGACTCAGGCACACAGACATTGTGCACTGGACTGTAGGGCTGAGCAAGGGTGAGAACCCCTGCCTGGTGTGACCCCTTTCCTGGGCAAAAGCAAAGCAAATCCATCTCTCTCAGCACTTCCAAGCTGCAGCTCCAGCCAGGCGCCATGATGACATCAGCCCTGCTTTTGCAATTATTTAACCTCTGTCGTTCAGATCAGCAATGAACCAGCAAGGGTGACTAATACACACATCAGCCCCACGAAGTTATCAACACAATAACAGGGGGCTGGCCCTCAGCAGTGAACTCTGCTTTCAGGAGCCTGTTTGGTCTGTGTTTGGGGAACACTGCGTGAAATCAAACATTCCAGGCAAACCTCTGTGTCGTGGTGGTGTCAGTCCTTTTGCCAGAAGGATGCAGATGCAGCAGATATTTGCTTTTTCTCATTTCTGTGTGTCATTTTGCACTACTCCCCTCCAACTCTGGTCCCTGCTCTCACTCCTCACAGAAGCATGGAAAAAGTAGCTTCTCTTAACAGACCTCTACAATAAACATGCCGATACTTGAGATGTAAACTGAGAGGCTGGCATTATAACAGAGCCTCTAAATCAACCTCAGGACCTTGTTAGCATAATTAGTGATAGGACTGGTGGCTTTACAAGATCCAGGACAGAAAATGGAAAAATAGTAATAACAATAAAAAAATGCAGTTGTATCCTAGCAATTGCTGGGATGATTGCTGATGGTTCAAAAGCAAGTCATATCTTGCATGAGACAAATACATTTTATATGATGTTTAATCTCACAGGAATTCTGCCGGAAATACTCAGAAGCTTGTTAGAGGAAAATATGAGAAGCTACTCATGTGAACAATAAAAGATTCTTGTGTGGTGGAGCTACTGTGACTCCCATGCTGCTAATAGGTGCACATCTTGCAATTACTAACATACTGAAAAGTAATGGTGCATTCACTGCTCCTATTTGCTAATTTGAAGCTTTGGAGAAGAAGACAGTCCTGGACATCCTTCCAGCTTAAACTCAGGTAAGATGGAAAAGCACATGGGAGGGGGTTTGTTCAAGATCACCTGAAAGTCAGTGGCAGAGGCAGAAATAACACCTGTCTATAAGGGATCTGAGAGCACTAATAAGTTTTAATGGCCCTCATCAGTCTGACCTACAGCCTCCACCCTCTGCCCATGGTCAGGAGTCTCACTGAAGCTCAGCCTTGGGTCTTTAGTCACCAAATGAGCAAATCTGAGTGCCTGTCCCCAGCTCACACACAGAGGTGCCTGTGTCTGCCCAGGGACCTTGTTGATCTTTACCCACTAATTTCCCAGCTTGACCTCAGGCCAAGCTCATCATGGTGGACCTGTCTGGTGATAAGTGGGCTGTGTCTGACCATTATTAGCTTTACTAGGCCTGATCCTGACCTGTGGATTCACTTCCTGGCTTGGGGTCGGACCTGCCTCATCACCACAAATTGTCTGATGCTCTGGACTCCAGGCTGAAGTTGGCAGCCACTCCCAGGCCAGCCCTGCCTGCCTCCCTTGAGGGCTCTGGGGTGGGCCCTGGCTGGTGAGGAGCCTGACCTTGCAGCCACATTATCCCTGGCAGTTCCCTGTGTCTTTGGGGGAACAGTGCCTGCTGCACCCTGACATGACCCTAACACACCACCCTGCCTCCCTTGTCTGCAGAGCACCAAGGGCAGGAAGAGAAATGCCACATGTGAACACAGGCAGTGAGAAATAAGGTACAAACTCAATCTGGAACTCTTCTTTGTTCCATGTTTTAAACATGTTCTTCCTCCCACTTCACATTGGAGATGGCAGCATTGCCTGCCCCGATGCAAGGCAGCAGCAAGAGACATTGAAGGGGTTACAGAAGGAGGTTCATGTTCTGCATCAGTGTCCCTTGAGACCAATAAATCTTGGCTGACAAGAGAAGGAGCGAGAGGAATCAGGATTTAGCAGGAGGAAGTGATCACAGCAGAGGGCTTGAGAGCACAGGAAGGAAATGCAGAAACCTGGGAAGGGGAAGCACTGTAAGATTACCCAGTAGAACAGATACTACTCCTGAGGACAGGTTTGTGTTGTGCTCAGCCAAGCTCTAGGGTAGCTCTGGTGTTTGGGGCTCAGAGAGGCAGAGGGGCTCAGCACACACTGGATGTGAGATGCAAAGGGCTCACAGCAAAAATGCCAGGTTGTCCTTTGCCTGATGTTAGATACATTCCTGACTGCAGATGGGATCTGGCATCAGATCCTAGCTTTCTTGAGAAGCCTTCAGTGTGGAATGCAGCATTCCAGCAGGGTTTATCTTGCACTGGGGGACCTGGATGTCTGGAGCTCTGTGTGTGGAGGGAAGAACAGCTCATCCAATAGACTCTTAACTACAGTCTCTCCTAAATTAGGCTTTTCGCACAGAACAGCAGGAAATTCACATACAGCTCATGGTGGGGTTAAAAGGCAGAAGTTGTCTAAATCTTCATAAACAGGCAATTATTGGCCTTTTAATTTGGAAACTAAAGGAGGTGACTCAACAGAAAAGGGTTCAGGCTGAATCAGCAAGATCTTTCTTGGGAGTTAGATATACAGCAAGAAAGCAAAATAACTTAGAGGCAGGCAGGAGAAAAAATGTATTTGGAGGTTCAGGATATGGAATGCAGCTTTTGCCACAGACAGCTTCTCTGCCTTTCCCTCTTCCATTCCTGATACATCCATGTGCAGCTCATGGAATGAATTGAGAGAAGAAAGAAGTTAATACCTCCACAGCATCCAATACTTTAGGTATCTACAAACCTCCTAAGACACTGTTCACTGATGTCCACACAATGGCTCTTCCATGAGAACTGGGCCTTGCTAGAAGTTTATTGCAATTTGGAATTAGAAATCTCTGTCAGCCTCACAATTCACAGTGCTGAAGTAAAGCCCAAGACCCAGGCTTTTAGAGGAATGGATGTAGTGAAGGGAGACTGTGGATTACACTTCTCTGGGGTCTTGCAAGTGGCTAATTAGCCCAGAGAAGCACTGAAATTCCCTTAGTCTCTCGCTGCTGGAGGCATGCCAAGGGAGTCTGCCTTATTCTTACATGAGGTAGTATCTGAAGAAAGATCAAAGGATGAGACCAAGATTTCATGGCTAGTGAATCAGGCAAGTCTGCAGAGGGTTTCGATATGATCTTTAAAATCAAGAGAAAACTTCTCTGCTCAGTGACATGTTAGTTATGGGATGTTCATTTTCTAGCTTTTACTATTAAAAAGTAATTTTACTATTATGATTGTTAAATTCCTTGTGTCAATTGATGACCTTATAAATTTCACACTCTTCACGTGGGAAAAAAATTGATGCAGGTGTTTTCAAATGCAGTGTGGGCTCAGGGATATTTCTGCAATGTAAAGTCTGAGATTCCTTCACTTTCAAAGGGATTTGGGACATTCATTGGGATGCTTTGGAAGAGGTTATCTTAAGCAACTGTGTCCTTACAGAGTTACCACTGAAGGCAGTGAGCAAGCCTGCCCTGTAAGTAAATGCTTTTAGGGACCAGCTAGCAGAGATGGATGAAGTGTATTTCTGCCCCTTTGCCCTTTCTCCAGAGCACTTTAAAGCACTTTGTAATCATAAATGTAGGAAGAATTTGCTTTCCTTCTGTCCTTCCCCACCCTGCTATGGGAAAGAAAAGAATTATTACGACAATTGGGCAATTGTAAACCAGAGTAATTAAGTGATTTGCCAAAGGCCAGGTAGCCAAACTGGGGAACTGAACCCAAGCGTCCTCATTGCTGCTCCTCCCCCGTGGCCGATACACACAGACCCTGAAAGATCAGAATCCTTCTTCCCTGGGGAAGATTTCCTTTCCTCCTTTGAACACCGAGGGAGGGGCCCCTCTAAATCACAGGTTAGGCAGGCACTCAAGTGAGTTAACACGATGTACTTCCCTGCACCATGTCTTGGAGGTGTAGTTAGGTGTTACTACATGCACTGCTGCAGCTCCTAGAGGTCTCTGCCAAAAGCAAGCCCCGCTGGGTTGGCCACCGTTCACACACAGTGTGAGAGAGTCCCTGCTCCCAAAGAACTTTAATATTCTTTGATATTTCTGGGAAATGTTTCATGAGGGAATTACAACATGGAGTACAGGGCCTGTTTCTTCCTTTTAACTTAGATTACACCAGGATAACCCCACTCACTTCAACACAAACCTGTCAGAGATGAGACTACGGATCCATTATGTTGCAGTCTCTCTTTTTAAAAACACTGGAGCATGTATAGCAAATAATCAGGAAATTAGTGGACAGGTGGCATTAATTTTCTCCGATGTCACCAATTTGGTTGCTGTTGTGGAAACTCAGCAAGGCACAGCAACTGCTATTTCAGTGCAGAGAGCCATCCCTGAGCCCCAGATGGTGACCATATGATCTTTCCCTCTTATGGACCATGGACATGTTTCCTACCCTTAGAATTGGACTTCTGCTTGCCAAGAGGGCTCACCTAAATCTGCCTACCCCCACAGCACCTGGGTGCAACACAGGTCCCTTCAGGAATCCAGTAGAGACCCAGACAGAGGGTAAACAATTTGTGGAAAAAGCACAACCTGACTCAATTAGAATTTCCTCCATGAATAGCTCCCTATGTCAGAACGTAAGGCCCCAATTCATGGGGAAATCTGGGACCCATTTCCTCAGGAATTGCTGGCTATTTACTCAGAGAAATACTGTATTCTGATTTTGTTTTCTGGACAGTCTGGGCTAGGCCTTGTGCTCACGTGAATAGACTGGATTTATGCTGGGCTGGTAGCAGTGACATGTGAAGAGATCTGTACTTCTAAAACTTGTGTTCTCCAGCACCTCATCTCCTTGGCAGAAGGTGTCCAGGTATCAGGAAATGCTGATTTGCTGCTGTAGGTGAACACACTCCTCCACCCAGCCCAACTTTGTCAAGGGCCCAAAAACTACACCTGGCTGGTACAAAGTAGAGTAATTTTCTGTCATCTCCTTGCTAAGGAACCCATGAACTCCCAAGGCCTAACATACAGCTCTAGTCATGATCTGGAGAGTGTTGCAGTATAGGGGGATAATGGTTAATACACAATAACCATCTGTGGGCAATAGCCCTGTACATCCCATAAAACACACCTCTCTTACAGTTCTCTTAGCACAGGTGGCAGGTATCCTTCCTCAGGAAAGGGACTCCTATGGTGTCCTTCACCCTGGTAAATGGGACTTATCTGTGGAGTAAGATGTTACAAGAGAAGAATGAGTGTGGTACTGTCTGACCCTCAAGCCATAGTTACAAAGATCTCCCAAAACCTCCAGAGTGTACAATGCATCCTTTTCAACGGCCCAGCCTTAGCCACACACTCCTGTACAAACAAAATTGGATCTAATTCCAACTCCTATGGCCTTTCCTAGAGTTAAACAAAGCTATGTAGAGCTGAATGATAACAAACCACAGAGGGAGAGAGAAACTGCATGAAGGAAAAAAAAGCAAAACATTTGTCCCTGACATTTGAAAAATTCTTATTTGCCTAACTCCCCTGATTTCAGCAGAGCTGTATAACTTTATACCAGCTTCCAAGTTCTTGTCTATTTTTTTTTTAAATCTCTCTTCTAACGAGGTCTGAAAGCAGCAGAGGAGTTCAGGCAGACGTGTGTAGGCTGTCTCAGACAGCAGGGGCTTGAGGCAAGAAGAATTTCAGGCCAACAGCGGCAAGAAAGAGAAAAGGTTGGTGGTGGAGGAAAAGAAGATGAAGAGGGAAGCAGTGAGAGGCAATTCTTGTGGTTTGGAAGTTCCTGTGGCTCTGTGTACAGTCAGCATTTCTGTCTGCAAACAGAAACATTTCTATTTGCTTTGCAAGCCAGATTTCTCAACCTTTGGCCTTCTGACCTTCACTGTATCTGGCACTGATCAGGTGTGAGATTGCAGCTCCCTGCTCACAGGGGCAGAGCTTTTTCTCTTGGTCCAGCAGCCAGACAAGATGGGGCTCCCCAGAAGAAGACTGACACTCACTGTGGCAATGGTGGTGCAAGGAGAAAGCCCCCAAAACACCCCCTGCAGATGAAGGTTCACCTCAGCTTAGGTTCTTCCACATTGTTCAATTCCAATAAAGACAGACTTCAGGAATGAGAATCTAGGCATGAGCTGCACATTTGCTAAGAATCAGACTCAGGTTCCACCTGCTCAAAGGTACACAGTGCTATCTCTGTTGGACTGTGCCAGAAGAAGAGGAAAGCAATGTCTATATTTGACCATTCTGGCCATTCAATTTGTCCTTGTCAAATAAAAATAAAATAAAATAAGGTTTTTTTGAAGGCAGTACAGTTTCTTTATACCACATGCCCATGTTTATTGACATATAAAATTCCCTGTTTGACTACACCCCACCCAGGCTCTTGTACACACCTGCATAAGTCTATAATTTTATCCCATGAATCATGCTGTACCATCAGATCACACCCAAGTTACCAGAACTTTAAGGAAGTGGCAAGTTCATTGCGCTGGTTTTCATCTTTCAGTTTTAAAATAGAAGAATACTTTATTGGTGCCCTATATCCACAAGTATTTCTAAAAAAAAAAAAATTACAGGCAGAAAGACCATGTAAAAATAATTAATTAAATGCATCCAACAAAAGGGAGGGCAATGGAAGGGAGAACTAATAAATGATCTTTAAGAGGCTGCCTGGACCCATCTTGCAGAGGCTGTGTCTACATCACAGGGTACTGCAAAGCTGAAGCATTCTAAATGGGTCAAGCTCACCAAAAATCATGAGATTGAGGAAAAATCGTAACTTCCAACTTAAATTAAAGGGGCTTGGGTTATTTTACTCTGGGTTTTGCAACCTTGGGAGAGTATTGAGGCCATGGTTTTAAGCACTTAAGCAGCCTTTGAAGGACTTTTTTCCCAGGAAAGTGGAGATTTGCAGCTATATTACTTGTGTCAATAGCTAGGTGTTTAAGCAAACAACAGAAGAGGTTGCAATCCAAAAAGAAATCCAGATGCCATGGTGTACAAGAGCAATGCTGCAATGGGTCAGGCTGGTTGGAGAATGTTCTTTGTCAGAAACACAAAGTGAAGCACACCCAACAGCACCCAGAGATCTGCAGGCAAACATTTGCATTTTTTCACTTTTGTTTACAGTGTAGAACATACTTCTATCTTAGCAGACATTTCTCACTCTTAACTTCTCAGAGTTGTTTCAGGATTACCAAATACTGCTGGGATTGACTGGCTCTGTGGTTCCTAGGATTAGGCTCCATGTGCTTCTTGACTTGCAGCCATTTGGCGGCCGCTTCATCGTTACACAAATGTAACACGCAGCAATGACAAGAACTTCTTGCCATTCAATTATAAAATGACAGGCAGCCAAATAAGAATATGGGATTACCTCCTGGGCAACTTAAATTTATGTAATATTGCCTTTGGGTTGTTTTCTAGCCAGGACACTTAATTGCTAAGAAACGTGTTTACAGCTTGGTATGTGCATTATCCATTTGGGACCATGACAGGAGTGACAGAATGGTAACAGAGATTGCCCAACAGTTTGGAAGAGGCTGCCACCAGAGGGGAGCTCCACCGTGGTGCAAATACTGGAGATCCATAATAACAACTGTCTCTGACCCAGTCAGGAATTAAAAGAAAAAGCAGGGCAGTGGCTGAAGTCTCCTACCTGCCCTGGAAGGGTCGAGGTTTGCAGAGATGATTGGGTGCCTTGGAGCCCAGATCTAGTTTTTCTCATCCACATTCATCATGCTTTATTGCTTGCTAATGGAACGACAAAGAAGAAATGGTCTAAATCTAATCACGCTGCTGTCGAGTCTGTCTGGAAACCCGCAGCAACATCGAGTATCAGATACCCAAGGGGTCTCCCATGCACACACTCCCTCTGGTTAATGGCCTCCCTGCTCAGCACACAGGGCTCTTGAGTTCCCAGCTCTGCACAGCCCCACGGACATTTCCATCCCTTATCCCCTCAGTGCTGTGTTTGGTGCTATCAAGGCTTGCACTTAAACAACCTCCCTCTCCCTGTGCTCCCAGATCCCCTGTGATTGGCAGGAGGCTCTGGGCAGCAGACAAGGTGAATCCTGTAAACATGGCAAGAGATAAGGCATCAGCAAAGGGAATGATAACCACAAAAGTAGCTCACAGGGTTCAAGGGATGGAGGAACATGCACTGTTTATTTTCTGTGCTCTTGGATCAGCTGCAATTCCACATGTAAGCAAACTCGTTCCGCCTCAGCTTTAGGACCTGGAAAGTCCCTTAGCACTGAGCATTATTTAACAAAGAATATATGCTTTCTTTATCTTTTATCTATATAGGAAACAAAACAAAAACAAAACAACCGAGACATTTGAACAATGCCTACAGCTCTGACTTAAGCCATGTCTCTGCCCTTGTTTGCACTGATGTAAATCAGAGATCGCTGGAGAGGTTTAAAATTGGCCTTTAAATTTCTTATCACATCACTCCTCTGCTCTGCCAGTGATCTGTTCTGTGTGTTTCTAACAACAAAGCCCATACTTTTGCCAAGCCACAGTTACACATGGAATGCTTTCTCTCTCTCCAGGTACACACAGTGCCTGTCGCCTCTTCTTTCATATAAAATACACACTTTCATCCTGATCCCAAGAAGTGCACTACCAATTATACCAATCCCAGGGTTTTTTAACTCATTTCCCCAGCATTTGCTCAGCTGGCTTGCCCATCCCATTTGTTTATGATGAATTTTTTATGACATAAACAATTACTTATTCCCAGGTGCATTTAACCAGAAGAGCAGGAACAGAGAGAAGTAACAGACTCAGGACTGCCTGGGCTTGCATGGTGGCAGCAACAATACATTTACAGGCTTCAAAGGCACTGATAGGGCTCCTTCTGCATTTTGGGGGGCTCATGACTAGAACTGGCTGGCAAAAGGTGATTTTGAAAGCACAGGGAATCTCTTATTTTGGTTTGGTTTAGTTTGAGGGAGAGCAGCAGAATTTTCACCTGAGTAATCCAAGTGTGAACCTGGTGGTGAAGTAGCCCATGCACAGACATGAATGTGCACACATCTGCACACTCACACACCCTTGCACACCCTTACACACTCAAACACTGCCTTGCACACTCACACACACACACACAAGCACACACACACTGCCCTCCTGTATCTGCAACTGTGCCATGCCACAAGAACATGATGTGAGAGGCAAGGCTTGATCTGCATTTCTGTCCCTCTGCCTTGACCCCTAACGCTCCCAGCATCACCACAGCTCCTTCAGCAGCTCAACAGCTCCCTAACTTCTGTAATATCTGGGGCATGGATTAAATTCCATGGTTTGAATAATGGCATTGATTTTTTAATTTCTTCAGGAAAGTGATTTATTCTGTCCTTAAAATCCCTGTAACTGATGTGTATTATCCAGCACTGCCAAGTTTTGTCAAGGGCTTGAGAAAAAGGGTGAATAAAGACACAGACACAGCTTTCCTCTTATGTCTGCAGACTACTCCTAACTCTGAGCTGCCAGGTAATATCATATAAGTCATATTAGCCCTTGTTCCCTTTCTATCCATGGTTGACATAATTAGTGGAGAAAAATTGATGTAGCTGATGGTGACACAAGGCTGAATCTGCATCAGTCTGAAAACCAGGCAGCAACAGCACTGAGTAACGTGACAAACTGCCCAACCCTACATACATTGTACATTTCTCCATAAAATCCAGGCACTGTGGCCTGCATGATTTTCAGCTTGGATGCTTCAGCAATAAAAAGATTTTTGATAAAGAAAGTTTAAGAAACAGGATCTGAAAGTCTGTATCAAACAGAAATGATCCCCAAGGTACATTAAGATCTGACAGTCACCACTCAATTAGCAAGTGGGAGACAGCTGTCTGTCTGTCACTCTTTCTCTTCCTTGAACACAAACACATTCAAAGTCAATCCAGATCTTTTTGTTTCATCAGCAGGTTTAGCCAGTTACCTGCCGGATGTGGAACAAGTTTAGGTACCAATTCTTGTAACTCAGTAATGGTCCAGTGTTATTCTCCCTCTCTCTACTTACAATGTCTGACAAGCTAATTGCAAAAGGAAAGAGAAACCTTCTCCCAGACACTGCAGTTCTGGGACTCAGGTCTATTTAGATTTGCCATTTGTCTGTCCCCATTTCTAATCACAGTTCAGAGAACTCTCCGTGAAGAAAAAGGCTCTTTCCCCTGGACCCTTTGAGAGATTTCCTATTAGTCACCAGGATAATTAAAGGTTCCAGTTGCATTGCATTGCATTAGCACCTTTCATGTCATTAGAGTCCAGCTGCAGTGTGAGAATCATATATTTGCTGAGACTCCTGTGCCAGCCAGAGAGCTGGGAGCAGAGCTTTACATTTCATCACTTTGTAAAAGAAATACAATTAAGCCGTGTTCCCTGATCATATTGCAGCTTGCAAGAGGGGCTCTAAGCACCAATCACTGGAATGTCTGGCCATGATTGTATTGAAATGGTGCCTTGATAAGGGTTTATGAACACATTGTAATAAATCCATGGCCACATAAGGCTCCTAAATTGTCTGTGTACTGCACACGAAGCTGCTCAGAACCAGTTTCCTGGATGCCCATTGTGCCTGGGCACAGCACATGGCATCTCCACCTGACTTATAGGAAAATCTTCACCCTTTATTAGTATTGCAGGTGTTGTGCCACAGCATTGGGGAGCTCTGAGTTCACCCTGCAAAGGCTACTGGTGCAGAGATTTAGTTTATTATAACATTGTTAATTGACAGACTTGTATGCCTGTCTAGTCAATAACAGCCTGCTAAAAATATGCATTAAGCAGCGAGAATGAATCAGCTGCTAATAGCAGTCTGCCTGATTGTCAGCTTCTATCTATCTTCAGGATTTGTCGGAACCTTGTCACTATTGTGCTCCAGCAGCTCCGAGCCTGTAACATATTTATCCTCCAAACACCCCTCTGGGGCAGGGCGGTTGTTGCTCTCACCAGTTTACAGATGGGAAACTGTGATATTGAGAGGGAGAGTGATTTGCCCAAGGTCACACAAGAAATCTGTAGTAAAACAGGGAATAGTTCATCAGTCTGGCAACCCCAGGGGGATTAACCTACCCCCCGCCAGGACATCCTTCTTGTCTCTTCCTCTTTCAAATCAGCAGAGTTACAGCAATTTATACCAGTGAAATCCTTTGAAATTCCTTGAGAACGCAGAGCCTTGTATTTCTGAGTGGATGAAGTATTAACTGTAAGGCCCCCTTCCACAATTCTAAAATGCTGACATCCCAAAGCCAAACTTTAAAACATTAAATATACAAAATTTCTTTAAAACTAGTGCCTCCTTTAAACCAAGTTCTAGCTCTTCTATTTGGGTGCATTTCTTGTAGCTGTTAGCACCTCTAGCACCAGGTATAGGGAAACAATGAGCACCCTACACTGCTCTGCAGAGGTGTACAATGAGCAGCAGTGTCAGAGAGAGATCTGAATCTGTGAACTGGCCTTGAGCCTTGGCAAGTACATGAGCCCTTTAGTTCATGTATCAAATATGTTTGCTTGTAATTCAGTAAGCTGACATAGGATTTTAGGGAACATTAACTCCTGTGTTACTGTGATGCTGTGATTTATTATACTGTTGCTATTATTAATGCCTCTTATGTGAACAAATTTAAGCTAGACATGATCCTTTTCATGAAGTTTGCCTTCCAAATAACATATGATAAATGAAAAAAGATAAGGGAAGACTGGGGCAGTTGATCTCAAGAACATGGACATAAGGTGACTAATAATGGGCTGGAAACATGCCCAGGTTGTGGGCACAGAAGCTGAGCAGTGCCAGTCACTCTGGAGGGGGAGGAAGGTAATCAGGTGAGAGCAGCAGAGCCAAATGCCCATTCCTGCAGCATGGCTCTGTGTGTCCCATGGCACTGGGATCAGCCATGCCCGTGGTGCCCCTTGAACAGCTCTCTGCCACTGCCTGCTGAAGTGGTTCCACAGCTCTGGGCCTGAGTTGGGAAACAAGAGATGAGTTGTGGATGCTCCATCAATGAAAGTGCTCAAGGCCAGGCTGGATGGGCTTTGAGCAACCTGATCTAGTGCAAGATGTCTCTGCCCATGGCAGAGGGTTGGACTGGATGATCTTTAAAGGTCCCTGCCAATCCAAACCATCCTACAATTCTGTAGTTTGTTTGTTTGTTTTTTTGTTGTTTTGTGGGGGTTTTTTTGTATATGGCAAATCTAGAAGATAGTAAAACCAGCAAGATCTAGTCAAAGGAAAAAAAATCTGTTACATTTGCTTGTTTTTGCCTCATACACTTTTTCAACAAGGAGCACACACATACTCTACAATGTCAGGGTTGCCTCCTGTATCTTCCTCCAGGCAGCTTCAAATCCCCAGTGTTTCAGGACCACAATTCTACACAGGCAGTCACTGTCAGAAGAAAAGCACTGTGGTTTCTCTTCAGCTGGGTAGAGACCCAAACCACCACTTTTAGTTCCTCTGTCTGCCTTTCCTCCTTGTGATTCTCCTTTCTCTCCACAGTTCTGTTGGGGTTGCTTCAGGAACTCAAGCCCCTCACTCCATCCTTGTGTGTCCTGCAGGCAGCCCTGGCTGTAGCAGGTGATGATTCTGCAGCATCCCCTTCCTGTCCTCCAGGTCAGCCTCTCCATCAAGAGGAGACACTCCAGCTGAGGGTGCAGCTGCTGGGGCTACCAGCCAGCCAAGGCTGCTGGGTGGCAGCACCCAGAGGAAAGGAGAAGTGCCCAGAAAGGCCTGACCAGCAGTGCAATACACACAAACCTGCTCTTTCCTGGAAAAAGTGAGGGGTTATAGTCTTTTTGAGAACCCCAAAGAATTTTCCTTCCCCTTCCTATGGGTGGAGAGGTTGGACAGACACTGGACTGAACCATCCTCAAGCCCTCCCAGCCCACCAACAGTTTCTGTTCAAAAGAAATGTGTGTGCAGTTAAGTAAAGCAAACCTCAAAGCTGTCTAGCCCACTGACCCAGTATGGAAAAAACCTTATTTAAGGCAGGTAGTCATGGTACAGTGCCAGCTTTTACTGGGACAGGCTTTGCTGAAGGGAGAACTGGGCTCTGAAAGCTGTAAGTTCCCGTCCTATGAAGAAGTGAGATCAGGACTTCAAAGTCAGTGTTATTTAAAAGTCTGAAATGTCCATTTTTAACTCACTAAGGTCTGGCATTGATAATTTCTAGTTCTCCTATAAGACTGAAATGTCAAAGGGGTGCAGTGAAGGGTCTTTGTGCAAGGAGTGCCATCAAGGGAAGATTGTCCCAGACAGCTGACAGTGAGTGAGCCTGATGAGTGGCTTCACATATTTGCAACTCTGCATCAGCATCTACCAAATGGAGACAACAGCTCAGGTCAGGGGTGATATGAGTGTGGGCCTGTACTTGAAACCAGGGTGATCCTAAAGGGGAAGGTCCCTGGGAAATTGCAGGCAGCATTATAATGGTAAACAGCAGAGTGAGTATATTCTGGAAGGAGCTGGTAAACCCTCTGGCAAATGAGAACTGAGTTAACTTCTGCTTTTCTCTTGTCTGTCTTCCTGGCAATATTAATTATTAAGGAAGTAAAGTCAATTCAGAACCCCCTAACAGTCCATGACAGTCCCATTATTACCACCTGAACTTCTTTGGCACCACACATGTACATGGATAGGGGCAGACACAGAGCTACTAAAGCCAAGGAGATGCTCCAGAATGTCAGCTACTGGAATGCTCATAGATATTAATGAACTCACAAGTTTTCTCTGAGATGGGTCAGTATTGTTAACCCCATTTACAAATAAGGATATTGAGTAAGACAGAGGGGAAGTGACTCACTGAAAACCACCCTGTATTAGAGACAGGAATAGGACTCAGATCTCATGACTCCCATTCCTGAGCCTCAACCACTATTAGATCGAAGCTGTAGAGCTCCACATTTGCTGAGGGCTGGTAGAGGGAAGAAACAAGAGGTGGGAAGGGTGTGGAGCTTCTTTAAATCAAAACTAAATGCAAGTTTCCTGGAATGAAGCCACCACTAATTTCAATAAATTTACTTAGATCTTGAGCTTTGGGATGGCATGAGCAGCTGTGAATCATCTTGGCCAGTCAAAGGAATAATTAATTGTTGTGGGTAAATCTCAAAAGGTTTAGGGGTCAGGTAAGGTAAGCAGCAAAGCTTATCCTTGACTGCTCTTTTCTGCTCTGCAAACTGGAGGCACTCACTCGAGCACTTACCCCGTGGATTCCTTATGCCAGATCTGTCCATCTGTTGCACACACTTTCTGCCTCATCTTCTATTTTGACTGTAAACTATGCAGTGCTGGGATTGTCTCTATTTTAGAGGGCTTTATAGTACCTGCCATGGCACAGCCTTGATATATGTAAGCATAAAGGAGTACCAGAGGTACAGCCATTGCCCAAATAGTAATAGAGGCTGAACAGTTTGGCTCCTGAGATTTTTTATGCTTCCTGATTATAGCAGGAGTGGTTTCCTTGTGGTGCTTTGATAGTTTTGCTCCCAGCACAGCTCGCAACCAGGAAGTACAAGAATGCAGAGCAATGATAGCCAGGATTTGCAGAGCAGCTCAGCATGCACGATCAGAAGCAGGTTTGCAAAAGGGCTCAGCTCCCATTTAGGCACCAAAATCGCTACCTAGATCTAAAGAAGTGCCAAGCTGGTGGGCTACAGAGCTCTTTAGAAGATCCAGCCCTCATGGCAGCTTCTGAGTGTTTGAGGATCTGGCTCAGTGTTTTAAATTGAAAAGGAACCGGGGCTGTGTGAAAAGCACTGCCCTGACTCATGTTGGGTATTGTTATTTTTCCTAGCCCCTCTTAGGTTCTGTGAGATGAGATGTGCAAAATAGACTTTTGTTGTCCATTAGCTCTTGATTCTGAACCAAAATGTAAAGCTCAGTGTAAAAGGATGCCTTTAATTCCTACTCTCCTGCCCTGAAAACTCAGCTCCTCCTTAGGCAGAGCCTGAGGTTTGTGATTGCCCTTCAGTTCCTAAAGCTCCTAACCAAGCCCAAGGAAATCTCCTGGAAAAGGGAGCACTGAGTGTGTCTGTCCCTTCCCAGTGTCCCTAATCCTCAGCTCATCCCTAAGTGAGGGAGGCAGTGTGATGGATGATCCCTCAGGGTCACAGCTCTAGAATGGGATGGGGTGCTTCCCAACTGGACCTCTTACCATTCCTGCTCCTTTTCTGTTCCAGTGCAAATAGTGCCAAGCTATTGATTGTTTTGAAAAAGTTTGATTTTTTCACTGGGGTAGAATGGAGGCACTGCTGTAACATTCCTGTGGAAGCCCTGAGAACCTCACTGAGAGCCCATAGGCATGGAGGAATTTAAAAGCCCTCAAGCCATGTCTGAACTGAGAACTTCAGAGCACAGACTTTCAGGTTCAGTTTCATTTTGAAAACGTCTGTAATGAAACATTTTGATATTTAAAAATTATTATAATTTACTTTTCCTTCCATGGGAAATTTCAAATATGTCACTATCCCCTCCCTTCCCCCCCAAAACAGACCTCTACATCTCCTGCATAAATTTTCCAGGAATTTTCCCAAATTTCCAGATTCTAGGATTACCAATAAAGCAGACATGCTGGCTTTCAACCCTCTTCAGTGCCCTTACTCCACAGTCTTTTTTCCAATTATGATTACATTTTAAAGAACGATTTTATAATCCCTTGCCAAAAAAAAAAAAAAAA
>WEIU01004128.1:459006-502759 GCA_013389925.1 Aegithalos caudatus
AGCTTCTTTTAGGTTCCAAGTCTGGAGAAAGGTTCCCTTTTGTTCCTACTAAAGAGATATGTTGCCTGGTGCTGACTGGGAGCAGAGACACTCCTGCATTCCCAGCCCTGACACTAACTGCCCCTGTGGCCCCAGGCTAATCGCTTAAATGCTCTGGCTCAGTCTCCCCATTGGTAAAACAGAGATAATGATACTTACCATCTTCTTCACAGGGGTGTTGCAGAGGAATAATTAGTTTGTGTCTGTAAAGCACTTTGAAGATAAAAAGCACAATACAATTGATAATAATTATTGCTATGCAGACTGGTTCTCCCTTCCCCAACAACTCACTGGTGCAGAAAGGTAAGGAAAGCCCTGAACTGAACTGTCTCCCAGTAGAGCCCCAGTTTCAGAAGTGTTTCTAAGCCAAAACCATAAGCCAGCCACCCCAAAATTTTTAAGCTTGAAACCTGCTTTAGTGACCCTAGTTCTAACTTGCCAAAGTTAGATGTAGCACTGCATGGAAGGGAGATTTGTTTTTCACTGTCTCTTTTTCTCTAGTCCCTCGCAGTTTTTAATAGCATTTTGTGCCTTCAAAAGCTTCCATCAGTCCCTGATACCTCTGCCTTGCCTGGCATGGGGCAGCAGCTTATTATACACGAGTTCGTTACAGCCTTGGCTTCAAAGCTCCCCGGTTCAAAGGGTGCCAGAAGTGTTGAACAGGTCAGCACTTTAATGCTGATCCACACATCTTTAGAGGGCAGTAACATCGCCACAGTTTTGTTCCTGGGGGAAACAGAGAATAACTGGTTTGTAGAGTTCCCTTTGGCCTTAGCGCTGGCCGCAGAATTGGATGCTCCTGGTGGCAAAGATCAAGCGTCACGGAACCCTGGAGTGGGTGAGCCTGGAGGGCTGTGATGTAGTGAATGAGTGAAAATGTGCCTTTGTGAGTCACTGACTTGTTCTTAATGGCAGCCGTGGAGGAACAGGGAAAGATAAAGGAATAGGGGGGTAAAAGAGCAAAAAGTATCAGAAAGGATAAAATAATCTAAACTAGTTCTTTCCATGCACTTATTTTTTCAGACAAGTGATAGATGTACCTAAAAATTATCAAAAATCAATCAGAGAAACTACTGCTCCAAAGATACTTCCTGCAAAAGCTGAACCAAATCCTCTTCCCAGCCTGGGGAGGGGAACATGGGGGACAAGGAACAAAACGACCTAGATATGGAATATTGGCTAGAATCCTTTTCATTTGCACATACACATGAACTTCCTGTACTGAGGTGCAAAGTCTTCTGCAGAAGACCCTTCTTGCTGCATTTATGACCCAAGAGGAAGCAAGAAAATGGAGAAATAATTCTGTTCCACGGAGATCCTGAAGACCGTTTTCCAAAGTTTGAAGAAGTAGCATTTGAGTCACTGGACATATGTTCAGGCTGAAGCCAAATATTGAAAGTAAACACCAAATCTTCCTTTCTGGTATCAGCCACAGCGGAAGAAGCCATTTTTGCACTGGTTACATTCATTGTCTGTTAAATTGATCTGAATCAGAAACGGTACCAAGCCCTGGAAAAACTTTGCACTCCCTGGTTTTAATCAAATGCAGGATGCCTGAAGGCAGAATTTGCCCTGCAGTGTCTGCTTGGGAGACTGATATTAGCAGATTGCTTTGGGTAAGAGAAACAGAGATTTTGGAACAAGCAGACACAACAAAAGGGGGTCTGTGAGGACCTTGGGTAGATCTGTGTTCTGCAGCACATGAAATGGATCACAACCCAGCCCTATTAGAAGGCTGCAACCTCTCCTGGGTGTGATTTATTGCAAAGCATCACTTAAATACAGATGCCTACAGACTGTAGATACCTAGAGAGTGGGCAACTCCAGACAATTACAGAGAGATTATTTTGATTGCTTAAGTGGAATGTGGATCTTTCAGTCAAGATGGATGAATTTCTCACCAAGGAATGATTCAAGTGAGAGAGAACAGTAAAAGATGTGGGCTCTAACATAATAGGGTCCATCTCAGCTGTCTGATTTCAACTTGGTTGTGAGAAAAGTCAGCCCATAATTAGGACACCACTCATTTATTTCTTGTGCTTCATCCCCTTGTTTCTGGTTCTTGGGGAAGGGGGTTTCATTCACACAGTACACCTGTGGTTCCTCAGTCTGCACAGGTGAGACTTGCATTTCTGAAAGGCTTTTTTTTTGCCAGAACTTGCCCAGTTCCATACCCAGAGACCCGAACTTGTTTGCACAGCCATAGAGACTGCTGCAGAACCCTATTTTTTGTGAGAATATGGAGCATACCAAGTGCACAGGTGCCTGTAAAAGGTAGAGATTTCATTTGGGAAGGAGATGATGCTGCATTTGGCCTAATTTATGGAAGTGTAGTTCTTCTGAGTCTCAGGTGAAACTGTAAAGCTTCCCTCTCTATGAAGTTTTGTCTTCCTGCTCAGTTTGCCTTAGGCTCAGCCATCCTTGCACCTTCAGTAAAATACTCAGAAATACATTTCCCTGCTTCTTTTTCCAGGGCCTGGGTGGCATGATCTCTTAATGCATCTGCCTGTTTATGTTAGCAAAATGGAAAGCAGCTTTGTTTATGGAAAAGATCTATTTTTGTTTTACTTTTTTTCTCTCAACTAAACTGACTTTTATCCAGGATCGTGTTTTGCTTTGGGAAAAGAAATGTGCTGCAATACTTAGCCCTAGTTTAAAAGTCAGGTCAAGAGGAAAGGGGGAAATCCTGATCATATTATTTAATTTTGTAGGATTATCCTGCAGCCTGGAAACCTTAAAGAACGGAAGAGTTAATATCCACTCTTCCCTGCGACTTCTTGCTCTGTGTCCCTGTGCAATGACATTTGCTATTCTCCCATTTATATTTACACAAGCCAGATCAGAAACAAAATCCGTATTTCCACCTTCTGGGCAGGGGGACAGTGTGTGGCATCCAGGGGAGAAGGCAATTTCAGAAGCCATCGTGCTCCCCTGAGGATAAATCATGTCACTGTGTGTCTTTCAAGTTGCTCAGACTTTGATCTTGCGAGAGATCGAACGGGATCAGGTCAGGGATGGTGGATTTTGAATGCAGACCCATGGTGACGTGGGGATGATGTGGGGAGGTGTGGAGAACCATGTGCAGCCTTTTTCCTCTGCAGCCATGGTGGAGAATCTGAGAAACAAACCCGTGTGTGCAAGCTGCCAAACCATAAAGGGTTCTGCTCCTGGCTTGGGAGGAGGTCTGGCCAGCCCTCGTCATGACACATGCTGGGCAGGTTTTGGCAAAAGCTGACACTGAAAGCTTGGTTTTGATTCTAGCTGTGCTGCTGACTCACAAGATGGATTTTGTCAATTCTCCTCACCCTCCTCAAGGAGATGGAGGTCACACCTGCCTGTTTTGCAGAACTGCTCTGCCCTCTTTGCATGTGTAATGTGGAATTAGGGGTTGTATGTAATATGGCCATCACTTTGTGACATTTAACATGGGGAAATCATGATGAAACCCATCTGCAAACATATTAAAGCTCTGTGACATTAGGAATATACTATCCCAATTTCAACTATGAAGGTGTGTTATGGAAAACAGGGGCAGCATTGTCTACTATGAAGGTTGTCTGACTTTTCCCAATATCATGTATGTGATTTTTTTATGATGTACATAAACATATCTGCATTAAAACCGCTGTGTTGATGCAAGGTTGCCTTAATTCCAATGCAGGGCACTCAAAAATTATGGAAATTACAGATTTTAGGTAGGTCATGCAACTTCAGTTCAACCCCCCAGTGCGTATGGCTCTGTGACACAGTCATTTAGCATATAACCACACACAGATTTCATTCCACATTTTCCCTGCTTCCATTTTCAGAACCTTGTGCAAATCACAGCACCCTTCAGACTAATATCCATGGGAATCTTTAAATACAAGCTGTTAAAGTGACCTAAATGTAAGAGTTTGCTGCTACTACCCAGTAATAACACGATAGGATAGCCAGGGTAGGCACTTTCGAAAAGGATAATGAACAATGATAATAACCCTTAATAAGTCATAAGAAATAATAAAGTAGGTAATGAGGTGCCAGTTTTCACAGTTAGCTGTGAAATGTTTCTCATGTTGGCTTGAGAAAAACCGTACAAGGGGATGAAAATGGCCATTTCTGTTGATTTACTCTCACTTCCAACATTTCTCCCTAACATCAAATTTGTGAACTGGAACAGCGGAGCTTAACCATGTGCTGATACGTGTTTGGTGCAGAGAAGCCCTTTGAAAAATTCAGAATCGATTGAAGAACAAGGAACAATAAGATATCAGCTAGTTTCTGGCTGATTTCCCATCTGACATTGTAAAAGCGTCCAGGACTATTTGTTTAATTTGAAATAGAACAGCGAGCCATGGAACCATCCTGGAACCCCTCCTAGCACATATGCACACACACAGACCCCAGCAACTCGCTCCCTACCCACAGCCATCTGTCATGTGTGCCAACTGGAGCAAACCACTCAAACTCAACAAGGAGCTCATTATAGCTTCCTCTTCATCCACGGGGCTTTTGGAAAAGCTCACAGTCAGAGCGAATGTGCAGCAGGGAGGGAAGGCATTCAGGACTGGGGTGCAGCCTCTTCCATTGTTTCCTGTCCACATCCAAGTGCAGGCATTTCAGTGACAACTATTATTATTGTCACCCAGGAGGACATCCCTTCTTCCTGGAACCCTGTTATGACTGGTAGGCAATCCAGGCTGACCTGCTCTGGACTGCTTCAAGAGTTTATTTCATTTTCCTTATCTGTAAGTGTGTTTTGACTCATTCATTTAATTTAAATTTTTCCCAGGTTCCCATCACCACAAGGGAAGTACTCACTGGAGCAGATTTTCAAGAGATACCACAGCTCAGTTCCACTATCACAAACTTTTTTCACTGTGATTTCACTTGTGGTCAGCTCATATTTGTTATTTCAATGCTGTTTCCTACCCTTGAACCTCCATCAACTCTTTGGGACAGAGATGATTTTATTACATTGAATTATTCAGTGTCCAGCACAGCAAGGACCTGATCACAAATACTGCAATATATTAAACAAGAAATGGCAAAGCTACAGAGGAAAACTCTGGCACAAAACCAAATCCTTTTTCTTAATGTCTACCTGAAGCAGATGCTGGTAGAACATGTAACGTGTGGGGCTTTGCTGATTTACACCCTTGTAAAAATCAGTATTCAAAGCTCCTTTTCATGTGCAGCTTCCATCTAAGTAAAGGAGATACTGCATATCAAAGGCAGCTGCACCAGCCACTTTAGATTTATTAGTAAATCCATTGAAAAAACATTTCCAATGAAATAAATCTCAGCCTGCTGACTTCCTCCTATTCTTTACTTATCCTCTTATTGATTTTTGTCTCGGAGATTTAAACCTCTCAATTTGTTTTACGAGACACTTGTCGAACAGATGACAAGAAAAAAGACAGTGCTGGATATTTTCTTTAGCAGTTTTAAGAAGAAATAAAGAGCATTTCTTTGAAATTAGTCTTGCTCCTGTGACACAGTAGGAAGAAAATATCTGACAAGCCCTTTAGAAGGCATTATCTCCGTGCATAGAGAAAGCTTACGGGCTGCCACCAACACAGCTTTGTGGCAGCAGTGCCCCAGAAGCTCATTGACAAGTTTGACATGTAAACAAGCTGTTGCTAAAAATATTTAACCTGGGGGACCCTGGCTAGTTGAAGGGGCTAGTAATGGAATACAGATCCTTTCACCTCCAGGCATCTGTTCCAAGCTCTGCCATTGACTGAAAGTCATTATCGCTGGATGGCTGTGCAGAGGAATGAGTAGGTGGGCTCTGCTCTGTGTCTCGTCAGCAAATTGGGGCATTTCTGAACCACACTGGGATTTTCAACAGAAAGCTGGGGGCTGGCACCTTCTGGTGGCTGGGGCCACTGCTCCCAGGAGGAAAATGTCCTTGGTTTATTCTCCTGATGTCCTCTCCAGGGATGTGTCACCTGGTAGGCACATACATGTGTGTGTGTGTCTTTGCAACAGCCCCTTCCCAAGCTGTTGTTGCTGTTCTGGAGATGAGAGAGGATGGAGAGGGAAAAAGGAGAGGAACATTTATCCCCACCCTTCTCCTGCCTCCTGCTGCACAGCCTGAGCCTGCCCCAGCCGATGGATGCCAGGCACTGCCCTGGAACCCAGATGCCAGCTGGTAATTTCTAAAGGCTCCCTGTTTGATCCTTAAAGTTCTCTAATCATGCTTTTCCAGGGGAAGATAACAGAGGCTAAAACACCACCTCCACCTTGGAGATCCTCCTTCAGAAGTGACAGTGACAAGGCAGCACAAGGGACACTCCTAGAAGTGAGGCTGACATTCACTCTTGGCAGGGCAGAGTCCTGCCACACCAAGTGCATCTCCTCAGCTCCACAGGGCTGAGAAGTTAGGGAAGGGGAATTTCTATTCCCACACATTTTAAATTGCTGTTACTTCACCTACCCTCCTTTTCTCTGGGCTGTGTGCTCCGATGGCTCTCAGGCAGTCAAACAGCTTCCTCTCCATTTTGTTACTCAGCTTGAGCAGCTCTACACTTAAAATCGTGCCCTAAAGAGAGACCCAGAGGCAGTGCCACTACCTCACAGACCTTGGGCTGTGTTACCCCATTTTGGTATCATTTTTATCTCTGCTTTGTTTCCCTGAGGTGGCAGCAGTGTCTGTGGCCAGGCCTCAGCCAGGCTCTGGGGCCTCCTTCCCTCAGCAATGGCAGTGCCAGTCAGGGGCCCTGCCCTGCCCTTCACAGCCTCACAGAAGCCCTGCACAGCTGAATTTCCCCTTGTGTCATCATATATTAAATATATATATATATATACATATATGTCATTTATATATATATGATATGGGTGGGACAGATTGCTCCCAGGCCGGGTATGGAGGCCCTGACATCCCAACAGACTGACATGGCTGTGAGAAAGCTGGCCTGAGGGAAACAGGTGGGAAACCCTCACTCAATCCCTGCTCTCTAGAAAATAAAGTCACTTTCCCAAACTCAGTGTTTCTGCCCCAATGGCTCCAGGCTGTCAGAGGACAGCAGGTGCCCTGTGAGGGGACTGGTGCTGTGTTGTCAGCCATGAGCCGCTCCTGAGGGGGGTTTTAAGGCTGGTCTTGTGTCCTTACAGGCCTTTCTGTGCCACAAAGCAGGAGGATTTGGATCCATTACGTTGTTTTTATTGGGGTTTGTAAATTACAAACCTGGCACCTCTTCTAGTTCCCATTTACAGGGTTTTCAATTCCCATTTACAGACATCTCATCCCAGGAGCTCCAGGGCAAACTCCTTGTCCACAGGCACAGAGACAACGTTGCCAGGAAAGGTTGGTGTTAATTTAACTTTGGGAATAGCAGGAACAATAGGACTGGAAGGGGTCTTCTGGTTCATCAGACTAGTCCTCTGTTGTTAGAGGCAACTACATTATATAATCCTTTTTGCAAATGATGCTGCCTCTATCCTAAAGCGAGGTGGGTTATTTTTGTCCCCCTGTGTCCGTGGGAAGGCCCTTGGAGAACCTCCCTGCTGTAAGGACATCTTCATCCAAGGAGCATCTTGCTCACCACAGAGCATCATTTTTTTAAAATAATGCCCAAGCACATAGCTCGATTTGAATCCCATGACATTTCATTCCTAATGCTGCAATGTCCAGGATCATATGAGCCTTCCCTTGGAATGCTCTGCCCCTCCAAATTTACAGCACTACCCTTATTTTGGGTCACCAGCACAGTCCTACAGCAAGATCATTGATTCTGTTTGATATTTTTATCAGTCTAAAGGTTTTGCCTGGAGGAACTGTGCCAGTTACATGCCAGCAGACTCCCCTTCAGCACAGCCCTCCTCTCCCTTTTTGAAGGGAATGCATTGAGTGGAGCTTATCCAACTTATTTATTCCCATTTTTTTTAAAAATTCACATTCAAGGATGTATCTGCAACTTGTGTTCTTCTATAATATATAGTAAGGATGTTGTGTCCTGTGTTGGCTAAGAGTTTAATGAACTCCAGCCTCCTGGAGAACCCCTGGATTGTACAACTCACTATATCTCTCATATATCAGCATATGTTCCCTATATTTACAAACTCAATTTTCTTTTACTCTGACTCCATGCAGATTTTTTTGACACAATTACTTTTTTACCCTTTCCACAGGACTTGTTTCCATCTGATCTTTTGGCAGGATAGGAGAGAAAAGGAACAATGCAAGACCTTAACTGCTTCGTGCAGAAAATCCAGAGGGATCTTCTGTTTTCTTGTATACTGACTGTCCCATGGATGGTGGGCATTTCAGAGGAGGGGTCCTGTTACAAAGAGTCCTGTTTCCCACCCTCTTTTTTGGCATTTCTTAGAAGGCCTCTTTGGAAGGGACTAATGGCCCTCTGGGACAAGCTCTCTTCTGCCAATAACCATAGGTCAAAAGTTAAACTGAACAGTGGAGAATGAAAACCGGATAAAATGCACTATAAATCTTGACATTCTAATTGAGAACTGTCCAGTGCAAACTGCAGTGGTGTGTCTGCTTTACCTCAATGCCCTACAAGAGGCCAGATCCTGCTTTCCTTAATGGCTTGAAGTATCCTACTGATTTTTACTGGGACTTCTCACTTGATTAAGACAAGCAAGATTTGGTCTTTGAAAAGACTTAATGTTTGATAGTTAATGCAATTTCTGCAGCCATAGCAGCAGAATGATGGCTTTGATTTCACAGTAAAGGCATGATCTTCTCATCTTTCAGGGAACAGTGACATGGCTGTGTATGTGTGTGTCTGGGGGCAGAGACTTGCAGGACAAAAAGATCTGTGGACAAATACAGCTCATAAAGAGAATGTTTTACTGAAGTGAAATTTCATGAACATATCATGCCATCTAAGATGTTTTATGGGTATTTTTGCTGTCTGAGGTAAATGGGGGAGGATTACACCTATTTTACAGACTGGTGAAATCAGAGCACAAAGAATTTAAATGACTCAGCCAAGATTACCCAGTAACTCAGTAGCAGACCCCAGCAGAGCCTGGAGTGCCAGTGCTCAGAACACTGGCCCAAACTGTCTCCTTGGCCTTGTCATCTCTGTCAGATGTACATCACTTTCAGACACTTAAAATACAGAGTCAAAAATAGAAGAACAGATCTTGTTTATTCCTCTGCTTATATATTAAACATAACTTCGCTTTCAGTGAATAGTTTTGTTGTTTATATTTCCATGGGAATTCTAATCTTTGAAGCAATTCATTCCAGACTTTTGCTATTCCCTTTTACAAAGCAATGCATAGATACTGGAACAGAACTGCTGCTACTACAAGCAGACCACTGTGGTTCCTATCCTGGAAGCTCAAGAGAACTATCCTGTAACATTAGACTACAACACTGTTTTATTAATGTTACACCTTGGAGCTCTTCTCTGAATAGGAAACTTTCCTCCAAATTTATTTGAAATTATATCCCTCTGCCCTGAGCTAATTTTTTTTCAGCCTGGTTAACATCATAAAATGGATCATTAATATGTCCTTTGGAAGGGATGCCAGTTCTATGTAGCTCATACAGTCTGTATGTGTTGGTGTAAAGAAATTTGCTCTTACTGTGCAGGATGTGTGCACCAGAGAAGAGAGAGAGGGTTAAAAAGGGAAAACATATACTGGAATGTAGTGGCATAACAAATCCATCCCTAATCTTGAAAGCTCCATAGTGCATGAGTAATGAAACTAAGGATGAATTATTACAACTTGCACTCATAATTTACAGGTACGAGTGTATTATCTTACAGCATAAATATTCCATTTAGGCTTTGTGATGGGGTTTTTCTCCATATAGGAAAATAAAAGCAGTATTAGTCACACGTCCATAGCTTTGTCAGTGGTTGCAGAATGTTTTTCTTTCCAAGAGGAAAGCGTACTAAATAATGCAAAGCTTCTATTTAGGCTGCTTTTTCATACATTGACACTTTCAAAATCTAGAAACAGTTCTTTTAATTTTAAGGGCTACAATGTCTGCTCCCTTTATTCCTGCCCTTTATCATCTTACACACCATATTCTTATAGACAAGGGGGGAAAAAAACATTCCAGTGTCTAATAAATCTGAAATCCATCAGGGGCTGCAAAGTGTTCATTCTCCTGCCTTGGTTCAGATCGTGTTACATTCAGCAGCACAACAAATGCACTTTGTGCCCCAACACCAATGCATTAGGCACTTTCCTTCATTTTTCCAGGGTGGGAACTAAATCCATTTTTTAGAGTTTTGAAATTTTTTTAACAGAAAAAATAGCTGCACAATTGATTCACAAGCAAGGAGAGAGGGAAATCACATTACACCAGTTGTTTCTGAGCAGAATTTTAATATTGCTAAAGGACTTTAAAAATATTTTGTGCTTCAAGCCTTCTCTAGCATGCAGTGCACTACCTTTGGTTTTCTGAGCTAATTTATGAGAAACTCTCTGTGTGCAGGTCTCAGTAGTCCTTTTTTGCTCTTAGACCTTTTGCTGCCTGTTACAGTGAAGTTGCACATGCTGTGCTTTCACAAATGGGAATCTTACTTTTGTTCTTTCCTGTTGCATTTCCCTAAAATAAAATACACTTGGGGGGGGTGGGGGGCAAGTATTTTGTTACTGTTTGTGTAAGGAAATAATGTAATGTGGGACCAACACTTTGGGCACACCAGGACTGATTTTCTAACACATGATCTCACAAGTATAAGAGATTTTATTTCAATGAGCTCAGTTCATGGCTATGGACCTAAAAGAGGAGTAGATTAATAGGTGTCAGGCAATTTAATGGTTTCTTTACTGACCCTTGTAGACATCTTTTTTTAGAAGAGCTGGGCCCTCAGCAAGGTGAGTTTGAGAAATCAGAATCCCATTATGCTTCTAAAAACAATACCACTTCTCTCAGATACCTGCATCTCAGTTTCTGGTCCTGTGAAAGGGAAGCATTAATAATGAGCTAAATTGTTATTAGTGAAATGGTCAGGTGAACATAGCTATGAAATGCTTTTAGATTCAGGGATGCTAAGAAACATTAGAACAAAGAAATGGTTTGTAGAACAGACCTGTCAAGTTTAACAATGTCCATGAAGATAATATTCCAAAACTTGTTCCACACAAAAATTAAGTTGCATTTTTTAAAAGTGGAACTATTTCCTAAATGAATATTGACCAGTAAGCTTAAGGAAGAAACTTCAGTTTTAGCAGATGTAACTGGGGCACTTCCACATGGCACAAGTTTTCAAGTCTACGGACACAAAATTTGAAGGGCAGCAGCAAAGAAAAAGACAAACCTTCAAATGAGCACAGGCTGATCTGAAAGAGTTGATGCATTTGTGTGTACAGAATTTAGGGGGGGTTACCCTCACACATGAGCATTTTCCTACATACCAAAATCAAGCCCTAACATATTGTCAGGTTTGAAAACATGGGCACTGAGGGGCAATCAGGGTCAGATCCCAGCAAGGATTCACTGTTGTATTAACATTTTTTTCTTGTCCTCAGCTTAAACAGAAGAGACAGCAGAGCAAACACTCTAGCCCACCCTATTGGGCTGCTGTGCTGGACTGAACAAGACCAGAATTCACTACACTTATTGCAGGTAAAAAGATAAATTATGTCTTCCATATTATGCCAAAATAGTGGGGTTTTTTCTCTTATCATTAATTCTGATAATTTGAGTGTACAGAGGACACGTGTGTATTGAAGAAGGTGCTTCTGCTGCACACTGTTTTCATCAGGAGCAGTTTACCAAATGTGAAAGACTATAAATGTTACTGGAGTTTCCTTTGAAAAAAACAATGTTCCCAATGCTGGCATGAAATACTTGCCTGAGGGAAGGATGTTATGGTCATTTAGAAATCAGAGGTGGAACCAGGTAGCAAAGGGAAAAAGGCACTGTGGAGAGGCATCTCAAGGAAAAATGTCTGGTGGTCCCTCCTTTCTCTGGCTGGCCTTTGGGTGGCCAGCAACACCACTGCTTTAGTTGGAAGGAGTCCCCCATTGAGGCTAAGGAAGATGGTCACATTTTAAAACAGAAGTGTGTTTAGAGCTGCAGTCCCCAGTGAGTATTTCTTAAGAAACGGTTGAAACTGTCAGTACTTTAGGAAAGCTGGAGGTATTGCAGCCATTTCCTATCAGATGATGTCTCTCTAAGCATGAGGGGTAATAGCACTACTTTGAGCAGATTAGGTTAAATACAAAACTTGATTTCATTAATGCTGATGGAAACACAGAGCTCAATATTCCGTGCAAAATCACATTTTGAGGGAAAACCTCCTTTTAAGTAAGACTATACCAGTTCAGAACTGTTAAATTTGATACTGCTGTAACATAACACATTTCAAAACTGAGTGTCAAGAGGTAGACATGTTCCAGTCCTGTAAGAGCAAATTCATAAACTTTGACATTTTTTTGGTGGCCTTTGTTTCTACTTTTTAAATGAATTTCCATCAGAAAACTTTGTGGGAAATAAGCGTGGCAAAGGATCTTGAGGCAAGTAATTATTCAGTGATTGTTTTAGGCTCATTATTCTTATTAAACAGTGAGTAAAGTAATCATAAATTATCTGTGGCCCCTATATTTTTGTTTGCAGTACAAAGCTGCAACAGAGAGCTCAGTGAGTAACCTTATTGCCTGAGCAGTACTGGCATCTCTGATGATTCTTGTACACTAACAGGGTAATAATAAACAGAAATGCCTTTTGAATTACAAGTTCCATTGGAATCACAGGGGGAAGGTCAGTGTTCGCCAAATTGAGGGAAGACAAAACTGGCATGAAAGGAATTTTATGTTGGAGCTTCTCAGAGGGGATTAGAAGTGCTTTCTTAATAGTGACTGAAAGGGAGCTGGAATGGTGTCACTGAATGTGCAGACATTGCCCTGCCTGTGCACATCCACCACATACAGCAGCACAAGGACCAAATGCATGAGGCTGCTGTGATGTTTGAGGGGGTTTCAAAATACATTTTTTTTCATCCTTCATCTCCACATGCTAAATATATAATAAGATACCTTGTTTTCTTGCCCTGCAGACCCACATGACCAAAATGAGGGACATTAGTAAGTGTTAGAAAAAGTATTCAAGTGTGAAATGAATTTCTCAAACATTAATAAGTATTTCTAGAACCTCAGTTTCATAATTTGACAGTTCCACAGTTAATAAATCACAGCAAAAGGAAAGTGTGATAACAGCAGAGCAAAAGGAAGCCTGGATCTATGAAGTGCAACTGAGGGATAAGTGAAAGAAGCATGCTGATGACCCTGAGTTTACTTTTGGGTTTTCTGAGCTTTCACTCAATTAAATTCATTCCTCTCCTCTAAAGACCTATTATGTGCCTTTACCTACGTTCCTAACTGATTTTTCTTGTAATTCAGCTCCTTTGCCAAGTTATTTCCATGATTTAAGGAGTACTGATTAAAAAAAAAAAAAAAAAAAAAAAAAAAAAAAAAAAAAAACAAAAGAGTAACACACAGATGAAAGGAGCATCCACACTGTATTCGAAAAGGTTTTCTGAAGAGGTGGGTTGATTTTAATTAACTTCCTGAATGAAACAATTCAGGTCTGGAGCTGGCAATCTCCAATAATCACTTTTTGGCCTCTGGATGAAAAAGGGAGTCAATTACACAAAACAATGCAACAGAAAGGCAGTCAATGGAAGGAAGTAGTTCTGTGTATTACAGCAGTACACACATTAAGAGAGGCCCAGGATCCAGAGGCCCAACATGAGATTAGTCCCCACTGCAGCAGACACTAAATACACATTGCAAGAGACAACCCTCTTACTCCAGAGCTTATCTTCTTTGCAAGACTAGTTCCTGTTTATATATTTTGAGCATTTCCCCTAATTCAAACTATATGCAGAGCAAAAGCCTTCACTTTATTGTGAGTTGCTGTCCCAGGAGTCCCACAAACTGCAATTCCAGTTACCCAACATCTGATGTGACCATCCTGTAATGGGAACATGACTTGGCATCACTCAGCTGTTCCTTCATCCCTAAATCTTACCCTCTGTACCACCTTTTGTGTATTCTGAAAAGATGTGACTTAGGTTTTCCTTAGGTGGAGCTAATACAGAACTTGAGGAAATGTCCAAAATATTCCTGTTGTCATTAAGCAAGACAGATAAGAATGAGAGAAAAAATAATTTAAAAACAAACAAAAACAAAACAAAACAAAACAAAACAAAACAAAAAAAAAGATCTGGCAGATAGAATACCTTGCCCAAGCTCATGATAAAAGGGTAGTAAGCAGATCTTTGTTCAGTTCTTGCCACTGCAGAATCCACAGCAACACAGCACATCCTCATTTCAGACACACATCTGTGCTACTGCATCTTCAACCTACCAGCAAAGCTCCTAGGCTTCTGCTGAGCAGGGAGTGTAAGTCAGGAGGGTTGTGTTAAACCAGCTCAGTGCTTTCCACTGCTGGGAGAGACAGAAAACCCTTGTGAGGGAGTTTCGAGTCTGAACTCTGTCACCTGTCAGTTCCACTGACATTAATGTGGTAATTCTGGGTTAGGGTTTGGTTTAGGAAGGCATCCTCAAGCAGCAGAGCACACTGGTTTGAAAGCAAGAATATTTATGAAAGGTTTCTCTGGAGTGGTTGTTTTTATTGATAAAATTTGACCCACTGACTCTAAGCCCAGAACACAATTACTCAATGGTTTAACCAGCAAGGTAGTATCTGTGGTAACGAAATAAAACCAGCCTTTAAAAGTGATATTTCCTTTGTGACTCCTGCTGTATTTTTCCTTTTGTCAACGTAATTAGTGAGTTAAGGAGTAAACAGAAGGGGGCTGTGGGAAAAGTAGTTGTGCTTTTATCACAAGTTCCATTGCTTCATTCTGAATCACCTGATCTAGGGATTTGGCAAAAAGAAATTCTGAAACACATGAAAAATGAATGAAAATGATCCTGAATGGGAGGAAGAAAAGCTTAAAGTAAATAGCTTAAGTCAATGTGTCCAAATGTCACATGTAAGGATGGCTCTGCTCTGCTTAATGACAGGAAAGCAAGGAAGGTAAGGGGGAGGAGGGAACTCTTTTTTGAAGGGCTGTTGTTCTAATGTACCTGTGTTTATTTTAAAAGCTTTTCAAGGAGGTAGGGAGGGAAGCTACTGTCTCTCAGTGATAAAAGTTGAGTGATTGAAGACCCCATTTGGGGGCAATCTGTTCTCTGTCTCTGTAGTTGCCCACAGAATCCCTGATATGCAAGTAAAGCAAGCTCAGGAGAATGTGGCTGGTGGGACAGGATTAAAAATCAGGACTCCTGGACTTTATTTCTGGTTCTGACACTGACTTTGTATGCAGGCAATTGACTTGGAAGTTGAGTGCAGGCACCTCTCTGGCAAATGGGGACCTCAGCCTCTCCTCCCTTCCTAAGTCAGGGAAGCAGTGAGGCTGAAGGGGTGTGTGCCAAGCAGATTGGGTTCATAGTGAGAAGTGGCTCGGGCAGTACCTGGTAGGTAAAACAGACCAGTGTACAGAGCAGATACTTACTGAAGGAATTTAATTCCTGTGACTCCTCTGTTCCTGTTCTAATTAGCCATGGTGTGTGAACATCTGCACCCACCGTCTCCCTCTTACGTGGCAAATAATCTCGTGGTTTATGGCTCTTGTGTTACAAAGGGATTCTTGCACAGTGTCTGATATTAAATATCAGGCTTGACTTCTACTCTGCTGTGTGTGAGCCAGTCTGTTTTAAAAGACAAAAGCTTTTGCTTCAGTTGCTGTCATGTACAGACACTGTAACCTGGCTCTTGTGGAGAAAGCTGGCTGTGGAACATCTCCCGGCAGGTTGCTGAAGATGAAGGAATTCTTGGTTTTAGTTCCAGCAGATTGTTCAGCCAGAAGTTCAGAGTGAGTTCCAGCACTCGCTGACCCCTGCTGTCCTCACACACCTCAAAATGGCCCTTTTTTAGCAGAGAGGAAAATTCTCTTTCTCCCTGCCTCTCTCCTGTGCTCGCTCTCATGTAACGTTGTCCTTTACGAACAATGACATATTCTCACTGCTTCTCGTATGCCCTTCCATTGAGATGAAAAGCTAAGTCCAGATTTGTTTTTGCTGTCATTCCAAATGAAGCCAGAAGAGCTATTCTGGGAATCATCTGCACTCTGCACTTTACCTAAACAAATTTGAAAGGACAGGTTTTTGAATGCAACTGATCCTGCAAGGTACACAGGGCCTTTAGTCAATGAGAGAGAAGGACATTCCCAGCCACACTGGGGAAGACTGGGCTTTTTCACTGCACATGCAAAATCCAAACCTGATCTTTCTGCATCTTTTGGGATGTGATCAAATTAATCCTCAAAAAACATAATAAACAAGAGAAAGAGAAAGAGAGAAAGAGAGAAAGAAAAGAGAGAAAAGAAAAAGAAAGAAAGAAAGAAAGAAAGAAAGAAAGAAAGAAAGAAAGAGCAAACAAGATAGCAAGTAACAAGCAAGCAAGCCTGTAAAGAAAACAACTAAATCAGGAAAGGCTGAGGACATGAGGCCAAATCTGGAATACAGACCCTTAGGTGTTGGTCCTACCCAGTCCCCAGCATGCCTGGTGACAGAAGGATCAGATTTTCACATACACATAACACTGACTGTGCTCAGCAAACTAAGCTGTTTTGCAAATCTGATCGTTTTTTGGTGTGGTTAAATAGGAATTGAGCTCTTAAAAGGCAAGTGCCCAAAGACTTTGAACAAATTGTTTCATATTCATGCAGACAAATCCTTTTCCCTGGTGTTTCCTTATGGCTTGTTGCTCCCAGTCCAATACTGTACTTTGGCCTTTTTACTTTACTGTGACAGAGTTACCTTCAGTAATTCTAAAAATTCTTCAAAATTCCTCACTTTATTTTCTGTGCCCAGGTTTCAACAGGGCACATGGTGAACAGGAGGCAGAGACAGAGGAGATGACAGATAAATTACTGATAGACAGGGTAGACAATGGACAAAATGAGGAAGAGGAATTTGAACTTCATACAGAATGGGAGCAAGGAACTTTGAAAGGTCATAGATAGAAAAGATGCTTCTGGAGACAGGGAAAGACCTAATTAAGATAGAAGCAATCTTCTCCAAAATTTGACTGAGATTGGAATCTTCACTAAGCATCTTTTTTCCTGGTGAGTGCCATGAGACAAGAGGAATTGCTCCTTGGAAAACAAGGCAGTTCAAGAACTACAATGTGAGATTATCACGAACAGATTAGGTTAGTTTATTAATACTGAAGTTTAGTACTAATATTAATAATACTAATACCTACTCTACAGAGGCATTTTCTTATCCCTTCTATGGCTTTTAGTAAATGAACACAAAAATTCCTAGAAATAAGCCTGACTGCTGTCCCAGAGCCAAAACAAACAGCACCACCCCAGCAAGTCTTCAGATAAGTTTAGATGGTGTTTGGTACCAATCTCAGCACAGAATTCCTGGACAAAGAATCAAGGCTCAGCATGGCACAGCTCAGGAAGTTTGAATCTGGCTTAGGTTCTATGTGCCACCTTTATTTTCTCTAGGTCACCACTGGAATGAACCACAGAGGGCAAAGTGTCACAGATCCTGAGCCCCCAAATATCTGTCTGTTTTTGTGGGGCTCTTTGTCCTTGAGGAACTCAGGCTGTCACCTAATGGAGCTGCATCCCAAGAAAGGAGACAGATGGTACTGATGGGCTGAAATTATACTCAGCTAAGTGCAAAGCTATAACTGCTATTTGTCATTCTAACATCACTGATTTGTCTAGAGAGAAAAACAAATAACTTGTTTGGGGGAGTAAGCAGCCTCCTGGCTGTGGCCAGGCCAGATTGGAAGTGGGTGTAAGGCTCAGCACACAGAGACCCAGGTGCCATCAGCACTCCAGGGAGGTTATTAGGATATCATTTCAGTTTCTTTCTCTGTCTGTCTCTCTCTCCCCACTTGCTGTGGAGGTGGAAGGTGCGGGTGTTGTGAGGTGAACTGGGGAGTGAAGATAAAAATCTGTGGTAAGGAAATGCTACATCTTTATCTCTGTTCTTTGATGTGGCAGGACAAATTAATTGATAACAGAATCAGCCAAAGCAGATGTGGTCATGGCCTCCTGAACTGCCCTATTGCAAGGAAAGGGCTGAGCAACATCAAAGACAAAGGTCAGCCAGCATTCCCCAAGCACAAAAAGACAAATCATGACAGGCAAATAGCTCAGGCTGCCATTGGGAAGGAATTATTACCACAAAAGATGATGTCTGGCACATGGCCACTATCCTGATCAGCTGGACACGGTGGCTTCTCTTGTCTGCAATTTCCTTCTGTACCCAAAGGCAGAGTTTGGGCTTAACATTTTCCTGTACAAGTGACTGTCACTTTGTGTGCAGTGGCACAGGAGAATTAAAGCACAAAGCAGAATCCAAAGACATGGCCAAAACCTGTGCAATGTGGTTAGAAAACCGAGTTCAGTTATTTCCATGTCTTTTGAACCTACCACAAACCTCCCTGCAAAGAGTAAAAAGATTTGGTTTCTAGTCCCAATTCTATCATTTGCTGGCTGTGTGCCATGAGTAAATCAGTTCTTCTCTTGTCCCTGACCTTCTAAACTGGAGGTGATGAAGTCCACTCTGAGAGCTTCAGAGCTAACAGAACTCCAGGTGATACTGGTATTTTACATGAGTATTGTGTGTTTCAGCCATTCCCTTTACTGCTTCCTCTGAGCATCTTGATGTTTTTCTAACGTGCTCATGACCCATAACAAACATTTCAGGAATCACCCAGCACAAAACCCTCATAGCAAAGGAGCTGAGTGCCCAGCAGTTCTCAGGCTGGTTTCTTTGCTCTCTGTTTCTCTATCTGAGAACAGAAATATTTGTCCTTCAAATACTGTGACTTTCAAAGCTGAAACTGTCTCTCCCTTGACAAGTGGTTATTAACAAACTTGGGGTTTATATGTTCCCCTTTTCCATCATATTGGATTCCTTATATCTTTTAATGTACTCATCCTGGCATTACCCTGCAGCATCAGCATGGGACAATAACCCAGCATGCAATTATAACTTTTTCTTCACCTGCTGTCCAGGTGTTTTCCAAGCTATGTCTCAGTTTCTCATCAGAAGGAGATCCTGACATTCATCTCATGCTTCTGCCTATCGATTTACTGCTGGTAAGAAAGCCAGCAGACCAAGGGACTCTGGCTAGAAGGCAGCCACAAAACTTTCCAGCCTCATTCCTGGGCATCCCAGGACAGGGAATCTTGTAACAGAGAGAGCTGTGCCACAGCTGAAATATAACCAGAATGTCTAAATAACTGATCCACCCTCATTGAGGAAACCTGCAGCTTATCAAGGGCTCTGAGCATGTATTCCAGGACTTGCTACAGGGCTCTAGCTACTCTTCCATCATTCACATGAGTAGAGTTACTGCACAGCACACTATCTTGGAATTAATTTCTTTTCACTACAGTAAGGCAGCAGCACAACTTGATGTTCTCAGTCATCCCAGGAGAGTTGCACAGCACTGGCTACCAAGAGATGCTCAGTTGTTCCACTTTTAAGTGTCCTTGTGCCCATTATAACATTGTAATAAAAATAACCAGAAGCGGGTATGTGTTCCCAGCAGGCATCAGTGATTCATAGCAAACTGCAAAAACCAATGCATGACATAGATAAAGGCATTTGAAGCCCCAAGACACAACTGTGGTGTGTGTGTGCACCCTGCACGACGTCACCAGGAACCAGAGGACTGCAAAAGCTCATCTCCCACAGCGAGCAACAATAACTCGGTGGGACAGGTCACATTTGTCATCAGCCAGAACCTGTCCTGCTCCTGCACAGAAAACTTAAAGGCGAGATCACAAAATAGAAAAGCTCTGGGGGGCAGCCTGGACAGTGTTCTCTGAAGTTTTTCCTTCAAGGAATATGGGGAGATTAAACCACAACACTCCTTTTTGCTCCTATGTAAAAGCAGAGGGATGTCATCTGTCCCAAAGGACCTCAGCTCTCCACTTGCAGACCGTGACTTCCCTGGGGGAGGAAATATCTCAATCACGGTGTGATGCCTACTTGGTTTTTTTGTTTGCTTTTGTTTATGTGGTTGGTTGGGTTTTTACAAGGGTTGAGTGGCTTTTCTCCCTCTTACCTGGTGTAACCTTGTGGACACGGAAACTTACACTACAGGGAAAAGCTGGATCAGGGAGGCTGGTAAATGTGTCACACTAGAGAAATAAAGTATTTTATACTTAGTGGGATGTTTATAGATGTGAGAGAGCAGCTACACCTTCTCAGACCTAAAAATGATCTCTACTGGTTTTAGGGGGAACACTCCTATTTGCAAAAGTGAGAATCCAACCCACTGAAGTTATTGCTGATTTAAATTCAGTGTAGCTGTGGGAGAGTTAGACCCAACAAGTGCAGTTCTGGCAAGTCTGAGGGAAAGGGGAACTGATGAAATTTGTAGCTGGAATGTGAGAGGCAGTACCAATCTGGGCCCTGGGTACACACACCAGGAGAGCTGCTCCCGGACCTCCAAGTGACCCTCATTCATCTACAGCTTCTCTTTGCCTTGGTTTTTCTGTCTGTCAGGGTGGGAAAGTGACATTGACCCTTTTTTGGAAAGTGATGTGACAAGCACAAAGTATTAGACAGCTGTGGGAAGCACTGAGAGATCTCTTGGAATTACAGATACGGAAACAAGGAAAGATTTTGTCAGCTGGATGCAAGGACTTAAAAAAAAAGACATTCTGACATGCTATTGCTGCTGAAGTACCCTCCCTGGAGAGGTCTGGCGAGGGCATTTCTCAGTGCCCACTCTTTATCTGAACTCCTCCGCATGCCTCAATCCTAATCCAGCACAGCAGAGACTCATCCTATTGTGTTAAAATCAAATGCACTTACAGGTAAATGTCACTCTGCCATAAAAAGAAAGGAAACCACTTAACTTTCTGTTTCTTTGTCTACCTGCCTCCATAATAGTTCTTGTCAATTTACATTATTCATGACTACCAGAGAGAACTTAAAATGTATCTTTCAATGGAATATAATGCAAACAGTTTTGTGTGTGGGCAGGGTAAAACAAAATAATAATTACAATACACGATGATAGTGCTTGTAACAAAATATTATTTCCATAAAAAGACTTCTGTGGCAGGATTACATACTCCAGCAACAATAAAAAATAGCAAGAAAGTAAAATATCTCTGTTGGCGTGTTAGATTCTATCAATGACACTGATGGTTTCATTGTCTAAATAAACACTGTGTGTAGATAAAGTGTGACCTGCAAAGTGAATCATTAGATTGACAGGATAAAGCAAATCAACTTTCTCCTGTCTTTTTGCCTCCCACCCGACACATAATCAGGCTTCTCCCTATGTGGGCACTCCAACTGCAAGCATCTGTCAGGATCAGCTATTCTGGTAGCTTAGGTTTGGGGGTTTATGATAATCTGACAAAATTGCATCAGTCCATTCCAGACATTTCCCCCCCTCTTCCCAGCAACACGGCTACTTAACATTCTTTAAATGAATATTAGCACAGGTAATTTGATTTTGCAATTTAGGATAATGCCCTTCACTGTGTGTCTGCAGGTCTGTGTGTAAACATTTGAATGTGTGGAATCTACGTAGAAAGAACACACGGGGCAATGTAGCTACCCCAGCCTAAATCAGGGAATGGAAAACCTAAAGAGAAAATTTTTCCACTGCTCTAATTGAACTCCTGCTGCTTTTTCCTGGTAGATTTATTCTACTTTATTGTGAAATAAATACTGCTGGATTAAGGGTCTCAGTATATCAGACCCCAAAAGATGTGTGAAACACTAAGAGAATACTCAAGAGTATGTAACACATTAATTAGCTCTACTGTCCAAAGCCAGAACAATAAATATTAAGGTGATGGAGTTGGCACAAAATAATTAAAGCAAAATCATGCCCAAACTCACAGCTCCAAGTGAATCCAAAAAGACAGTCTGTGGAAGATAAGGTGACAGGGACATATTCTCCTACAGCCTCAATCAGCACATCCCACAGGTCACAGGCCACACAGTGACGAGCACTTGATGCAAACAAAACTGTTAAAAAAATACACCTGTAGAAGTGATTGGACTGTGCTGCACTGTGTGGAAAATGACAACCCAGAACATCACCTGCCTACCTCCAGCTCCTCTGAAATTGCCACTGTTAAGAATTTTTTGGCAATATTTTTCCTGGAAGAGGTCCTTCCCATGTTACTACAGAGCCTTGATGAACCCCCACTTACTAGTCCTCCCCAGGATGCTGGTGACCTTTCTGTGGGCTGGAGATGTTTCAGAAACTATTAATCTCTTCTCTGGGGTGTGTAGAGAAAACCCACGGAGAGAAAGGCTTCCACAATCTTCCTCAGTCCTGTCAACAAAGATCAGAGCCAGAAACTGGGTTTCTTGCTTGGCAATGCACAGGAATAAGGACAAAGCTATTAGAGGGCAGGGCTGTGTAAAGAGGAAGGGCTGAGAAACACCAAAATGAAAACAATGCTGCTCAGTAAATATTGATAGATGTCCCCTGCTCTCCCTCCAGCATGGAGATCCCCTTCCCTGCTGCTTTCAGACTGTCACTCTGCACACTGGAACATTGCCTCCCTTCACCTGAGGGCTGTTTCATTTAAAGCAGGTTTCTGCATTTGCTCTGGAAAGTGAGAGGGGTAAGAAAGGAGGAACCTTTCCACTCAAGGCTTTGCTCAAGGACAACAGCAGGAATGCAACCCCAGCTTACCACAAGAAATGAGGTGAAAGGTTTTGTCAGTGTTGATCAGTGTTCATTTTACTAGTACTGATTTCCCATTTTGGTGGAAAGATCAAGGGCTGAATGCTGAATAGGAGGAAGACTAAACCAAACTTTCTTCTCAGGAGATGATCATTGTGGGTCAGGCTTGAAGCATATTAGCTGGGTATTACAAGGGGAAGAAATGCTGAAACTCCTGCTATGCCTGTTTGGCATATAAAGAATTTCAAGCTCTGGGGCAGACAGATCAACAATACATTCATATTAAGAAGTGTCTGTGAGATTTGCTAACTACTTCAAGCACCTCAGGGCCGGGACCATGGCCTTTCATGTGTTTATAAAGCACACAACTCAACTGAGCCCTGGTCTGAGCAGGGCAACCACGGCTCTGCAGCACAGGTAGAAGCTGTAGAAGCTGCACATTGGTTCTGTGGGCAAACACGTGTGCCAGAGGAACTGTACAGTTCAGCAGCACAGCCCTTAGACAGGTTTCAGTCCTAAATGGCCTGTGCAATCTTCTCTCCCTTCTACCGAGCAAGGGCTTCTCCCCAAACACAGAGAGGGATGGGGGGAAGGTCCTGAACATCAGCTGAGAGCTGAATTCAGCTCTGGTTGTCACAGACTCCAGAGGGAGTCCTGTTCCTGCTTCAGCCCAAGTTTGATTCTTAGCCAAAGTGAAAGAACTTGGTGTGGGATGCTCTGAAAGTGTCTCTATTACTTCAGAGCAAAGAAGTGACTGAAGCTTCTGGCCCTCAGAGCAGCACAGCTGCTCTCTCTGAACAGCATCCCAAAAACCAAACTGAAAACTCAGCATAGAAAAGTGTTGTGGGGCTGAATTTGATGACTTTTGCAAAGCACCAACATAAATACTGAGTTTGAGTTTGCTGCTACTTTGTGCAGGCAATAAAGGGAGAGTGAGGTGAGGTGGAGGAACAAGGTTCTCTCACTAGATTGCTTTCAGTCAGCCACCTCTGCTTTTGCCATGCAAAGTTGAGGTAGAACTCCCCATTCTGCCACCCCTCCCTATCATTCTGGCATCCTGGCTGCTGCCAGATTTCCTCTTTCAAATCAAAAAGGTTTAAAAATGAAATCTTCCCTTGTACAGGGTGTTCATGGAACGCTTTTGGGTCGAGCAGGGTTTGAGGCCAGCGTGCTGTCATGTACCAGAGGGGAAGCATTGCTACTCAGACTTTATATGGACAGCAAATTTATCCTGGCTTTAGGAGGTCCTGCTTTCTCTGCCCCCTCTCCATCATAATTAGACACATCAAAGAGCTGATCTGTCATCTGAAATGGCAAGATGCCTAACATTTATATTAGAAGGAGTCAAGCCCCAAGCAAGCAAAGATCAAGAACATGATGGTGAACGTGCGGGGGAGATTGAAAGTCTGTCTGTGGACCTCAAGGAAGCTGAAGGGATGGAAAATGTACAAGCAGAGAGGAAAAGGCTATCAACCTTCTAATTAAAATCCCCAAGGATGAGGGTTTTGTCTTGTTTGTATTAATCAGGGGTAAGAAATCAGACAACTCAATGAGACAGGAGGAATTGCACTGAGAAGCAAAGGACAGGGAAAAGCTGGTGGTCACTGGGGGATGGGAGCACACAGGAAGAAGGCAAACAATGACTAAAAATTTAACTACAAGGTGCTTAAAGGAAATAAAAATCTCCCCAGGTGTCGGGAGTGTTCTAAAGGCAAGACTGGCTTTACTCATCCCTCGACCTAAGCAGCAGGCTTTCTTCAAAGCACAGACCTACTCAAATATGCTTATGCAAAGAGCTTTTAAAGCTTTTATTGACAGCACTTAACAGCTATGGCTTTCCTGAACCTCAGCTTGCCTGAGGTGAAACTGTGTGGGTTGGATGTCTTCCTCTGGTCAGGGATGGTGCCCTTCAGTTCAGGGACGTGCTGGGCAGAAGCTGGGTGCAGCCCAAGGAAGGTTCTTGCTCACCTCTGGAGCTCTGAATCAGGAATTCTGCAGCTGTCCCTGCCCCTTGCACCCACAGGGAGCAGATCTCAGTCAAACCCGTGGTGATTAGCCCAAGGCAGTAGATGGTGTCAGTGTCAGAGCCAGGATTAAAACTCCAGTGGTTTTTGGCTGCCAGTCTGATGCTGGAATCACTAGACCACACCTCTCATTATAAAATAATTGTCTGATTTTCCCTTTGAAATCAAAGCTGTTTACAATTATATGGGAGAGAGCAAGAAAATGCAATCCAGGATGGTTCTCTTTAAAAGCATTTGCACCTTTTATGTAAAATTTCAGTTTAAACAAACTCTGTGCATGCAGTGGTTAGGGGACCCTAATCTCTTATTTTCCTTTTAATTTGACTGTAGGATTTCTTGGCCCTTTTGAATCTCCAGATTGAGGTGAATTCATGTATTTTTATTTTGTTGAGAACTGCTGATTACGATGAATATAAAATACCACATTTGGAACACAACATAAATGCCTACTGCTAAATGAGTAGCTGAAAACTTTGGCTGTGGATACCATAGGAATTTATGATTGTTACATAAGTGCAAGCTTTTTTTCTGAAATTAATTCAAAACAAGATCATACCACCATAAAAATTAGTATTGAGCATGTGTTTCTGTATGAATTAGGTAATTTTTTATTCGTACGAATGAAACAGTAAATTTTTTTAACAATTAAGCACTCACTAGCAAACTAGTGAGAGGCAACCTACTGAATGCCATGAGCTTCCCTAAAAATCTGCAGAGCTATTCTGGAATTTCAAGCTGTGCAAGTATCTAAATCCTGACTGAAGTAGACCTGATTTAGTGACACAACAGGACACCACCTCTGGAGGGATTTGACAGAGTTGCACTGAAACTTATTATTACTGAATAGATTTCTATTTTCCTGTATGGAGTCTAGAAGAGTTTTTTGATACATTGCTCCTAATTTAGATAAGACAGATCAGCAGGAGTCTTTCCCTCGAGTCTAAGGGGCTTTGGACAGGATCCTGGATACTTAAAAAGCTGTAGACAAGTCTGTATTGCAGTCAGCCTTCATATTTAGATGGTAATGTATATTGCTTATGGTTATTATGAAAATGATTCCAATTAGAGATACCAGATGTCATGATATGAGGTAAGCTAAGAAATCACATCCAGACCTATCATTAACAAAAAATGGCTGAACCTGTTGATATTTAAGACTGCACATAAATATTAGTGGCTAAAAGCTGTGCAATATGGCTTTTCTAATATTTTATAACTCAGCAAGAAGCAGAACTTGCAGAAATGGTATTTTCAATACTGGCTTTCCTTCAAGTGGATTGCACTTCTAACAAGTTCCACAGCATCTCCTTTTAATAGATACACATTAGTTCATTAAACTATCACTTAAGCAGAAAAAAAAAAAGAACTAAAAAGCACATTCTCAGTGCAAAGCCTTTGAGTTAACAGCACTCTTGGAACTTTGCAGATCTCTCCCCTGTGGAAATAGACTACAGACACCCGGAGGTAGATTACATTTTATTATCAATGACTGCAGAGTCAAGTCCTCATTGACGAGCGAAAGTCTTGGCTAAGGAAGAGAAGAGGAAGGGTAAAACAAGGTTAAATTTAACCCCCAATAGTCAGCGTTCTGTGTGTTTCTTTGTCTCCTTATGCCCTGTCTGCTGGAATAAACTTTTTTCCAGGCTCAAGTAGGGCTCGGGTGACATGTGTGTATCCTCCTCTTCCTGGGTGGCACATCACAAATGTGTTGACACCAATCATGATAACCACACTTTGTTTTAGTGTTAAGCATAATGATAATGATGTAACCTGAGATAGGGCTGTATTGTAATTACACAGTTGTGCCAGTTATTACATAGTTATAACACAGATCAGCTCCTTGATCAGATATGCCCAGGAGCTTCTTTTGCTTTACGCCTAATGCAGGAACAGAAAACTAGATCCCTAATTAACTTTGATTGAACCTTGATTAGATAAGGGAGTGGGGCCAGTAGGCACCAAGCAGGCGGGGAAGTCAGCCCGTATGTAGATATGTTCAGCGTGTAGGCACCGTCCTGACGAGTCATAGGAAAGAGAAAGGAAACTCCCTTTTCAGGAATTGATAACTCCCGACAAGCACAAAGGAATTAGCCCAGACTAGCCCTCAGAAATGCAAGAAACTTCTCACCTTCCCCATCCTGCAATGCCCCCACCCTATTAAGATGAGATTCTCAAGCTATTCACCTTGGGAACAGATAGATTTCTATCGTTCTCTCCTGCCACCGCAGGAGGGAATTGCAGAGAGTGCTTTGCACAAAACATAATTATTTCTCCAAGTGTTCACTCCTCACTCCTTTATTTCTGCACAAAACACAATTATTTCTCCAAGTGTTCGCTCCTCACTCCTTTATTTCTGTGAAAGTGCTGAATTGTTAGTGCCACGCTAACGAAGTTCATTTGGCCTCGAACAGTTTCATTGAATACATGATTTAATAAAGGGGGGAATGATGCCACACTTGGTTAGCTGAACCTGGACAGCTGAAAACTAAAAAACAACAGATGTACCTGAGGAGAACACTCATCATTTTGCTCGTGAGACAGATGTGCAAATGCTCTCTCGCTTCTCCAGAGCTGCACTGGCTCTACAACAGCCAATTATTGCAGCCAAATTTTAGTCTGTTTAGTAAAAATACTGACAACCCCCAAAACTTTGGTATTTTAGGGTGTGTATTATCCCTTTTTCAGAGTAGAATAGCACATTAATATTCCACATTTATGGTGACTATATACATTTTTCTAGGAATTATTACTGCTATAAACTCAACAGGAGCTCCTGGTTAATATCTCTTAAAATCTAATGAATGCTACTAATCTAATCTACTTGGAACAAAGAAATAAATACAACTTGTGACACTCTTGACAAACTTCCTTAATCAACTGAGTCTGATTTTTTTGCCCATGTGTTATACTGCCATATTAATTCCTAACCTTTTTACAGAGTTCTTTTTTTGCCAATATTCATTCCTGCTTGTGAAGACATTTAGTGTCCTTGACCATAGAACACTAGGAAAGTGCTGCTGTGGCATTTTGTACTACCCTGTAGATGGGAGGGAGCATAAACCAGAGTTTTATAGAAGCAAGAACACGTGAGCCCTGTTCCAGCACAGTATTTAACTCTTGTTCAGTGAGTATCATATTGACTTCTGGGAGGGTAACAAGTATATGCCTCCCAAACTCCTCTGAAACATTTTAAGTTATTTTAGGCTAACTTAGGTTTATTGACCCAAAGATTAAAAAAAACCCTCTCTCAAATAAAACCCACTTCAGTACCTATCCTGGTGTGCTCTGAATTGACAGTACACCACTCTCAGTAGATGTTATCACACAGACTTCTCTCAGTCACTGAATTACTCTATTGCTTGCAACAGCCAAATTTCACTGCTTCAGACTTTAATATTATCCAAACAAGATTTTTTTTCCTGTAGGGCTGTGGACATATTCCTCAGTGAGGACTGTTTATTTTCCAAGTACAGGCTTTCAGAGTCCTTTGATATATTAATTATCTGCGAGGTGTAGAAAAACATGGCAATTATTTTTGTCAAAGGCAGGGAAAATTGACCCATTTCACTTTTGCAACACTCAGGAGTGGCTGAGTGCTCCCTTTCACACCCATCATGCATGAGCCCACAAACACAGGTATGAACTGAACATGGGCAGCTCTTTGGTGAGAAAAACCTTTCCGAAGGTGAGTGGGTGAAATACACAGAACCTGTCTGCTGGCACATTCTTGTCAGCTTGCTATGGATTATAACCATGTGAGGGAGAGGGTCTTTATCACTTCCAAAACTCGGGCACCTTTGTTCCTTCTCTATGTGCATTCTTCCTTCTGGTGCCTTCTTGAATAGAGGACAAATCACCCAAACCAGAAACTTTATCGAGCCTCATTCAAACTTCCCATCACCAGCTTTTCTGAGGGAGCAAAGTAACAAGAACAAGCTCAGCTATCAGCTGATGAGGAGCCTCCCTGATCCTTGGGTGTTTGCATTCAGGATATGCTTCCACCCTCTGCTGAAGCAGAGGCAGGACCTTTAGGATTGAGCCACGTTTCATTTATGATTTTCCTGGTTGCAGGGCAAAGCAGTAATGGTGACACAATAGGAAAAGCATCCTGCAGCCTTCTCAGGAGTGTGCAACAGCCACAGAGACTCCAGTGCAAATAAACTCTCTGATGATACTGATTTGGTTTCTGCTGAGTAGGACCTTAGGAGTGAGATAACCAGCACAGCTCCAAACACAGAGCTTGGATCTACGTTTGTCCCACTCCAGTCATTTTCATTTCACATGTAAAGCAGTTCTGCCTCTGGCACAGGGACAGAAAGCTGTACTAAATGCTACAGAGAATTTGGTGATCTGTATTTGAACCTCTAAAAAATTATCTTTCATTTACTGCTCTATGGACAGACTCTTTGTAAAAGTACAACACTGCCTTTCTCTCTTTTCCATGGCACACAATTCTGCCAGGATTGGCTTCTCTTTCTCCTTTGACAAATCAACACAATTTCAGCAGGAACTTCATTGACTGCCAGTGCTGTGCTACCAATAATTTACCAGAACTGAGACATTTTGGTGCTTCCATTCTGCACAACTAAATTATCTCCCACATGCCCAGATTTGTTCCACTTCTGGTTTATGTACTGGAGGCTCAATCCTGCCCTGACACTGGGCTCTGTTTCCAGACTTTTCAGAGGATGAGCCATCCCAAGGATTTGGAGGGTGAGATAGTTGGTGTACATTAGGGTTCAATTGAGGACACACTGCTGTGCATCTTGGAAAGGAATTAGAGACTTGCACAAACAGTGTAAATTAGAAAACAAAAGCACTTGTTCATAATTTATGGAATTTTTAAGCCTTATGTAAAATTTTGTGATTTCTGATACATCGGCTCTACAAGCACCTTCTGCAGGATTCTGCATCCACACAGATTACAAGTGGTCCCTATTTGAGCTATTTGCAAAGTTATTATAAAACAAGAGGTGAGAGATGCAGGCTGGGCTGTGGAGAGAACTTCTCCCAGGATTCATTTTGGGGGTGAACTGCACACACAGCAGGGAGGGGCTGCCTCAAGCTGAAATGACACTGCTCACATTAGCCTCAGTGCTTAGCTTCAAACATGTATTAACCTGGGAAATAATATAAATGCCATTTGAAAGCCTATTCTTATAACATTTCTGACCCACTTCAGACTCCTTTTGGTAATCTGGGAAGGGACCTTTGTTCCCATGGCAGCCCATAATTTCCTGAGCGAAACAGTTCGGCTGAGCTCTGAATGACAGAGTCAGGCATTTGGATGCTTATCTTGCTTCCAAGTGTTCCGAGGTTCCTCATTTCTCACTTATTGCACAATGCCCCAATCTCACTGGGAAGGTGAGAACTGGATCAGAAAGAAAAAAAATAATTGCTTTTTTTTATTAGCTTATGATACAGTCCCGCCCTTCTGTGTTGCCAGCTTACCGAGTTATTCACAAATGATGATATACATAGAGGGAATTATATAATTATCAGCCTATAATTACAGGTATATAGATATATACATCCCCCTGGAGGAGAGCTGGGCTTGGCACATACCTGCTTGTAATGCTGAGTCTTTACAGAATTCATGCCCATTTTAAGTAGAAGATTATTTATTTATCAAATGCTTGAGACATTTTATGAAAAACAAACCCAAAAGAATCCTTTGATTCTTTTTAATAAAGTTCATAAAGTAAGTAACTGAACAGATCCAGGCATGTAGGAGCAAACTCTCTTGTGCAGAGCGAAAGCAGAGACGTTTCTCAATCGTGGTGAATTATTGGTAGCACAGAATTGGCAGTCAATGAAGAGTTTGCAGCAGCAATGCTGATTTGTTGAGGGAAGGGAAGATGCCAGTCTTGGCACAGTGATCAGAAGCCACCACTGAGAAAGCCAAGTCCCCTGTATCCCCACTGACACTTTCTTTTTTTTTACCCTCTTTTTTTTTGAAAACTTTACACTAAATTAGTTTATCTTATGATGCTGCTTTAATGCTGTAACCATAGATAAACCCTATTGCCTTCCCACTCTGTTTCAATGCCTCATTTTGTCATCGGGGCAGATAGTGATTCTCAGCTGATATAAATCAGCAAAGCTCCACTGATTTTTAACAAAGCTGTGCCAGCTTCTGCTAGCTGAGGGTCTGCCTGGATATTTCTCTAGCTGTAAAGCAAAGAATCCAGCAGGCAAAGCTGATGCAAGTTGGATTTTTTTTTTGGCTGGTTTTTCTTTGTTCTATCTTGCAAATGCTGCTCTCATTCATAACTGCTTGGATGCTTTCAAGTCTGTGTGCAAGAGTTATGGGGCCTAATCTGGCTCCTACAATGGTGCAAATCTAGGGTAGCTCTAGTTAAATCAAAAGCATTACTCAGAGGTATTGCACTGCTGTAAAAGCACTGTACTTGTGCAGAGCAACTGATCTGTAAATCTCATAATGTGCCCAGGATCTTTCCAAGAGTTTATTTGCAAACAAACAAACAAAAAGAATCATCGTGGCTAAACAGACCGATTCCAGCCCGTGGAACGGACTGAGCCTCTGCCAGGAATCAACTGCAGACACTGGCTAATTACAATTTGTGGCCAGCTTACAAAGTTCAGTAAAGGAGAAAACTGCCCCATTCAGATCCTCTCTCCCAGTTTGATGACATCACTCACATCATTATGTTGTGATATGCCAGATGGGAAAATTTGAGGTGGGGATGAAGTGAAAATCCCGGTTACACCTTTTCTCCAGGCTATCTGCCTCTCCATCATTTTACAACATCACAGAGAGTCTCAGACAGTTTGACTCTGCCATCCCCAGCTGGTTTGGACCAACCAGATAAATGCTGAACCATTAAGAATCGATACATGTTTCCACCATTGTGACAGGTTATGCTGCAGGTAGCTAACCTTACTTTAATTAGTTTGTTTAAGCTCACTAGTAGATTTAAATAAAGAGGGAAGGTAATAGTATAAACTCTCTAATTTCTGTTGCCTGGGAAAAAAAAAAAATAAAAACAGCCTTGCATCAAATGCTTATTGAAACTGAAACATATGTATTAACATATGGCAGAATTTCACTTACTGTATGTTTTAGTGCAGAGCTGATGAGGAAGGCATCTGTGCTGAGAGCATCTGAATGGAGGCTCAGATAATGAGCTGAGCTCAAAAAATACAGTCTGAAAGGTTGGGATGTGTCAAAGTGCCCTGCAGTTGATTTGTGTCAGAGCTGAAAGAATACACTCCAGTCTCACACAGGTACATGGCTGGGCTTTTCTTTCTGCACCAGGGCCCTTTGGAGACTTCCTCTGCTGCCACGGGCTCCTGCTTTGGAAGTCCTGGACAATTCTAAACCCCACACAAATGGTCTCACACCAGAAATACTGACAGGACTTCTACTTGGAGCTTAAGCAAGCTCTGCTACAGTATTGCTGTTTAACAAAGAGCAGGTGAATTGGGGAGCCAAAACATCAAGCTCAGATCTGTGTTTGAAGTTCTCTTTGGAGCTGGGGGGTTCAGTTCACAGCCTCTGTTCTCAAACCAGACACTCTGAGGGGCAAGAGCAAAATTCCCATGCTTATCCTCACCCTGGAGACTTTGGAGTTTTACACCCAGCCAGGTATCCTGGTTCTGGGATGGACCCCTGAGCACTGCAACTGTGAACCATTTCTCCTGCTCACAGTGATGTAGGATTTCAGCAAACCCTGCAAGGACTCTCAGAGCCTCTTGCTGCCAACTCCTGCTATTATTACTGGGCACTACAAAGTCACATTGCTCTACACCTATTTACTGGAAGTAAGATAGGAGGATAACAGGTGTAATTGTTTTACTGCCTTAAGGATAGAAGTCTTTCTGCTTTGACCACAGTAGGACACCTGCATCACTCAACCACAGCTTACCTGGCTCCTGCAAGATGCTTTCAAAGCACCCATTTGCTACTCAGTGACCCAGAAAAATTTCACCACCTACTCACAAACCCTCATTTTGAAGTACTGTGCCTCTTATTTAATGCAAGGAATCTTAAGGTTCTTCAGAGTGTGGGCTGTGTATTAAATGTGTGAACCACTTGTGTATCGTTGTGCAAATCACATCTTTTGATATGAAACTGTACTCCAGGGATAATTCCTCTAAAAAAGAAAAGTGATTATTGAGACCAAGGAAAAGTATTTAACAGTTGTACATTGCTTTTCAGGGAAGCATGAAAGCTTCCTGGCATGGAGCTGAAGGACATGGTTTAATGATGGGCTTGGCACTGTTGGGTTTACACCTGGATTCAAAGTTCTTTTCCAACTTAAATGATTCTGTGATTCTGTTAAATAAAGAAAGTAAGTTGGCATGACTCAAACTGTCTGTTTCTCTGAAACACCACAAAAAGGTGATGCAGAGAAGTCATCTCTCTGTACACATCAAAATCCCAGTTTCTGACAAGCTTTGCATCTGTTGCATTTCCATTTTTACCTGTACTGAGGAAAATTCTGGAGGTCCTGTCATGAAAAGATTTCGGTTTGTGGCCCTGGAACACGAATATTATTTTTATTTATTTATTGAACTCCACCCAGGTACAAACTTCTCCTTCAGAGGAAGGACAGGCTGTCTAATTCGGGGTAAAGCTACACGAGGGATGTTTTGTTCCTGCAGGTGCAAATGCCTTGGCAGAAAGTGTAAATGTGCTGCACTCACTTCAGTTGTTGAAGATGGCATTAATCCTCTTCCTCCTCCTCCTCCTCCTCCTCCTCCTCCTCTGCTCAGTCTCTGTGCTGGAGGTCACCTCCCACAGACACAGCACAGACAGGAGATACCTGCCTTCTTCTCCCCTGCTTTGAGACAAAATCAAGGCAAGAAATTTCAGCTCTTTGAAGGCAGGTTTGTGCTAAAGACCTGGATTTTATGCTGAAGTGGCTGACACTAATATAATTTGGGGGATAAGGGGTAGCCTTTGGCAGCAGACACTGAGTTGTATCATCCTCAGCCAACGCAGGAAGATTTTCCAGAGCTTGTCTCTTAACACCTTGAATAAGCCCCCGACTTAAATCCACCTTGATTAAGAGCAAAATAGATTATGTATGCACAGGAGCACACAAAATAATATTTAAATGTCTGTTCAGGTATGTAAATAGTGCTGTGAACAGAGCCTTGCAGTTGTGCTCTCAGTGCAGCACAGGCCTGGACAGTGAGCTTGGCTCTGCTGGGTCCCAGCCCACTGCTGCAATCACAAGACTATTCCCCAGTATGGATTTGTCTATCCCCTATGTCTTTTCCATCATCTCTAAACTTGAGTGACTCCTATGACTAATGTGATTGTAAGTCATAAAACATTAAGTTATGACACAATCAAATCAAAGCCAAGAAATTCATAGTTAGGGTGTAGGCTACATTCTTAACTCAAAACCAGAAAAGCAGCATTACAGGGTAAACAAAAGGCTGAAGTGTCAGCCCTCATTTTTCATTTTTGGGCTCTTATCAGTTTGTATCAATTTAAGCCTTTTTTAAATATGTAATTTCTTTGACTTATTTTTTTCCCTCTAGGAACTGAAAATTATTCTGCTTTGAGGTCTGGAACCTGCCATACAATAAACACTACTTAATTGGGACATGCTTAATAGGGATGGCCACTTTAATGGGACATCTCCTAGGGAACCTATTTATGTTAATGAGACTGAATGACAATGACTGTTTCTTAAGTGGGGCAACAAAAAGGAAAAAACTCCACTTAACAGGGATGCACTCAGCTGTTACTAGTTTGTTGAGTGTTCAACCAGGTGTTAAATAGGTCTAAAAATCTGATCTTCCATATTTTAATTCAAAACTGGAAAATGGAAACATTTGCATCATGATGAAATGTAGTGTTATGATCTGTAAGGTGGCATTTAGTGTGAAGTAAGGGCCAGACTTTTAGAATAGAAGTTCTCATCTCCAAAGAGAGCTCCTCTCTCCAAGCATGGAGCTACCTGTAGATTGGATTCGTTCAGATCCATAGCAAAAGGCAGCAGTGAACCCCATTTGTTCTATTTATGAATCGTGTATTTTACCCTCTCACTCCAAAATATTTCCATGCTGTAATTCGAATAAAAAGATGGGAGGAAAAAATATAAAAATAGGAAAGCTTCTTAATTCTGAGTGACCCTTAGGTCCCTAAGATGATGTCTGAAGACTTCCAGGAACCTCCAAAAGCCTGTAAACCATCTTGAAGGTTATTCTCTCCCTGTAGCTTTTTTGTGCTCTGCTGTTTCCTCTGTAAATATGTATCCACATTTCAGGGGGGAACAGGAGACCATGTCAAGAAGTTGTCTGAAAAACAAAAATCCCGTTTTAGACGACAGCTATATGAATTTGGGGACTCTCCCAGGCAAACCAAGACATCTGATTATGCCATTGTATCCTGTTTGGCAAAGGAGAGAGTGAAGGGAAGTGATAGACATGAGGGGCAGATGGAGTTTGCCTAATGTGTCTGTTCTTTTCTTCGCTGCCTTTTCAATTTAAGAATGTAGCAAAATAGCAGCTGCTCATAATTTCATGAATCAAGAAGTATGTAAATTTCAGCTACAAAATTTGTTGCATAGTTAGACACACACACACACACACAAAGAAGGGGGGAAAAAAAAGGAAAAAGATCTTGCTTGCATCTACAACTTTCTTAATCTGGCATGCAAATTTAGCTTTCAGGCCTGGTTTGCCTCTCATTTAGCAGTGAACCCGAGTGGCTCAATCGATTTCGCTGCCGTCACGTAGGATAATTCCGTGGGATAATGGAGAGCCTGGCATGAAAAGCTCCTTTCGTGCCCCTGAGCTACCAGGGGGGTTTGTGCCCTACCTCTGCTGCTGGGCTGCAGGTGGAGGGCAGGAGGGATGGGGATGTTTCCCCGAGCAGGGGCTGTGAACAGCTACCTGAGGATGCTGAAAAGCACCGCAGACAGAGATGGAAATCACTCTCCTCGTGTTTCAGTCCCTAACAGCCCCCAAATTAAAAGATGGAAAAAGTGACTGGAAATGTATCATCCACATGGATAAAACAGTGCTCAGGAGGGACTGGGATCGGGGCCTCCACTCACCATACAGCTGGTTCTAGTTTTCAGACAAGATTTACTAAACACATGTAAACCGTGCGTATCTGTTTGAATACTTTTTGTGCAAATAACTTCCTCTGTGGTCAAGCTGTTCCTCTCAGATCCAGGCTACAGATCTGTGCTTTATACTCACCACTTTTTTACCCTTGGATTTCCACCAGTATCAGTTCACACTCAGAGTATGAAACTGTGAAGGAGGGAGCTGAGCTTGGCAGCAAGAGTCAGGAGAATTTACAGCGCAAAACGCTGAGCAAAACCCATGGTAAAGGGCAGGAATCATCCCTGGCTGTGCTCCATCCGAGGCAGTGGGGCAGATCCTGAGCAGCTGTAAACAGCCCCACGATTCCACGTTCCACAGGAGCTGCAAGCATTTCTAGCTCTTGGCCCCACAGCCTCTTGCAGAGATGCAACATTTCACCAGCTCTGGTGGGGTTCCTCCTGATTTATACCCCCCGAGCGAGCCAGCAGAGCCAGGGTCTTTCTTCACCAATTAGAAGTGCCCCACAATTACATCTGCCAAGTGCCATGAGTTCCAACTCTAAACACAAAGCAACAGCTGAAACTGGATATGAAGAAGCAGGAGGGGCAGTTTTATGATCGATGTTTTATTGGAATCACATAAAAAAAGAAAAGCATTTCACGTATTTCGTGGAGGTATTTTATGTGCAAATTTAATATGAATCCTCTTCTTGTTAAACTCTTACGTGATCTATGTACTTCAATATATAAAACACACTATAGGACAACTATGAACAAGTTTATTAAAACAACTTGGGCTCCTGTTGACATCACCAACCGCACAAGTGCTTGCTCAGATCTTATCAGTCTCTCCTTATATTTCAGGTTACCTACTTGCTCGTTTTCCCTATATATCTTTCATTGTTACAAGAATTCAACTCCTGGGCAGATCTCACAGATAAACCTGCTTGTCTGTTTGGGGAATATGGCTCTAGTTGTAATTTTGCAGACTTCGTTCAGGCAATACTCCCTCTGACTGCAGGGATTTTTGCCTGAGTAATCCTTTCAGAATTGGACTCTCCGTGATTCTCATTTACTTAACAACTTGGCATTACATCTGTAAAATATTAGCCCAGTAATGTAAAATATCAAATTAGATTTGAGCATTAATCTAATCTATATATGAAGCTTGATAGTCAGTTCTGTTACACTGCATTATTGCAATTCCAGGCATTCTGTGTCATTTCACATTTATTCTGATGATGCAAGAGAACCAGGGAGTGAGACTGATAGATCAAATTTGGTAGCCCATGCATGTAAAAGTCTGAAACTTTGAACAAAATTTAAAATCAATTTCCACTTTCAGACAAACCACGTAAATGTTTTCCTATCAATCACAAATAAGAGCATACACAAAAAGCTAATCTGAAATAATCAACAGAGTAACAAGCTATTAAACAGGAAAAAGCAGGTCAAAATACTGCAAAGTATTCTCTAAAAATCCTTGAAAAGGACAAACAAGCAATTGTTTCTTTTCTGTGTGACAGTTGCAGTCTGAAAAGTAAAAAAATTACTCCTCCATACATGTTCATAAACTGCATTTATAAACATTTCACACAACTAAATTATATTTGTTTCCTCCGAGTTGGCTCCCCTTGAACATTTTTCTCCTCCTTGCAGTTTTTGCTTTTTTATATAATCCCTTCATGAAAGCAGGTCTTGTGCCCATGGCCCTGCTTCAGCAGCCAGTCCCAAACAGCAGCCACTTAAGGACACATTAAACTAAAGTTTTGTGTGTGCTTTGGTACCTTTAAAAACTGGATTCTTGGAGACAACCCACCAATACGTTACTCTTACATCTTAAAGCCATTTACTTCCCTTTATGAATGCTTCCAATTTGTTTTACTCTTGTTGGGCTGAATCCAGCTTGTTATTTACAGAAAGAACACAACAAGATTAATAGGATGTGGTCTGCACTAGCCCACACCCCTGGAAATTCATAGTGAACCCATCAATTCTGTATAATTTCCTTGGATTCATAGCAGGTTAAAGCCCCAATCCAGGATAATGCCAAGCAGATGCAGACAAGGGCCAGCACATAAATGTGGAGAATCATGGCCAGAATAAAAGTGGATTTCTTTATTCCAAAGAAGAAGGTAATGTTTAGATACAAAATATTACATGGATTTTTTTTTTTTCCCCCTGTTTGGTAATCTGTCACCATCTGGACACCAAATAGGAAATGATGCAACACCAGGGGGAAAAAACCCAATTTATTTCATACACATTAGTAAAGAAAGACTGGATTGATGTGCTACCTGAAGCACTTTGGCTCACTCATGTGTCACAACAGGCACAGGTATGCTCTCTTACACAGGAGGTTCTCCACACTGAAATGTTTCCTGGGGGACACAGCATCAGTTTTGCCAGTGTATGGCAGCTGCAGTGAACTCAGGGCTTCCTCTAAGGATGTCTATTTTCTCCCTTTCTGCATTAATTCAGAATTACTGTTTCTCCTTCCCCAGCATTCACACGCAACCACCCCAAACACAGTTGTGTTTGCAGAAAAGCACAGTTGTGCTAAGTCAGTCACAGTGTTCACATTTCTAAGAAAAGATGTGCTTCCCCAGATGAAACCTCGCCCTCATTATTGGAGGACAAACCACCTCAGACACCCAAAACACCACAGATCACAACACAGGCACCCGTGGGGGACCACCGAGGGATGGGACCACCGAGGGATGTGACCACCCCAGGGGGACAACGGGACCAGAAAGCCCAGTTGGAGGAAAGGAGCAGAGAGATGTTCCCTTCTTCCGTCCCACGTGAGGTGCTCGTGTTTGGAAAGTGAAAGAAAAACCTTTCTTCTCTTTCCTTTGCCAAGGCAGCTCAGCTCAGCTCTCACCCGCTTCTGTGCAAGGGAAGGAAAGGGGAACTGGAGGTGAGGGAGCAGCTCCAAGCTGCTTCATTTGGATTTTTCTCCTTCTCCTCCATGCAGCTTCCCTGCCCTGCAACCCTCGATGTACCACGAGATTCTGATCTCCCGGTGACCACTGGTGCTGCACAGAATGGAGAAACTGAGGGAGGATCCAGGGAGTCGTTTCATGCCACAAAGATGCCTGTGCCAGCAGCCAACTCCTGTCCCCAGCCACAGCCACTAAACCAGCTCTCCTGCCACTGGGAGAGTGGCACAAACAAACAGAAGAAGCCCAGGTGAGATTCAGAACACAGAAAGGCATTTAAAATAATAATGCAGGCTTCAGATCCTTATTCTAAAGTAATTTGTGGAATATTGGAGCTGAAGATTCAGCAGAAACGGAGAGAAATAGCTGGCTGGGACAGAGTTAGTGGAGGTGGAAGCACAGCCAAAATGGACCTGAACAGGGAGGGAGAGGGGAACAGCAAGAACCTGAAGTGAGGAAGTGGCTGCATGAAGTGGGTGAGGGCTCATGATAGGAATAGCAAGAGTTAAATACCATGAGAAAAAAAGGATGTGCAAAACCAAAACCTCAAACCTCTAAGAGAAACCAGTAAAAGGTAAAAAACATGAAAGTTTTCAAGTGAAAAAAAAAGGTGCAAAGTTTTCCTGGGAACATAACTTACTAACTTCTCTGCTGATCCCTTTAAAGGGCAGAAAAGATAAATTCCAAAATCAAGACCAGCCTAAGTCAGAGAGAAGAGTGCTGCATGGAGCATGAGGCCACAAAAGGACTCAATATGCCTCCCATCCAACAAAATCCTGGCTCTGATACCATCCTCTGCATGGGACATGGGATGAGAAGGCAAGGACAGAGCTGACAAATTAAAACTGGGGTGAACCATACCCTGAGAGAAATTCAGTATCAAATTTACTCATTCCAGCTCCAGGGAATGCATAACCCAATAGATCCTTTCCTCCTCTAATTCTTTCTGCTGTTCCAGATGTTGGCCAAGACACAACCATGCATCTGAATGGAACATTTGCTGAGAAAAGCAGCTATTTTAGAGAAATGTTGTGGGAGATCTTTTGGGGTCTTCAGTAACTCCTGGTGCACGTGGCAGACACCACTGCAGTGCCATCCCATGTTTGTGTTGGTGTGGGGTAATCCACAAATCCTCAAGGAAGATCTGTTGTGGGTTATGCTGGATCCTCATAAACGTCTTCAGAGTTATGCAGCAAGTAACCACACCAGGCAAATTTACTTTGCTTTTAATTGTGGCTGTTTTCCCTGCCCTCTGTGAGAATTGCTTTCTTCTCTTCCACCTGTCAGAGTGTATCTGTGGCTGTGCAGTGCTCACAGGATAACAGAAATCACTGGATTTTGTGCTTGGATCCTGTGTGCTGCCATCTACGCGATTTCTGCTAAAACTTTCCCAACTTCCCAAAGAATGTGGGAATTGCCATGTTGGTTGAGAAAACAAGGGTCCATCCATCTGAGTGACCACAGCTGGACACCCAGGTAATTGTGTGCAGGCACAGGGGACACTTCTCCCTGCTATTTTCCCTGTTTCCAACCATTTTCTGCTCAGGGGCTTTCCTGAGCTTCTACATGTCACAGTGTCCACATCACTGGCCAAACCCTCAGGCAATTTATGTGCTGCAAAACCTCTGGCTACTACCAGAGATATAAATCAAGCAGAATTAGAGTCATTGACAATAATTGGGAGGAAAAAAATCTGTGATTTGGAAGACATACATGAGTTTTGATCTTAATTTGGACTAAATCTCCCAGGAACATAAATTATCTGTTTGGCTGTCTCCGTTCCCTGCCATCCCTGTGGAATCTCGCTGTGCAGTGACACAGAGCAGTAAAGGGTATCTCAAATCCAGTTTAAGGTAAACAGAAGGGCCTTCCCACAGTGGAGAGGGCTGGGATTTTGGAATGAGGAGCTCCTTTCCAGCAGGCACAGGCAGCCAGGGACAAGAGTCAGCTGAAGAAAATGCAAAGATGAAGTGAGGAAAGAAAGGGGCTGGATAAGGAGCAGACAGGGGTACAGAGAAGGCTCTGGAGGAACTCTTTTAGGGGAAGTGATAGAAATTTGGGAGTCGGTTTACATGAAAATGAGAAGAAAAAAACACAAGAATCCTTGGAGAAGAGACCCAAAAGTTACAGATGCTGGGAGAAGCAGCACCTCATCTTTCAGTGTCCTGGCCAAGAAAATCAGCCAGGTTCATTAAGGTAAAGAGAAGCCTAAGTCCAGTGATTAATACTGGACTCATTGTCCAAAATGCCCTCATGAATGCAGTCTGATGCCCAGGGGAGCAGCCGTGCTAAGGAACTGCTCCCAACCAGTTTGGGACCTTTGGAGTAAAGATCCATTTTCTTCAGTATTCCAGATGATGACATGAAGAGTAACAAGAAGAATTTCCTGTGATGGGCCGAAGTGCAAAAAAGTTCATTAAAGAGCTGTATCAGTGAGATCTTATGACATTAATAGCTAACAAATTTTAATGTGATTTTTACCCAAGTCCTAAAAAGAAATCTACACAACATACTTACAATATTTTGGATGTATCAAGCATTACTAGTTGCTGCCATCATTTGAGATTTAAACTTCAAATCCACTGTGCTTCCTTTTTCAGAACTCTATTAGTGCCCGTTGAAAGAAGTTAGCATTTACACAGATCAAATCTAACTTGAGAAAAACCTTCCTCAAACGAACAGATGATTCCTCAAAACATAATAACCCAAGAAAACTTTTTTCTAACCATCTTCTTGCCAGGGTGCACCCAGTTTTCCAAGCTCCCTCTCCCATGGCACACAGGTACATTTCAGCAGGAACACAGAGCATATCATTGCTTGCTCCAAGGAGCTCTGTAGCCTGCAGGATCTTTGCAGAATCCAGCCTGAAGAAATGCAGCACTTTGAGAAAACAGAGCTGTCAAGCAAGATTTCCTTGGGCTGGCTGCCACACAAAATGGCAAACGAGGGACTTGATCCTGCATGGAAGACAATAGGAATTATAGGTGCTCAGCGTTTGTCTTCTGGCAGAGTTAAGATTTCTCAGTAATTCCCCAAATCAGCCGTACTGCTGTATACTTATTCAAAATTACATAGCTAAAAGCTTTGGTATGTAGCCACAGAGCTTTTATTTCAAATTGGCAATAATGTAACTTCTGCAAAAATAAGACTACAATAATGTTAAAAATATCATAAAATGTTATTTATATCAGGATTCATTTGTTACCCCATATGACAATCATTCATATTTCTTGACAGATATAAACCTCCGCTTAACACATTAGTATCATAAATATTACCAGATATAACACTGTAATTTAATACCTACCAAATGTATTTTAAAATATTACTCAATTTAAAACTTTGGATTTTAACCAGATGTGTTTCCAGAAAATGATTCAGGTCAGATGCTTTTTTCTTTTCCCTTTTCTGTGCGCGCGCGTTCAAAGCGGAGCGTTCCTATGTGATTTATTGTGCCATGACTGTGTGCCCCGAACCTAAAACAGCACCACGATACTTCATCCTTGAGGCTTACACACCTGCAGTCCAAACTAACAAGAGAAAACATCTACATGGCACGGCAGGAGCCTTTGAAATGTCTTTTTGCAGTTGCCTGGACACAGAACAGACTGGTAGAATAGGGAGGCAGCGGAGAAAGGGTGAAGACAGGAACTCCAGCCTCTTTCATCTAGAAAGGGGGGACCATGGAGAGATTAGAGGAAAGGATTTTGATTAGATCACTGGAATGTGAAATGATGCTTCCCAGGATTAAAATCCTATTTTAGAGCTACCAAACCGGTTACGGCGTTACTCAGAATTCGGAGGCTCGCGCAGCTCCATCCCCGCTCCGTGCCCGGCTGTCGCTCCGAGCACCCCACACCCCCTCCCCAGAGCAGGGGGGACCCCAGCCGGGCACCCCAATCCTCCCCAGCATCATCCCAGCAAGGAGCTGCCCTCCCTCAAAGCACGGCACTTCTGGGGGAGAAGGAGTTTCCTTCTCCAAGGGCATCCCTGGGTCCAGCCCCACGGCAGTGGCGTGGGGGCTCTTGGATTTGGGTCTCATTGGGCCCCCAGTTTAGATTACCACATCGAGGTCTGACATTTTCAGAACCAAAATGCCATTAGTTTTATTCCCAGCACAGCCAACCAACAATCTGAAGGTCTGTAGTCGTCGGGCTGATCATTACGTGGAACCCATTAACATAAAACCCGCCATCGCAATTAGTATCTTTGTAAGCAGCAGCCTCAGCAAAAAGTGGAAATGGAGGCTGAAATGATGGTGCTCTTCCAAAGGAGGCCGGCAGCAGATTGGGAAATAATCTGTGGCAATTGCTCTGCCGCTGTCTGTGCCGTAACTTCTCCAAAGACAGGCAGAGCCATTTCCAAGCAGTCAGCCCACGGGCTTGAGCGAGCACTAAATTCACTCGGTGATCAAATACAATTTGAGAAAAAAAATCTACAATCGCTCCTTTGGGGGGGAGGAGGGGAGGGGGGGGGGGAAGAGATATTTTCCTTTTACTGATGAAGTGCAAAACAGCAAAAGTAGCTGTATTTGGAAAAATACCGTGCAGCTTATTGATTCCAGAGGGGACAGGTACATTCCGTGGGTTTGCCCATTTCCCAGTAAAAACAGGGAATGCTTTCGAGGGGGGCAAGGTATCTGCAGGCTGCGCGTGTACACTGGTTTGTTTTGTTAGGAGATGAGCCTGCTAAAATGTTCTGTGCTTTTCAGGAAGAGAACAAGGAAAATGTTCGTATTTATAGCAACATTATTGTTTAGAACAAAATAAGTTATTTCATCCTTTTAATCTCCGTTTCTATGGATATCCTGCGCGGGGCTGGGATCTGATTTTCCAACCTCCGTGAGATCCGTCTCCCCTCGGCAGCGGCCGGCGGCACCGGCCCTGGCAGGGAGCGCCTGTCCGCGCTGAAGAAATCCCGTTCCAGGCGCTCCCGGACCGCCCCGGACACCGGGAACCCGCTGCCCTCGATGCACTTTTTCATTGTTGTTTCCCTTAAACTCTCCGCACTTGGCTAATTTTAGCCCCGCGGCTCCCCGAGCGGCCCCCCCCCCGCTCCGGGCACCATTTGCCGGGCGATGCGCTGCCA